>JAUYWH010000011.1:3142865-3215337 GCA_034779795.1 Ctenopoma multispine | reverse complement strand
AATTGGCTAAAACCCCTGGATCCAGAGTAGGTTTCTTTAGTAGAGGTTTTACTACAGCTACTTTAAAAGCCTGTGGTTTAAAAGCCTGTAGAGGCGAGATTATGGGCTGTCTTAGAGGCGGACTTCCGGTATTTTTTATATATTTTTTGTTGAAATGGGTTGCTGGCATAAAATTCAGCAAACAAATATGAAATATTTTATTTAAAAAAAATTTTTTTTTTGCAGTTTTAACATTTAAAATACAAACACATCAAATGCTGAAACTGCATCTCATATATTTTTTAATTATTTGCAAATCATTGCTTTCTGTTTTTTAATTTATGTTTTATATATTTATATATATATATATATATATATATATATATATATATATATACACATATACATATACATATACAAGTATATATATACACATATACATATACATATACAAGTATATATACACAAAGAATACAGACTTCCTACACTACTACTAGTACTAGTTTTTTGAAATTCAGTTTGAAGGTGAGCTTATTTTAATTTGTTTTAATCAAGGTGGAGTGTTCGACCTACATCACCTCACTGCACTCATTAGAGCCTACACAGTATTATGTAAACTGAAAGTTAAAAAACCCCTTATGTAAAGAGAGTTTTCTAAAAAATGATGGGTAGTGCAAAGTTTATATAACACACATCATAATTTGTCCAGCTTGCATATAAACCACCTAAACAACTGTGAGCTGATGACAGAAGTGTACTTCCACTGAGACCTGATGTATGTATGCAATTATGACTGTATGTGTGGGAAGCATGTGCTGAGAATAAATCAGTTTCTGCAAATGTACGAGTTTGTTTGCATAACGCGTTCGTCATTTTACCCTTTGTCATGCTGCAGACAGAAATTTGTCTGTAGTGTACCTGTGCTTCATTCCTATGACAACCAATTTTGGCCTGAATGGTCAGTGGTGAATACAAAATGGACAGGCAGTCAAGCAGAAATATCTGATCTGTTTTAGAAATCATTCAGTTTCCCGACAGGGCAAACATAGCTACAGTCTTTATGGCAGGAATTAAGAATCATGGGCTACAAAAAAAAGACATTCAAGGATCAATGACATCGGTGAGTCTGAACGGTCACTGAGGGGACTGCAATCATCATCAGTCCCCCGCTGAGTGATTACAGTCTGTCCACCAGGTACTACGGCAGTATATTTTGCCTGAAAACTTGAGTTTTGTGCCTGCAACACATTTAAAAAAGGTTGGAACAGAGCCAAATTAAGCATCTACCAAAGACTCAGTCTTTGCAAGCAAAGTGATGAGCTCATCACTTTGAGCTAAACTGCATGAGATAATTTAGGTCTGTTCACTATAGCAAAATCTGTGTGTATAACAGCCAGGGGCAGAAACCACTGTTGTATATGTGAGACCTTCAAGGCGCCATGTGGCACTGGATCAGAAACCACCATGCTACTGTGATGAATACAGCTACGGGGCTCAGGATCACTTTAGGAAACATTTAACACCACAGCATCCAGAAACACAAACTCAAACTCAGTTAACAAGGTTAAGGCCAAGCATCAGATCTGTGCAGAAACGCTGCCTTTCTGTGCAGGGCAAACATATTCTATGGTCAGATGAGTTTATGTTTCAGCTTGTTTTCAGTAGAAACTAAAATCATGTTCACTATGTGAGGATTAAAAATATGCTCCAGACTGTTATCAGTGAAAGGTCCATTTCAGTACGGTGTAGCGATTGGGAAAAAGTCCCAATTTTTCTGCCAATGGGGTTTGTATATACCTCTAAAGGCACAGAAAGGCAAATGCATGGGTAGTTATCTTAGCACACACTTCCGATATTTTCTGTACAAATTTAATTAAATATATATTTACCAAACAAGTGGGACTGGCTTCTCTCTCACACCAACAGAGACAAAAGCTAACTCTAAACTAACAAAAGTAACTCACTGTCTTCATACAGTAAATTACTAAAATTAGGTGTTATTGACTTGAAATCAAGCGTACCACAATAATAATACTAAATAATAGTATTAATAGAAATAATAATAATAATAAATAATTCTAAACCAAATTGAATTGTTGATCATGAGATCCGTGCAGAGGTGGAGGAAGAGTGTTGCAGCAAGATGGTCGGCATGTCCAAGCAAGGGGCATGGACAAGATGGGAGCATGCGGAACCTCGCAAAGACCCATGGGCACAGAGCTGAAGCACTGCACAGAAAGTTCTTTATTCAATCAGTATACGACATCCTCCCAAGTCCAGCCAATCTGCACACCTGGGGTTGACAAACACCCCAGAGTGCAAACTGCTTTGGCGGATTCCATCTGCACTGCCATACAGAACAGCAAGTCCCAGGTTGCCCCAAAGCGACAAATCTCCTTCATTAGAGCAGCCCAGAAGGCAAACCACCAGCCCAACTGTTCTGGAGAGCTCCTTTCCACTGCCCGTGACTGGCAGCTCCTAGTGGACATGGTTAGGTAACTTAAGTTCCCAACCAATATAACTACCACTCCACACTGCCCAGATATGGTGTTAACATCGGAGTCCACCAAGCAAGTGGTGTTACTGGAGCTGACTGTCCCCTGGGAGGACCGGATAGATGAGTCAAATGAGCGCAAGAGGGCCAAATACTCTGAGCTAACCACAGAGTGCCGGAGCAAAGGCTGGAAAGCCCGCTGCAAACCAATTGAGATCGGATGCAGAGGTTTCGCAGGTCACTCACTCCAGCGAGTGCTCAAACTCCTTGGAATCAGAAGGATGCAGAGAAGGCTTCACGGTGGCTGTGGATCCGCAGGAGGAATCCGTGGTGCGCTACTTGGACAAAAGCCGGGGACTAAACACTTAGGTTTCAATCTAGCCAATGCGCTTTGTTTGAGTGTTCTTTCAAAATGCTATACACTGACGTCAGGCTTTATGGAAGTCCATGATTGGGAGTTTATTTTGGAGTCCTTCACATACAGTGCTTTGCATAACACTAGTCAGCAGCACTAACTTTAGTTTACTGCCATCTCCATATTTGACCATATGTATGATAGTGTGTTCGTGTTCTGTGTGGTTTAGAGCAGATATAACTTTCATTTTAGCTTTTAAATCATCAGTTTGAATCATAAAAAAACTGCTCCTAAAAGGTTTAAGGGTCATCTGTGTGTTGTGGCAGAATTCAGACAAGCGTTAATGTTTTTCCTTTTCATCTTCCCACTCTCCAGCACATGCCATTTCTTCCCAGTGTGTCAGATAGGGGAGTCCTGATAACTCACCTTTATTAAGGTGAAAGAGGCCTGCAAGCTTGAATGTTGTACCTTGGATCTTTTGTGATTTCCCAGATGAATTCTTGCTTGCTCATAGGCTACTTATTGAACGTCGGCCACTTCTGGGATGGTTCACTATTGTTTCAAGTCTGCCGTTGTTTTTTTTGGATGTAACAACTAAACCTAAGGTCCATAAGCTCTGAAAAAACTTCAGTCTCTGATGATATGATACGACGCTACTGAAATTCATTCATTAAATTCTTCCCGTTTTGTACAGTAAAGCAATGCAGCACATGCCCCCATATCCCAACCTGTGGCTTACAAAGTAAATTATTTAATTCAGTTCTAAATACATGATTATGCAATGTAGAAAAATTCTGTCTGTGTATAATATTTATTTTTTATTGAAATAAACTTCAATAAATGACCAAAAGCTTTAATTGGATTTATTCAACATCTGGCTGTTTAAAATCTAAATCCTCAGAATATTTAACATCACACATCCCAGCTGTTCTTCCAGCTGGGGATCACACACACACACACACAGAGAAATGGTCACACAAACTGTGTCACATGGCAATTAGCTCTAAAGGGCAGTAAGGGTGCTCAACATTATGCTCTGGTCATGCGCTAACTGACTGCTGCTCCTTCCAGGACACACACGCAAAATCATGTGTGCTATACAGCAGATTTCTTAAATCATTAACCAGTCCAGTGCTGCGCTGCATCATTTCACACAGAGCAAAAAGGAGAAGCACAAATACTTCCTGCTATTCAAAACATGAATGTCATTAGCAATTCTAACATATAAACCTAGACTAAGAGCAGTTTTTGACATTTAATTTACTGTACGGCTTATCATTTCATTCTGTCACAACAAATTAAAAATAGATGGATAAAAAAAGCCAGCACATGTCAGATTGCCCCCTCTTCCCAAAACACTACTGGGTGCTGACTTTTATTCCTTATTATCTTGAACATAAAAGGTCACATAGCTGCACATTCATGACAGTGCTGAAAAACTGCAGATTCTAAAACGCTCAGTGCTAAACTCAAGCACAGAATATTATATTATATTATATATATTATAAACTTTTAGATACAGTAAAGACCAGTATTTTACAGCACCTTAGGTCCAGTATCTTCCCAGCAGTGATATATTGAAAAGACAGATTGCAGCGATTCAGTTTAGCTCCATATCCACAGTTTGAGAAATGCCAAATCAGGAAGGAAAAGTGATTATTTCCTACAGAGTGGAATTGAACAACTGGGTAATTTGGCTGATGTGTGAACAGATAACGAGCTTGTTTTGTTTCCCTGCTGATATGAACATTGTTGTCGGAGCTTCAGTCTCTCACATTGCTAACAAACAGTCAGAAAACAGTAAAGCAATCAGGTTAACATCATAAGAAAGATCACACTGAGCTATGGAGCTGTAACTTTGAAAAACAAAAGTTACACTGTGCATACAAATCAATAAATGTTTACTTAAATTCCCAGAAGCCTTAACAAATTTAGCACAAATAAGATTTTTTTTGGTTAAAAAAAATTATCTATCTATCTAATCTGAAGAAAATACTTTTTTCTCTCATTTAAGTCAACATGGGGTGAAAGTTAAGATAACATCTGCGTCACTCTGTAGGCTGTGGACTACAAATGATATTTCTTCAAATATAAGTAAACAGTGTGAATAAAATAAGTCCCTTTTTTGGGAATATTTGCTCTCCGGTCATATACTCACAAAGGTATGCAAACACAGACATCATCCACTTCACATTTAAGGCACTTGGCAAGTTAGAGCAAGGACGCAGAGTCGGTTAATTATTTATATGTGTGTGTATGTTACAGATGTTAACAAGCTTTATATTATTTAGCAAAATGACTGAATTCAATTATCAGCTAACATTTCTTCCTGATGATCAGGCACTAATTTGCAGCGCTCCAACACAGTGTAACTTTTCACAGCTAATGCTGTGTTCACAGGGATGCGGAGAAGTGGAAAAGATGATTGTTGAACTTCACTATGACACAATATCAATTGGTATTCAGCTGTTATTGATGTAAAGTAAGATCTGAAGCAGCCTGAAGAATGTAACAGTGCGCCACAGTGATCATTTTGTCCACTCCAAGCCATCTGAAATTGTAATTCGTATATGGTACTAATCTTGTGCGCACCAGCAATCTTCCACCTTATGTATATATTGATATTTATATAACAGTATTTTTTATTTTATTTTTATTTAAGGCTTTTATTTGAGGGTCACCCCTTAAACCAACCAGAAAAAGACGGTCCTTCTGAGTGGAGCTGCATGTTATCAGCACTCTGGTTTCTTCCCACAGTCTAAAGACGTGCAGTGAAGTCAACTGGCGGCTCTACATCACCCGTAGCTGTGAATGTGCACATGAATGATTGTCTATCTGTCTACCCTGTGATAGACTAGTGGCCTCTCACGGGTTTACTCTGCCATCGCGCTATAATATTAGCCTCAGTTCCCCAGTAACAGTTAAAGTGGCATAGATAACGTATTAATGAATAATACCCAAAAGGCTTGGCAGAATGTCAAGTCTCGTACTAATGCCAGCCTGACTTGCATACTGTAGCTTTAAGCTAATTGTCAGCTTTTAATAAGAAGGTGAAACACCATGGCTGAAAATGTATTTTGTGAAAAACATTTATTCATTTTCTTGCAGAGAGAAGAGAAATTCAGTACCAGGAATTTATGCTCTACTACCAGCAGATGTTCTGTTTAGCCTAATATACGGCAGCTAACCTAGCTCTTTACATAAGTAGCAGTCAACACTGTTTTCAGACTGGAATTCTGAACATCTCTAGACATTACCTGGAGGAGCTGTCTGTGAAAACACAAATGTCTGAGGCAGTTAGCCCACAGATTAAACAGACATTCCTACCAGCTTCCTAGTATAAAGTACAAGCCTGTGTCTGAAATCACTCCCTATTCACCACTAACAGAAATCATTAGCCTATCCTATGGAACTGTCCCGTTATTAAAAATTATTGGAGAGGGATACGTAATGAGTGTACAGCTTTAAATACATGGATGGAAACTACGATGGACTATGCAAATACAATAGATAAACAAAATGAATAGGTAACATTTTTTGTCAGCCAAGAACTAGAACAACTTACTTCACGATGGGAAAATGTATTACATATTTCCCCCCAATTTTTACTGAATGTATTCATAGAAGAGCTCACTCTCTACTTATAAATAGTTGTTTTTTTTTTGCTTGCTTTTGGACACCAAGGATTGGTGATTGTTGTGAATATGGGAATGGGATAGGGGGTTAGGCAATGTACTCCATTAACTGTGTGTGTGTGTGTGTGTGTGTGTGTGTGTGTGTGTGTGTGTGTGTGTGTGTGTGTGTGTGTGTCTGTCTATACTTAATCTCTAGTAATGTGAGAGTACACTTGGCCATTCTGAAAAAAAAAGCACTTAGTGAATTTGTGATTAACTTCAGTTAAAAAGACAAAGAAACAATTTCAATAATGAAATAACAGAAGTAATAAGAAGTCATAATGGGGGCAGAAACAAAGCATCCACACACTGTCCCAACAGCATCCAGTAAACTTAATGAAGCAATTCAAATGATGCAGAAGCTGCTGGAGTTTTGAGATGCGCACATCTGAGAGGTGTAATGACCTATTCTTTCTGCTGCAGACTTTCATACTGTACATGAATACAGTTCTTATTAGTCTGTATCACCTATGTGAAACCGACTGCTCCGTTTTCTTTAATCCAAACCACAATTCATCAGTTTTCTGATGTTGTATTTTATAAAACTGCCCTATTTTCCAAAACTACTGTCTGAGGAAAGTTATATTTGGTTCAAAGTCTTTCTGGCTCATCCTGCTGATTGTACGTCTCTCTGCTGAAGTTGCTTGAGAGACTTGCCTCTCAACTGAAGAATCAGGTAAAATAACGAACAAAAGACTCCTGAAGAAGTATGCTGTGTGTTTAATATGAAGTGTGGTCCTGATAAGTTACCACACAGCAACGCTTCTTATTTGTGCTCGTGTGTCCAGAGACATCCTGCTGGGCCCCATCAACAGTGTGTTTTCAGCTGCAGTGCTCCTCCCAGCATTTAGCTTCAATATACTGTATTTTAACCTCTTTCTACTATTACTTATGCTACCTTAAGTTGCTCTGCATGACAGCCATATGAAATGAGGACTCAGGACGCCTCCTTAGGGAAGATTTTTTCTATACAGCTACTCAGATTCTGCTCTTCAGTTACAGGGATCTTGAACGGGGGAGCAACAAAACAGTAAAAGACTGAAACATGTCAGTGCTGTGATACTTCAAGTCTGGCTGTACTGTACATCGCTTGTATTGTAACCTTTTTCATAGGCAGAAAATGGGTTAGCCATTACCAGTAAAAAAAAAAAAAAAGAGAGAGAGATTTGCCCATCAATAAATAGTGTCACTTTATATGAAAGTGAGACATGTCCCATAGGGGAAATCTTAACTTGCTAGTAGGGTTTAAACACTTATCAAGTTACAAATCCTAGCTTGTCATAGAGTTTAGAGAAACTATAGAGAAAAACTTTTTTTTAAAATATTTTTTAGTTCCACTTCCCTCATCCTGACACATCAGATCACAGGGACCGGATGAAGGTCAGGTCACTATACGACCTTGATCGTTGGCCACCAGAAATGAATCCGTTCATCACTGAGTTACAGGAATTACCTCCAAGTGTTCCTCATATCGTGTTCATGAGAATTGGGTAGCTCTATGAACAGACAACCAGAAAACATGATGGCTCCCTCCCTGGCTTTTGGCTGGAATACTGGAATTTACCTTTCAACCATCTCCTGCTGAACAGTAGTAACGGCCAGAGCCATGTTGGAAAACATGAGGATATCTGGGGCTCAAAACCTATTTGGTGGCAACAGCACCAATAATGATGACGCCTCAAAACTTTTTCTGTGTGTGTGCGTGTGTGTGCATGTGTGTGTGTGTGCATTCCTTAATTCTTACCCTAAAGTCGATTCCCACAGTAGAGATGAAGCTCCCGGCTAAAAAAGCACCATCTTTGAAGCGAACCAGCAGACAGGTCTTCCCCACACCTGAATCCCCGACCAACATCACCTGAGACACACACAGCCGGAGAAAGCTACTGGTTGATAAGACTCAAAGTCTTATGGGTGTGTGTGTGTGTGTGTGTGTGTGTGTTTAGGTCTTTGAGGTGGGGAAATCAAGGAAACAACTCGAGTGAAAACTTATCTACATACACACAGGAGTTTAGGCAATGCAACACAACACATACACACTCCCCAAACTCCCATCTACAGAGGAAACAGAGCATTTCTACTCACTCCAGGGGGAAAAAATGCTGATTGTAAAGACCAGAGAAGGTGGAACCCAGAGCTTTCCTGTTTCTTTCTCAACAGGTAACACAAACGTAGATATGTTATCATTTCATACGTTTGTGTTGACACACACTGCATTTATTAATTAGGCTTTTCCAATTAGCTAATATAGTTTGGTAACAGTAAAGTTAACATTTATTTGACAGCTATTATTGGATGTGCAGTGGCTGCCAGATGTCTTTTCTTTGTATTGTGTCCACTGCTGCTGTAATTTGATCTCATACATTATAGAAACGCTTCCACAACATTTCTTCTGTTTTATTGTTCTGCACTATTACCCGTATTGCTTTGACAAGTAAATCCCTACAATTTAGCACTTAAAAGGAAACAAGTCACATTGGGTGTCATATATGCGAGTGCAGCATGGGGATCACATAGATCAAATTACACACTGGGAACAAACTGACCTTTATGATCAAACCCATTTTCCTCAAGCAACATATTCAACATCATACGTCTCATCAACAGACAGTAGTAGATCACAGTCTACAGCTGCTGCCCAAACAAGAAAACTACTTTATAAACAGCCCTACATAATAAAAACTAAATAAAAATGACTCATAGCAAGTTAAAATTAACAAATGCTGAAATTAAATAAAAAAATAAACCTGTAAAATACAACAGCATCATTTAAAATGTCTACATTTTGACTTACTAGAGAAAAACTGACTGTGAGTTTAGTTACCCTAACCCTACACCTAACCTTTCTCCCAGGTAGATCTGTCCTTGCCAGATTGCAACCCCAATCCTGCGACGACTCGATCTAGCCGGGCACTTAAAATACTAAATCAACTGGTCTGTATTTTCAGACTTTTTAATGAAACGAAAGAGTGGAATAGGTAAATGTTGCGTGGAGCTAAAATATATAAAATGACTTTTTATATACTTTATTCACAAAGTAACAATTATACGATTTGCTTTACAAACTTTGACTCAACAGTTAGGAGAACATCAGCACTATGCTGCACATCACAACAAACGTACCACTGCATATGCTTCTTCCTGCCTGACATATTTCCAAACTCTGAAGACTTTTACCAAATGTTAAATCAGATGAAGCATGATGCACCCAGCATCATCACTCAGTGTTCAGTGCTCAGAACTGTTACATCTGCAAGAACAACAGGAGCCTAATGTTAGTAATAAACAATAAATGATCATAATCAATACTAATTCAATACTGCAGATTCTTTCTGGGAGGGCCACATGTCTGGATGGGCGGGGCTGGCCCTCCAATAAAGACAATATGTTCTTACTTCAGTCATTTTCTTTTATAGCCTCACACAGCAGTTACACTTTGTTAAAAAACAAACCTGTAGAATTGTAACTCTGAAGAAGCACGTTAGGCAGAAGTTCTATTGTCTCCATATGGTTTTATACTGTGCGTAAACTTTATTCTTAACTGTGATAATTGACTAATTGATTGCTTAATTGGACGCATGGAAGCTCGTCCAGTCTTTCACTTAAGTTTAAAAGTCGGACGTTAAGCCTGAGCTGGGGGCTCACCTTGAAGGAGATATCATAAAACTCTCCACTGTTGCTGATGGACGGTCTGCTGGGATAAACCAGTCCGGAGGACGCGGCTGCAGTGGCGGCCAGACCTTTCCCCGTCCTCCCGCTGCCTCCGCTCGGAGACGCCTTGGGGCTCTTGGAGCTACCTTTGGCTTTCACTGCCTTCTTCCTGGACATGGCTCCGATATCCACCGAGCAATTAACACAGATGTAAGAGGAGGGGAAATGGGGTTTCTCTCAGTCTTCAGTACTTTTCCTTGTCGAGTTCTGGTCGAAGCGCGATGAGCAAAAAGATTGAAAGTTCACCTGTGCGTCAAAATCATGACTGTGCGTAAAAGCCGAAATTGACTTCAGGGAGAAAAATGGAGCATGAAGCGCAGCAGCTGTTCTCCTGCTTGTGTAGCTGGATGACTATAAATCCGAGGTCTTGTTGCACAATGCAACCCGCTCTCTCTTTCTCTCCTCCTTCTCTCCCATTGTGGTGTTAGGAGCGCATGAAGCATGGCTGTACGGTGCGTTTATAAGGAAATTCCACCCTAAAAAGGAATTTTTTTTTACTTTTTCAATTTTTGCTTAACATTAATCGGTGTGAACAAATGCAGCCTCCGATAATGAAACTGATGATGTGACACTGGGGACATATTTTGATGAGATAGCTTTGATGATAATTGAAAAGAACCTCAATTGACACTGACTCTGGGAATTAAATTCTAGTGAATACCTGATTCAAATGTATTTTAATACATTAAGATTCAGTCAAGCTTTCAGTCTGCAGTTCATTCTCTGGAGACTGACTCCATTTTGTAATGTCAAAAGTCAGTTGTGCAATGTAGTAGAAATGAAATGTCAAACTAATTTTAGGGTGTATATTCCTTTTTAAAGGTTCAGCTTGGTGTTGGCACTAGTTCACACTGAATCCGTCGGACAGTTTGTAACACATTTTCTTCACATTCAAGGCTGCTTCACAGTGCTCTGTACCATTCAGACTGTTCATTTTGGGTACAGGGCACAAATAAAATCTTGAGTTTCACACTGTGGACCACATGCACACATATAGAAACATACTAATCTTATCAGTTCAGCTGTATCTGAATGGCTACAGGTGATATACAACATATTATTTAGATGTTAAAAATAAAGACAAAAAGAATAAGTTCTGGAAATGGGTTAGAGGACAGGTGGGACAACAAGCAAGAAACACACAATGGTCTAATATAACTGTTTATCATTCAACAACCCACATACCTTACAGAAGAACATAGCACCCAATTCAAAAGTTGTTCAGTTATGAATAATAATCTGGCCACAAAAACGTCCAGTCTGTTTCACGTCTGTCACATTTTTGACCCATTGATATTCACGCTAGCGACCTAGCACTCTAGGCTCCCAGGACGCGCAGATGGGGTTAAAATCAAATAAGCCCTCAGCTTTTCTAGACTTTCCAAATTCTATAAATATTAAAAGTGAGTTTGTGAAAAATGTTCACTGTTTTCTAGCAACTCATTTTGTAACTATATGAAAAAGTTTTTATCATCTGATGTAAGCGGGAGTTGTAGTAATGAACTTTGACCGTCAACAACTGCTTCACTGCCCAGCACCGTGACATGTGACATGTAGAGGGAATCACTGCCAAATCCACTTTTCCCCTTAGCTACACTGAGCATTTTAGCTGCTAGTTAGTTAGATGGTTAGTAGTTTTGGTGTTAGCTAACAAGTGAAAAACAGACTAACTAGCAAAAAAACATATATTTAGCCTGTTTTCCTTCATTTACAAGTGTAACTATAATGATTAGGGCTCTGAGTTGTTCCGAAATGTGTGACCCAAAAACCTCCGGCCTGCAGCTTTAATATGTTCGCGTTTTGGTCACTGTTCTTGCAACTTTTTTCTGCAGTCCCCGAAGGGCCAAACAAGTCTATTAATTTAGTCCTTATTGTCCTCATTGACTTAATGCTTCAGGTAAAAAGGAGTCGGAGATCTCCCAAATTAATGAATGACTTTTAATACAGTGTAACAGAGTCAGCACATAGTGACCATTAGAAGAACAGCGTGTTAACGCCAGTCTGCATGAGAAGGCTGCAGCTTGTTTCCATGTTGGCCTCTACATACTGTTATTGAACCCACAGTTATTCCTGCCTGCGGAGCAGATGTGTATAGGAGAACATCTCTGTTCTCATTCAGAGCTGACAATAAACACCAGATTATATGAAAACACCACATGACTCACTCCTTATGTTCGGTATCTTTTATATACTTCTATCAAGCAAGCGTCAGTCTCCTATGTCCACTGTGACGATACATAGTCTGCAAAGCATTTACGTAACCATGAACAAAGAATGATCTGTCCACTGCATCAGTGACTCACTTGCTGGGATGTCTACTACGTGTCCTGCTGCTAGAGATTGCTTGTTTGCTTTTTCTGCCAGTGTAAAAGTTATAGCACCTCACTAGATGTGTGAGATGAGACTGACACTCGTCCCTGCTGTCAATTAACATAATCAGATCATAAAAGCGGACAGTCACATGATCCAGCGTGCACACTGTAAGTAAGCCATCAAAGCCACAGAAAACCTCACGAAAGGCTGTGAAATGAATTCTGCAGGGATGTTTATTTGCAGTTTTAAGGCGGGGAACACAGGATCTCTATACGTTTGATGAGGAGATTATTAAAAACGGCCATGCTGTGAGACTGGTGCACTGTCAAAACCAATGAGTTTAAATAACGAGAGCAGCACACACCCATCAGAACACTGATGTTCTACAATAGGGCTGAGAGAGCGGATGTGTGACTGAACTGAGGATGAGCTGGTTTATTTATCCTTTGTAGAATTTCTCACTTTGCGTAGTTTAATCTGTAGAGTTAAATATTAAACTTACAGCTTTAAAAGAAATACTTAAATGAGTACACACTTGAAATAGTGAAGTGGAAATAGTTGTGTCAGTCAGTGTGACTGCTCATTCTTCAGAAATACAGACCCAGTGTGTCACACCAACACAATCAAATCACTTTAGGTTACTATCAGCAGAGACAGATTGCTGTGCTGAACACGCACATGGATCTGGATTTCAGGCGATAACGACTTTTTTCCCATTTGCTGCTTCGATAGATCACAGTCTGACATGTGTAGGTTATAAATGTTTCTCAGCACCGTCGTTCCACATAATATGTGGCACAAAAGAAAGGAACAGGGTTTATAATTAGGATGTGCTGCACATACTGTACTGCTCTTTGAACAACCTCTTCATAATATGTGACGAATGCAACACACAGGCCCAATTAGTCAAATCAAAGTCAAGCAGCGTGACAGGGTTTTAAATAATTACAGTATATGGAATAGAGGAATCAATTTAGACTTTATTTAGCTGAAAAACAATTATTGATGTTACCGACAGAGATTAACAAAATGTACTGTTACTGGTTTAACAGACAGAATAAGCATTTAAACTGTCATTTAAAAACCAGGATAAGCATGTAGGCTACAGTGTTTACTGGTTCAGTTTGAGGATAAAGTGATGGATCTGGAAGAGTTCAGGTGACATCAATCTACCTGGAGAACACCTCCATCTAGTGATATCTGTGTGTTACTACCATATATGACTCAATGTAAACACAGAACAGTCTTTTCTAACTGTAACATTTCACAATCAACGTGGTGACGTGTTAATGCCAGTGAGACTAAGTGGGTTTTTTTTTTTGTGCTCCTTCCTGTGTTAGATGTCAGCCCATACATTTTGCACATATTTCATTTTATTTAGAAATGAGTTCATTTATAGTTTATTTTTATTATAATTTTTCAACGTCAGCTATTACTGTTACACATATAATGTATCTGATGCTGTTATCAAACCTTAGATGTTTACTATGCATTATTTCAAATCACATAACTCAAAAAGTTATACTGCTATTCAACTTTCTTTTAACTGTACTTTTTGATGTATTTACTCAAACAAGCCAATGTGTCTTCTGTATAGCACTTACATTTCTAAATCCTCAATAAAATGTTAGGTTAGGCATACATGAAAATAAAGACTAAAACCATAAACTGTTAGCATGTTAACTTAACTACATGGCAGTATTGTATGTATATGACTATATATGTATCTAGGTTTATTATAAAAGCTAGAAAATGTAAATACCATTGTATACAAAATAAATGTACATGACTGAAGGCATGATTTAACATCATGCCTGTGTTATGAGAAATCTATACTAGACTCCAAGATTTCACTCATTTATTCAAATTCATTTGTCATGAGCTTATTTATATTGTCATAAAAGTAAATTTGTCAATTTCTGAAGTTGATTTCAATATTCCAGTTTGAATATCTAACAATACAAATATGTCAACCTTTAAAATGAACATAAAGCAGAGTATATTTAGCAAATATGATGTGAAGACAGACAAATAACATCTCTGAAAATGAACAAAGTTGGAAATTTAGACTTCAGTCTTATTTTAAGTAAAAGTTACTTTCGCATGCATAGTTGAGATTTCCCACTAATAATAATTATATTATTTGATACTCTATTAATCCCCTCGGGGAAATTGTTGTTGGACAGCTGCTAGACCTGTGTCAGTGCTACTAAGGGGTTTCTGTGTCTTACACTATTGAGGTCTAGGTCAAAAAATATTGTGGATATTAAAATGAATGAAATGAAATATTAAATTAAATTGAAATTACCTTGAATATAATCCAGTAATGACAATGATACACTCTGTTCAAACTTGATTATGTGAACTGGCCGTGTGACTTAACTCTGTAATGACAATAGATTGTTTAAACTGTCTGCAAAGTTAAACAACGTTTTTCCTTTTAGTTGGTGATCAGTGTCTTTTCTGGAAAAAAATGTTTAATAAAATAATTTGTGCTAGAAGATTATGAATGTGTGTTTTGATATGTGAGATCCAGTGTTTTATTTACTTTACTTTAGTTCAGTTGGCAGACGCTTTTATCCAAAGCGACTTCACCATGTCCCAATCAGTTCTTCCAATTCCTCGACTTTTTTGTCCACTCCCTGGTGCTCATTGGTCATTTTCATACTTGATATCATAGGCCACAGGACCTTCCATGGAGAATCCAAGGTAGAAGGACACATCTTCCCGACTGTAACCACTCCGAATGTCACCCAGGTAAACAGGACGCACCAGCAGTTTCAGGTTACCACTGTAGTTAACATAAATGCTACCATTTTCTGATTTCCCATTGACCCTTAATAGCTTTCTCTGGACCTCTGGTTTGCTCCATGCTGCCCCACTTTGCCAGAGATGGTGCAGGTCACGTGACTGACTACTGCATGAAATCATCTGATCAAGCTTCACTTTGGAAACTATTCGTTTGAGTCCATTGGATTTCCCAAGGAAAAAATGGGCAACAGCACTTCTTGCTGGAAACAAGTGAGAGAAGCGGTGGTGAAACGACCTCTTGGCTGATGTGACATACAGGCTGATGTTTTTGCATGTTTCAAAGCTTTCAAGGCTTTTGTCTTGGGTAGGCCACATGAGCAGCATGGACAGGTAGTACAGCTCAGTCTGTCTTGAAAGAGTTCCCTCCTTTTTAAGTTCCTCATTCAGAAGGTCAACCAACTCTTCATACTTCTTCAGCAGTTTGGAAGAAGGCTTAAGGCAGTGCAGAACTATGTTTGCCAGGATGAAGTTGACTGTATCTTTAATATTTCTATAGTGTGAGTTCTCAAATATAAACTGCCATTTTTTGAGAACATGCTCCATTTCAGTCCCACTTTTATCAGTCAAAGATTGCAGAAGTCCAGCAAATGAGTCTACTCGCTTAATTTCCAGATGGCACCTATAGTCCTCTATTTTCTGATGAAGACTAAGCTGGGGTTTACTGGCCTTTTCAGATGCTTTCTCCTCTTCTGAACTACTGAATATGTCAATGTACTTTTTAAAGTACTCGGACACCTTGTGTTTGTTTTTTTCATCAGCTGTTTCCCTGTGTTGTGACCTAGGTTTTAGGTATAGGAAGTAGTGCTCGAAAAAACTGAAAATGTCTTTTAACCTTTGCTTCAGAGAGATCAGAAATTTCTCATGGTCTGCCAGGACAGCCACAAACTGGTTAATGGTTGCATTACTGTGATCATATAAATTGCTCACAGGATAGTGACCTCTAAGAAACTGGAGCATTTGATCTCTTTTATGTCTGTCAGTGGCAGTAAATAGGGGAAGATCTTTAATGACATCAAGAAGGGTCATCATGACTTCTGTCTCTCCAACATAGCCTGATGTATTGTGATTTATTGATCTCTTCTTAATGTTTAGATCAAACTCTTGTTGGTCATTCTTGGCTAGCTCCTGTGATTCCTGGAATGCATTTATAGCTTTGAATCCTAAAGCCAGGAAATTTTCAAGTACTTCAGGAGTGAGATACTTAGAATCTTCAATTTCCTTTTTAAGGTGGCTCTTATGCACTTGTCCGACTGTGTCTGCAATGTAGGAATTAGAAATTTTCCCTTTTGCATCCAAAGCCCAATTAAGGGCAGCTTCAAAGTTTTTTTCTTTCAAGCAGAAATGTCTTGCCAAGGCTTGTGGTATTGTTGCATTTCTGTCAAACCTAGATATGGCTCTTTCTAAGACTTCTCTGACTTTCTCAGGCCCTTCCTCTTTATCTATGTCTTCAATTAATGGAGAAAACAATGTAGTTTTGTCATCTCCGTCTTCTTTTCTTTGACGTGTGATGAGCATACTTTGGATGTTTTGAACTAGAAAATCCCTCCCCATGTATGATTTGTAGAGTTTGTCACAGAACAAAACATTAATAGTTATCTCCGATAGAGAAACTTTGTACTTCTGGGTCAGAAATTCAAGACATTTCCTGGCAATCATTTGGTGTAAGAATCGTACTGCCTGATAAGTGCCATGCTCTTCAGCAGTGAAAGTGATCATCAATGTGGAACAGGGACACATTTTATCATAAAGAGTTTCTTGCTTGAAAAAAGCATTCCTTATCCCTACTAACTCTTCACACAAAGAGAGCAAAATGTAGGATCCATTGACATAGGTGTTTAGCAAAGCCAGGAAGGAGAAAAGCCTACCCTGTTGGGTAGTGATGTCAAGATCCTTAACAATGTTGCTTACTAGATTTGTGATGTAAGTCTCGCTGAAATTATTTGTCATGATCATGAAAGCATAGAAAGTCTCTGGTTTTTTATGGTACTCCTTAAGTTGTTGCAGTTTCTCAGAAAACAAATTCTGCTCTTGGTTGGACAGCTTGTTGGTGATGTACACGTTTGCAATGCGGCTCATTCTGGAGCTGTCATTCGGGAACTGGGTTCTCTCACAGTTTAGTAGGATTACCATCACACTGCTTTGTCGCTTTCTGTTATAGGCAAGTATGCACTGCTTTAGGTCTTCTACATCATCCCAGTTGTCCACCAAGAGGAGAACTGGTGTATACCCTGACTGTTCATCTTTGCCATATGTCAGCAGCTTCATGACTTGGGCTGCAATCTCATTGTCTGTTGCCATGTTGTTTTTAACAACCGCACACCTGAATTTCCTCCTCAGGTTCCAAAGAACATGCATTGCTAGAGTTGTTCCCCCACAGCCAGGATGATGGAAGAGGTTGATCATAATGCACTGAGATGTGTAGCCTTGTACAGGTGTAACCAGGTCATATAACTCATTGAATTTGTCTCGTTTGATGAATGGGAGTCCATCTTTCCTCTCAGAAAGGTAAAAGTTCCACCACGAAACTTGTCCTCCTCTGTAAAAGTCCTCATCTATTTTCCTCTTGAACTCCATAAAGGAATCCGTTGTTTCGATTTCTGTGTTCTCACATTCATTTTCACACAAGATGTCTAAAACTGTCATAAGTTCCTCATCTTTTTTTGTCAGCAGGACTGAGCTTGAGCCTGTGGATGGCAAGAATCTCCTAGAAGACTGAGTTTGAGGTTCTTTAAGATTTTTGATGGTGCTTGATATTTCATTCAGACTCAGTTCACAGATGCATTTATTGGTGATGTCCTCTTTGCAACGACTCTCTATCAGAGTCTTCCAGTGACTGAATATTGTGGTGTTTTTGCAGATGCACAGCATATTGTCTGCCCCTTCCAGTGTGCGGTAGATTGCACAGAAGGTTTCCAAAATAGGGTTAGAGATGTCAGTTACAGCTGAGTGAAGAATGAATACCACCAGGAGTCTGTCTTTACAAAGCAAATCAGATCTGAAAAGCAATGAAATTGTGTTGTTAATATCACCTGATCGTTTTTTAAGCCACTCACTGGGTGTTAGTGGCTTGTTAGCGTCATCCTTCTCATTTACACGCCCATTGCAGAAAATCCAACTTGTTTGCTTAAACAAGTTCAGTTTTGCAATGATTGCTGTTAAACTGTCTTGAGTGGTGTACATGCAGGGGTAGTGCAGATTAGCTACACGATCTCTTCTGTAAAAACTACATGTTCCATTTACATTGGACTCTGGGTCAAAGTCAAGAACCGCAAACAATGTCATCTCTTTCAGAAAATCTAAGTGTTCCACATCACTTGAATGGCATTTGTCTGTAACAACAACTACTTGAATGGAATTCTCAAATGCATCTCGTCTACATGTAATCAGCTGCTTCAACCTTTGGCCCTGATGCCCCTGTGAAGGTTTTTGTGAGAGCTCATTCTCCTCTGCTGTCTTTCGAGCTGAAGCCCAGTGCCGGACTTTATCAGTCAAACTTTTCATCTTCTCTTGTAATATTCGAGGATTACTATCTTCTAAAATGTTCATTGACCTCGGACATTCCCGCACAAAGAGACATTCAGTTTTGCATTGTTGTTTTTCTTCATTTGATGCAATGCTTAGTAGAGTGTAAAAAATATTCTGTTGAGTCTCTAAATATGTTGGAACTACATCAACTTCAATCACCCATTTATCAGAAGTTGTTCCATTTTGAGCTTGAAATTGTATAAAATTTGGAGGCCTGATGCACGTTCTGGCAGCACTGATGTGCTGTTCCTCAAAGTATTTGCTCAGACATGACTCAAATGCCTCATTGTATTTATTGAAAGAGGTGATCTTGTGTCCAACTACTTTACCATGTCCCTGTCCTGGCTGGTTGTTCACTCCAAAATGAATTGTGCCATTAGTTCGTGAATTCATGCAGCTGGCAGCAAAAGTAAATACTTCCTTTGTAAATTCATAAAGAATCTCTCTTTCACTCGCTTCATTTGCACTTGGCAGAAGTTCGTACTCATGTACAGGTTCAAGGAGATTTCTTGGACCAGCTACAGGAGGAAGAATGTCATTTTCTTTGTAGAAGATGTTGAAGTCGCATTTGTCAAAGTGCCGAATCTGACATATTGGATTCTTTACTTGTAGAAATGTTGCAGTGTCATTAATTTCAGTAAGTAATTGGATGTCGTTTTCTGTGTTTGGTTGTAATACAGATCTTATTCTGTTTCTTGCCATCTGCATCATGTGCACTGTGGAGCTTAGACTTTGTATTCCAGAATCTGATGAGACTGTTTCAGTTTCCACAGACTCAGCTATATTTTCTGATCCAACCTGCATCTCTGTAGTTTTCCATATTTCACCTTTGTTAAGTTCATCATGACTCTTTATTGTTTGCACTCTTGGCTCAAAAGTCACTAAATGCCTCCTGAACCTCTCTACCTGACGTATGATTTGTATTGCTGGAGCTGGTGGAACACCGAGTTCTAACAAGTCCTGTTTTTCATAGGACACCAAGCAAGCTCCTGACAACTCCTGGTCATAGAGATTCTGTGCAATATGTTGTGGTACTCGAAGCTGAATGATCAGCCAATCTTTGACTTGCTCTTTGGTCCAGTCCTCAATCAGTGCTGGGAGTCTGAGGTCATTTTCTGCCTGTATACGACAAAGGTAAAATCAAGGAAAACTGACATTGTATCTGACGTTCTTATAGCAACTATTAGAAATGTTTCCAATCAAAAACTATTATGAAACAGCAGTAACTTACTGGTTTTGTCTGTGGCCTTGGTATCATAGTAAACAGGAAATAAAAATACATTGTTACATAGAAGCACAGAAAATTAAAATTTTTTAATTAACCATAATGATAACAAGTGAGACAACAAATACAATTTAAAGTGTCAACTGTGAAGTAATGTTTGGTTCAGCTGTGTGATAATGAGTCAGTCCTCATGTGTGCAAGTCCAGGAAGGGTGACAGAAAATCTTACCTGGTTTCTCTATCTCCTAAGCCAAAATCTGGTGGCGGGCTTGCTGATCTATCGCTCTTCAGAGACAGATGAATTGGTGATGAAGGTCTCTTCTCTGACTTTGCATCAGTTTTGTCTGCCCCAGTGCATGGAGGATTCCTAGCAGGGATAACACAAAGATAGATGATTTATTGGTTTGATTTTTGCCATTTTGAAGCTTTTGTTTGTTCTGTGTGAAACTGAGCTAGCACTTGATTTGCTTAACATATGCTGTGTGTCTTATCTTGCCTGTCTAGTGCTGCTTTATCATTCCACTTATACACTATATTGCCAACACACCAAATCTATGAATCCAGTGCACAAAGCAAGGTCCATAAGAACATAGATGAGCACGTTTGGTGTGGAGGGACTTGACTGGCCTTCACAGAACCCTGAACTTAACGCAAAGTTGGAGCGAAGACTGAGAGTCAGGCCTTCTTGTCCAACATCAGTGCCTGACCTCACAAAAGCTCTCCTGGAAGAATGGTCAAATATTACCATAAACACACTAGCCGCAAAAGGTGGGCCAAATCCATATTAAAGCCTATGTAATAAGAATAGGGTGTCATTAACGTTTGCGTGTGGAAAGGCATGTGCCCCAACACTTTATAGGAAGGCCTGGCTCACGGTCTTCTCTCTAATTCATCCCAAAGATGTTTGATCAGGTTGAGGTCAGAGCTCTGTGCAGGTCAGTCACGTTCCTCCACACCAACCTCAGTCATCCATGTCCTTATGGACCTTTATATGGCATATGATAAATACTTATGGCGATACAGTGTATTTTAAATGTAGCCTGCCAAGTGAATGGAAATAAAATTAGCGTTAAGCTAATTCTGGTACAATACATCAAATAGCAACATGTATGTTAAGAAGCCACTGAGCCAGTTTTGTTGACATGTTGACTTAACAAAAATAGGTAGTCATTCTTTTATGTGTTTCAAGAACTAGAGGTTTAGTTGTGGCATAAACTTGAAAGTGTAAGCTGATCAATTCAAGTCATTCTTTATTTTACTCTGTATGATTTGTGTGATTTTCATTGCTGATGATACACACTGTCTTTGTTTTATGGTACTGATGCTAACATAATATCTGTGAGATCATAATATTTCTGATGTATTGCAAGGTGACATTAAGCTGAAAAGGAGACTGAATAATGTGAAATCCCAACCAAAGAGCACACCTGCATGAATGAAATATGGCAAAGAGAAGAAATGAACATACCCTTCCTCATTGCTGAAAGACAGAGGCTCATGTTTTGAGGAGTCACTCATCACAGAGAGACGGGTTGAAAAACCAGCTTGCTCCTCCTCCTCCATCTTTGCTCCATCATTACAATGCAGACTTGACTCCATGATGTTCTTTCACTATGTCCTGCAGCTGCAGAGGGACAGTTATGTAAATGCTGATACCAGACGCTTAGTTCACCTTAGAATAGTTTTTAATGTAAAACCTATAAACATGTGTTGTTCTAACTTTGAGACTTTTGTTTAAAACTTTAAGTTGAATGAATGAACTTTTAAATGTTCACTCAGCTCATAAGATGAAAATTTCAAAGAAACTAAACTAGCAGATATCATCAGCATGAACAGTATGTGATGATACATTCTAGTTACATACTGTTTAAAATGAAAAAATTAAAATAAAACCTAAATCAAAAGCAGGCTACTACAACCTGACTAGTGACTACAAAATTAGTCTGAAACTGGTCTGTGTGAATTTACTCTAATTAATACATTTAGTCTTTTGCTTTATTTTATTCCAGGTTTTAGCCAGTTGTAAGCAACACTGCTGCACAGTGTTGTTTGGCCTTTAAATCTAAAACATTGGTTAATACTAAATTAACACCACCTGATTCAAAATGTACTACAATTTCCAGAAGCAAAACACATTTTGTAATATTGTATTAATTAGATACAGTTTGTAAAGGCTGTAATGCTAACTTTGATTAGCACATTAGCACAGTTATCGTGGCCTAAAGCTAAAACTAGTACTTTTATCTAGTATCAACATGTATTTCCAGTACTCTGTTACCTGTTGTCTGTGTGTGTAACTGTCTTTAACCTGACACTGCTTGTGTGCTGTACAAGTAGGCCAGGATGCATGTTTGTGTTAAATAACACATGTCTGTGTTATTTATTGTCCTCCATGACTGTGCTCCATATGTGTGTCTTATCTCCACTCTGCTCTGCCTGTGGCTCATCCCCCTCCTTCCTGCTTCTTGCAGCTGCTGCTACTCCCCTTTTCTCCTAAAAGGTTACTTTAAACACATAGACCTAAAACTTAGAAATTCATGAATATAGCGACATTCTTGTGCATTATTATTATTATTTACACAAGAATCCTAATATCTCCACAATCCCCTTTAGTAATCTCTGTTTAATCTCTATTTCTCAACTTTTGGTGGCGTACGTCTTGCTTTAAGTTTCAGGCACCGCAGGTATTCTTATCTTTATTCTCAATATTCAGTCTCTATTTTTAGCTTTTCTTTCAATCTCAACTTTGTAAATCTGTGTTCTTCACATTCTACACACAAACGATTTTCCACACCCCAGGCAGAAAATGCACCAGTCACTAATTTAACTCAGTTAAAGTAAATTTTATAAACAAAAGCTTTGCCTACCCTCTGTTTTGTGGCCACAGGTTGTTTTCACGACACAGTGATGCCTGCAGACGTCATGGTGCCAAAATAAGTTTATTCACCAACAAACAGATACGAGCCATCTCCAAACTTATGACTGCTGGTATAACGTATGCATCCCTCTTTTATTCTTTTTCTTGTCACCTCCCCTGACCCATCCCCTGAGCTGGGTCTTTGGGATTAACTCACGTGTTAATGCCAGATAGACAGATAAGACTTAGCTGAATCTGCTTGTTTCCCCAAGACAGGAATCTAGGTGCAGGTTCTGCTAAAAGAATGTCCATACAGTGATCCTGATTCTTTTAGCTCCTCCCAGAGAGTGTGCTGCCATTTTGCTCCCTCTAAGGGTTTTCGCCGGGCAGAGAAGGCTCTGCTGAAAAAATCCCCCAGAATGCAACCAGCCTCGTGGTCACTCACACTCAGCTTAGATGAGTGCCAGGCGTTACAGTGTAAATGTATAATGTGAATAAAGCTTTAATGTCTGTAATGTCTGAGATACAGAGAAATGCAAACAAAAATCACAACATTGATTGTTTGAGACTTCATACTCTAACAAATGCTCTTTTTATAGTACAAAAAGTAAATATTAAATTGTTTGCTTTGTAATAATAAGAATAATGCTAAAGCTAATGAACAAGGTTAGTTTTGAATTCAGTCCCTGTCCTTGTACTGAACAAAGTCACAGGGCACAACAGGCACATTGTAACAGATACAATAACCAAACCATGAGACTAAACTATATAAAACCAGTTCTTTTGGTTTTACTGCATTTCTTTTCTTGGTAGTGGTGTTTCTTAGCAACCACAGCACAAGGAAATCAAATGACACGTCATTAATTTCCTTGTTCACCACCAATGCAAAGTTCTGTTCTGCAGGGAAAAACTATCAAAATTGAAATCTAAATAGATTTGATCGTACTTAACAGCCATAGTACATTAATAATGAGCTGATTATTCTAAAATGTGTCCCAGGGATTCAGTGATGTAGTGTGCAGCTGTGCAGAATATACACAAATGTACATTATTTGCTAACTGATCAACGTGCTGATTTTACCCCTGACAACCATATCAGTTTCTTTTGGGCAGTGATGCACGATGTTACTAGACGAACATTTACAGAATGCTCCTTTCTCACTCTGACAACACAGATCATGAATTAGCGTGACTACATCTAGTACTAG
The DNA here is from genome assembly GCA_034779795.1 of Ctenopoma multispine. Classification (NCBI taxonomy): domain Eukaryota; kingdom Metazoa; phylum Chordata; class Actinopteri; order Anabantiformes; family Anabantidae; genus Ctenopoma; species Ctenopoma multispine. The sequence continues at coordinate 3,191,189 of JAUYWH010000011.1, read as the reverse complement.
TCATATGTAGAAACATTTGTATGTATTTTGAACCTAACATGAGCTACGACTCCACTACATTTATCTGTTGTATTATTGATTCCAGAGAATCAAAGACACACCTTACTCAGTGTCCCAGCATGCCTGAGTGTAGAATCAGAAAACACTGGACAATTCCCCTACACGTTAATCCTCATCTAAGTGGGTGTGTGTGTGTTGAGGAAATGAAAGTAGATCATAGCTGAAGTGTAAGAGCTTTCTAAAGTGGATGATCGTGGGGATTTAACTGTCTTTAAATGTGCAGAAAGCATATTTCCAACCAACCTACCAAAACTGGTGGTGTTATAAGAGTTATTGGTGTTAGTTAGTGTGCCTCTGTCTCTAACTACATTAGGCAAAAGCATATAGACATTCACCTACGCATAACATTTGTTTATGTGATGTGTCATTACAGGCAGACAACTAACAAGTCAGAGTTTCTGTACAAAAAAAAAAAAAAGATTGTTCTGAGCTTCATACCTCTTAGTGTCCTTTGGTGTTTAGCTGTGTCATAATTAGACTTTCCAGATCATGTAATATTATCCGTCATTCACAAATTTGCTGGTTAATTTTTGCTTGTTCTCCAAAGACGTGCGATGACTCCAGATATTCTTGTGTGGCGTGGTTGTTTGTGCACAGTGTGTGTACAGTGTGTGTACAGTGTGTGTACAGTGTGTGTATGTGGGTGTGTCAGCTTTAATCACAGGTATCACAGCCAGACAGACAGGTCTCTGGTTTGCAGCTACTACTTTACATATGTTAGTCAGTAAAGAGAAAGAACTGGGCCATTCAGATAATCTCCTAACACATGAAGCAGATTTACTACAGGTAACATCATGACCACTGTCTTACACATGTGGAGTGTGGGAAACCAAACAACACAACTGCATGATGCAAGTTGTTTTATTCTGCACGTGCTACAACACATCTTCCTAGACACTGAATACATGTCCTCAACTGCCCTGACTGCAGTTCTCATGTTTCTCCTATTGAAAATGTATGACATAACACGGAGAGCAGCAGATACTGTACTGTGTTATTTATCTAACACTGTACTTAAGTTAGATAAATAAAGACGTATAACAAATATGTATTTTTATTGTAAGTCCCAGTTACACGCCAGTAAGTGCTGCTACAGATGAAAGCAATTCAACTTTCAGCCTATTGAATAATATTCTGTCGGTAAAAAAAGACAAACAGATGCGGTGACAGTACTGATCAAAATGATCAGAGTCGAGTAAAAGATCTGAAGGACACATCTATTTTAATGTTCCAGTTTAAACACAAGATTCACATTCAGCACTGTGCACTCACTGAGTGAAAGACGGAAATTAAACACTTATTTGTGATCAGTGAGGATTTACTGAGTCTCCAAAGCTGTCACATTGTTGTGGAATAAATGTGAGGATGCGTGACGATCCAGATGTCCTCTTTTCTTCCTGCTTTGTGACATTTCCTCAGCATCATTTAGTTCTTGTTGGGTGGTATGTGTGGGTGGGGCCAGTTCCTGGACTGAAAGTAGCCCCTGAGTCCTTCCAGGTCCACAGGAGGGAAGTATGGTCCGATACGTTTTCTCAGCCACCACTTGCCCTGTGCTGCGCTAGCGCTGCCCGGCTGGCTGAACTTGTATTTGAAGTGTTCTCCACGCACCCACCTGAAAAGGAGGGGGACACAGGAAAGAGTCAGTAGTAGTGTCTAGATCTCTGTACTGCAACAAAGAGGTAATACTTATTAACATGTGTGACTTCACATTTGTTTCTCTTTGTTTCACTTTTAAAGTGCTAATACTTTAAATCCTTGGTTCAAGATTTTTCAAGCAACTTTTATTCCAATATTGGGGGTGTCTATATGTACATGACAATCTGCATCACCAGAGGGGGCTGAAGTGCAGAGAACGACTGTATGTCGTCTAAATGGTCCATGTCAATGCTCATTATTAGGACAAATATGTGCTATTATAGGAAACAGTGGCTGAAAACAAAAGGTAGATATTTTTAAAACTTCAAAATAAGAGCAGTTTTGTGCTGGGTGGTGACATATTGTCTAAGTGTAAAGAAAAGAGAAGGAATGATGCATTGTTTCAACGTTTTGTGTCACTAAGTGTTTACCTGGGAGGTTCTCCGCCCTGAAATGGGTTGTGATCGAGCAGGGAGAGGACCGTGCTGTCATTAGACAGAAGACGTCCCGCTATGTGAATCACCCACTCACTTTGCTCGTAGGTCTGGAAGGTGTGGAAAAAAGTTATCGGATTTGAGGCAAATACTGAACCTAAACAGCTGAGGCAATCTTTGGCACACAGGCCATAAAAAATAAGGAATTTCTGGTGATAAACTAGCTTAGTTAATGTCACATTAACATGATCTCTAAATACAGTGATTAATGACACAGGCAGCTTTGGCACTAGTACAAGTCAAAAATTGTAGCAACAAAAAGCTTCTATGTTTCTGTGCTGGTCATGTACTTCACTCCAAGCATCATCTCCTGCAGTTGTTCAGGTTCTCACTTGGAATGCAGCGAACCACATGAGCCAGTCTAGACGGTAGTGGTACGGTGATAGGACGCATGGTCGTCGGTAAACGTCTCCAGGTTTACACCGGAACTGGTACTCCTCCCAAACTGCCTCATTGTCCTTGGGATCCAGACTGCGAGTGCCCTGGAAAATTACTTCAGTGCGCTCCTTGGTGATGCTGGACAAAGAGAGGAGATACAAGGGCACAGTGAGTACAAAAGGTTTGGAATACAAAATTAAAGATTTCTTAAAGAAATCTGCTGCTCTGTGAAAAAGACTTAACTAAAGCAAATAAACTACAAGTTCGAAAACACCCTCATAGGTTGTGTGTAAAATGTCTTGCATTTTAAAATCACATTCAACTGAAGCACTGTTTCACACCGTACCTGCCGAACGCCCCGTAGGTGTTGACGATGCGCAGTGGGTCAAAGGAGGTGTTCATCACCTGCTTAGAACTCAACAGGTTTATCACCACAGGAACACTGAGGTAGGCGATCAGAACACCCAGAGAAATGTTCACCGCTCGACGCACCAGCATACCTGACAAGCGCAGAGACACGAGAGAACAGCATGAACAACAACAACCAGATGCTGTTCGATCACTCTCAATGAAATGTGAACATTCTGAGCAGAACTGTGGGTCACCACTGGTTTGTCTGTGCACCTGTTACACATTCTGCTCAGACACTACTCTTATCCAAAATTAGCCGATCTCACCTCGCAGCTGAATTCAGGATTTCGCTAATGAAACAGAGTAGCTGCTGAAGGAAAAACTATCATTCAAGCTTAAATCAAGGTGACGTATTTGTTAGTGTCTGGTCTAGAATGGGACGGCATGTCAGGGTCAGAGCTATTAAGATCATAAGTCAGTATGTGTGTGTGTGTGTGTGATCGCTTTACCATTTCCTCAGTGGAAAAGGTTTTTGGCCTTTTCCATTATGGGACGGCTGGTATTGACAAATGTTGGCTGAGTCAACATCACCTCCTTCCTACCTGTGTCTGCCGTCTTATCCCGGACACGTTAAAGACATTAACATAATCCCACTAAAACGCTTCACACTAAGAGAGACGTACTGGGTCTGTTTAAGTCATTAAAACATGCTCACACTCTTGTTCAACTATCCAAGATCCAACCATAAAGTAAAGACACTAATGGGTCAAACGAAGCCAATTAGAGAGAGGCCACTGACCACATTTTAATGTAAACCACATCACATTCTGTTCCCAGCTCCTCAGCTGTCCAAGTCCAATTCCCTCTATGTATGTATGACCAGTGCTTCTACCTACTTTGCAACTGATGCCAATGTTTTGTTTTTCAGATATCAGAAGATATTATATTTTGCAATGGGTTTTTTCTGAATCGAATACCTTTTGTGGGTTTTGGGGTGCGTCCAGCTGCATCCTCATTCTGTATCCTCAGTACTGCCTTCTTAGCTCCCCTACCAGAACGAAACAGAAAGCTGAGGGATGCATCGTCAAAACAGGCCAGACTGGGAACAATGGTCAGCCAATTAAGGAAACTGAGGTTTCCACTCACTATCAGAACCACCTACAGCACAAAAGACAACAGGGAAAGACAACACTGACGTTAAGCTAGTAGTAGATTGGTGAAGGTGGATCGTTTTAGTATGGTGAGGTATCTTGGGGACGGTTTTATTTGCAGATCAGATAATCTTGCGGCACTTGAAAGTTTGTGTAGTTCTCCATTTGTACACAATCTGCCTGAGAGTAGACTGGTGGAGTCCAGACTCAAGAAGTTCAGCTGTAGCCCTTTCCAGCCTGTTGAGCATCAACACCTCTACTTTTTAGATTATTTAGGTTTTAAAGATTCACATATTTTGCCTCACATTCATATGTAAGGTTGGATTCTTTATCCTAGTAAATGGATAAATAAAAGCGTTTTGGTCTCTTTGTCTAGTTTTAAGACTTGTGTGTGAAATTCAGATTACGTTTTAGATATTAATATAGAAAAAAAAGGAAGGACCTCGGACAGTGAGGTGATTAAGGACCACGTGGTTCTTGAACAACAGAGCTTCGTTGCCACCGTTTACATCATCAGTATTTGTTAACCTCAGGTCTGGTGGGTTTTGTGAACAGTTCGTCGTACCTGAAACAGGATCTGGCTTGCGCCGTTAAACATGCACATCCTCCTGCCCAGGAAAGTGAAGAACGGCACGATGAGCTCGATGAAGTGGTTGGACAGCGTCTCGAAGCGATGGAACCACCATGGGGACCGGTGCATGTAGTACGACATGGGGTTGGGAACTGGCTGGGTCTGAAATTGGAAGAATTTGATGATGCTGATGTCAAAGACAGTGCTGTGTTGTATTCATGGATTAATCTATATATTTAGTTTGACTATGTGCAGTGTCTGCTCTGCTCCAACACTTGTCAACACATTTACTAAACATAGACTGCCTCTCCTGCTCGAGATGGAAGTTTTCTCTGCTTTACTTTGGCACTAAGCTCTTGTCTCTGCCCAGGATGCAGAGCAATTTCTGGTGCCACTCCTCAAGGGAAACATTTCCATTTCTAAATAAAGACGGAACTTTATTTAAATGAAGGCAACCCCACCTACACACAAAAAAAACACTCATACGGAGCTGTGCAGCGCTGGTGTATGGACGGATTCAGTTTGTGCACGTTAGGTGGGCGCACGCAAACCGTGTAAAGGCTGAACATGCAAACAGTGTCCAGTGAGGTGATGAAAAATAAATATAGCACAGACATTGGTGGAGAGAAAAAAAACAAGACTGTTGACACTCTAGTCTATGCTCTTTTTGTTTTTATGGAATGGAAGAAAAAATCTGAGGTTATTTAACCTTTAGTTTACTGAAAGAGCCCTGAAAGAGCCAACATGGCCTACGAAACTAGCTGCGTTACAACAAACAAAATGAACCAAGCAAAACATCAACTATGCTGAAACACACCTACGCAGCCCCTTGGGAGCGAGGACTGGAAGAAAGCAGCACGTCTGAAAGAAAGCAGTGTATCAGCGGGGGGTTAATAAGGCTTCACCTGGCGCCAGTGGTTTACTGTGCTGTAAATGTGTGTGTGAACTACCCCCGAGGACTTGGGTGTTCAAATCCTAGTCCAGTGATTAATGTTATCTCTTATCATATTTTATGTTGTTATACTGCATAACACTTAAAAGCGAACAGTATTCTCTGTCAATGGTCCCTTCAGATATAGATAGAGAGATGTTCTCCTATACCATCAGAGATAATGTTTGTTCAAACTAAGCTGAAACGTGGACTCATCTGACCACTGAATATGTCTCCACTGTCTCATCTGACATGAGTTCAGTTCTGTTACTGCACGAAAGCGATGTATGGCTTCCTCTTTGACGGAACCAGAGTTTGAGGTTACATTTCTGGATGCAGTGGTAACCTGTGTTACTCCTGAGCCCATATGACTAGAGAATATTCATCATTGTCTATTAAGCTCAAAGGTCACACACATTCAACAGTGGTTATGTCCTTGGTCTTTGCAGTTTTCTCTGGAGTCTCTGTATCTTTACATATTACTAGAGACTGTGCTGTAGATGATGAAAGACTTTAGTTTTCTAATGCAGACGTGACTTACAACCCACTGAAACGAATGTGGCCGAGCATCATATAATAAAGAGTGGAGAGCAGTTCAATGAATGATCGCAAACTAAATGCAATGAAAAAACAAACACTGGATTTGCACAGCCTCACTTTCTGTGTAAGGAGGCTGACTTATTGAAACCTTCCACAGCGGTTGCTGTAATCTGTTGCCCTGGTGTGGTTAGTTAGTGAGTCCACTGCGGTCTTGTCATCAGTCAGGAGACAAAACAAAAGCACATTGTCTTTTGTGTGTGTAAATCACTCTTCACTTCAGACTGTCAAAGTAACCAGGCCTTTATTAAAGAGTGAGAATGATTCGGTATTTTTAGTTCTTCTAGTTGAGCCTCAAGAATAATTTACACTTCGCTGCAACATGTGTCCTCTAAACTTGTAACTTCGTAGCTTTGGGGATTTCTTTATTGGTTCTACATTACTATGTTTTCTATGCTACACTTATCAGAGGTCAGCCGAGCGCTGATAAATCCACTGTATGCTACTTCCCAAATGCCAGAAAAGCAGACAGGGAAAGTGGGCAGGCTGATGACGTCAACATTTAGGACGGCGATATTCTTAATCTGACTCAAGCCAAACAAAAAATGCTATTTCCAAATGTCTGTCTGCCTTTAAAAAAAAAACTAAACAAGAATTATCAGCTGTGACACTCAACCCTGACCTGCTCATCTTAACCTAAACTCAATCTTACACCAGGTCCTCCCTTTAAATTTGTCCCCACAACATGAGTGTGTAATCAGGTTTTGATCCCCACAATGAAACACACACACAAACAAACAAACAAATACAAATGCCAATTAAAGCACAGAGATATTCTACACACACCTCATAGTGGTAGTCCATGCAGGTGAGGTCCCTCCAGCATTTGTCACCTCTGATTTTAATAAGGCCCTGGAAAAAACAGATGTTATTTTTTTAGGATGCATATTTGAACCACTATCAAACTGTCAAAATTACCTTAGAAAATCATTAGAGACTGCAGTCATGGTAAATACAAATTTAGCTGAAACGGTCCAAAAGGAATAAACCCAGATTCTGATTCACCAAAATACATGAACTAAGGTCAGAGCAGAAGCCAGAGGAAAATGGGATTTATTCATTATTTAATGAGGAAAAAAATGCTATTTGCAAATATGTTGACATTGAACATAGCAGTAAAATGTTTTCAGACAATATATTTCTTTCCTGCCAAAATATAAATAGTATACATATATTATATATTGTATGATTATATTATTATTGAACTCTTTCATAGAGTGGCAGTTGACCTGTACGACCGTCATCCATCCAAACAACTTCCGTGCAATTCTGTTCCCATCAATTACACAATATAACATCAACAGCACTTTATTCATTCATGCTTTTGAACACAATTAAGTTTCTTCCAAAATTCATCTGATGCTGCACGTAGGATTTATGATACCAACAAGCTAGAATTTGCTCATTTTAGGCCCTTAGTCATTTGCCTACTCCTGCAAAACATAAAGTACTATGAACAACTTTATTAACAAAGAATGCCACAGAAAAACAGAGACGCTTCTGTGGCTGCAGAATCACTTTGACCTAAAGAGTAGAGGAAGTATTCTGCTACTAATATTACAGGCTGTCAGAACTCATTTTGCATGTGGTATGGTTGATGGTTGATGTTTCATTATATTTCAGTGTTTAATAAAAAAAGTCATTACACAAAAAAGTAAATTAAACATTTTTACACAACAGCTTAGAGTATGGAGTTTCCCATAGTAAAAGTTTAAAAACGACTCAAACTTGACCAGAAATATACAGAAACACATCCTCAACTCTGTGCTTTTCCACCAAATGAACTCAGCAAATAATGTGCTCTCTGACTGTCAATATTGACACATCGGCCCGTCATGTGGCTGGGCTGGAATGTGGAATAAATCAGCTGCTAACCTCTCAAACCAGATTTAGAAAAACCAGGACATTTCATTCTGAGCTTGGCTGAGCTGCAGCTGCTGGCTGTTGATCATGATGTGGCCCAAGATGTCACAGATAATCCAATTCAGTCATGAGATCCTGAAATTTCATCAATTACAACCTGATATTCAGACCTCCAGACATAAACAGAGCAGTTCACCAAGCGTCTAAAGCTTTAGGGAAAGAATAACTAAGTGAATACAACCAGAGATGTTTTATATAATACACGTAGCAATATGATGCTTCCACAACAACAATCTCATCTTTCAGGTTCACTGAAACACAATTAATTAGGTCGACCATGAAATGTTGGAGCATTTTTTGGAGCACAATTATATGATATCCTAAAACCTGCAGGCAAAACCATTTGATCTAAACTTACATGGAACAGTCTCACAGTCACTAATGAATCCTAGTTCGCTGGCAATACTCCACACCTAGCATAGTGTTTCCAACTCCTGCAGTGGGTTTAATGCAATATTCCTGCCAGAAGTGAAATAGGTATAATCCAATTCACAGCGGCCACGCCGGCTCTTAAACCAGGAAGCTCATAAACATTTGGAGAGAAATTAACTATTTCTCAGAAAGGTGGCAAAAGGAATTTATTCTGAGGCAATAAAAATGCTGAAGTCCCCTCTCACTTGTCTCACTTGTTAGTCCGCTTATACATTTATCAAACAATATAAATAAATATATATATAGATATATATATATATGAACCACAGCTTGGTCGTATCAAAGTGCCATCCAAGCATCAATATCAACTACTGACTTTAAAGCATTCAAAACAGTTTATGCCTTATTAACATGACAGATGATCAGATGCCACCATGACACCACAATCATGTAAACAAGGTAAACAGCATGCAACACCTTGGGATATTTTTTAAAGGGAGATTTCGTCAATGTTCTTGCTTAACTTGCTTCCCAAGCTTCTAGATTGAAACAACGTGTATAGAAATGGTATTAAATATTATCTGGAGGAGATTTTCAGTTCAGGTTATGTCATCTCCTCCAGAAAACATCCCCTGAACTGAATAACTCCTCCAGTTGATGCCTCTGGAGGAGTTTTCAGCTAGAGGCAGAGATATTTTAATACAGGGAAAGCAGAGAGAGGTTTAATACTGTTCATATGCATGTACTGAGCAAGCTGAAAATAGGGTAAGTAGCCCTTTAATCGTGCTGCCAAAAACACTCTGGAAGAACATGACGGGATCACAGACCACTCTTAGACATTTCCTCTGACTGAGGGGTTCTTTGAAGTGTGTGCTAAACCATGTCGTCCTCACAGGCAGGAACTCTTACAGGCCTGTCAGACAAATGCTGTGACCCCGGTGGATCAAACGCCGAGGCGCTGTGGCAGAAGCTGCACTGTACGTGACACTGCTGAGACATTACACTGAGCTACTGCAGAGTCATGTTCAACATCACAGATCGTCTACGATAATCCCATGTAACCTGTAATCGCCTGGTCACTGTTATATGCAGTGTAAATGTACTTTCTCCCCATTTAAATGAAAGTTTTCATTAAACCATTCAGACAGAGAGTAAATATAAGAAACAGTCCAGCAGCAGCTGAGAGGAAATCTCTGACAGTTTCTTTCTGTTGTTTATTGTTTGGCATCTGCATTAGATTTCCTGACAAAAAGCAAGTGAATGCAACAAAACTCAACTTATTCTCCACAGATTTTTCAGGTCTAACGTTAATTTATTTATTTCTACAAACTCAAGTTTCCAGAAATGTTTTTGTTTTTATAAAAACAAAAACGTGTGAGCTTTCATTTTGCCTGAATCTTTATAAATCAGTAAGTAGTCCTGGCTTAACAGTTCCAAAAACAAGTTGAAACTCATCTGACCTCAGAACACGGCTCCACTGTCTTTATCTCCAGACCCAGAGAACTTGTTTCTGCACAGAACTGATGTTTGATCAGTTCTGGATGCAGCAGCAGACTCACTTAAGTGACAGTTTTAGATGCTCCTGTTATAACCAATCAAGGTGTAAAGCATAAGACACTGAAAATCTTTTCTTTGTAATTAGACACTGTAAATAACAGGTTTAAGCTCGTCCTGGGTATCGTTTGAAATCTGCTTCCTATCCTTGTTTCAATTCCAAAATAGTCAAAAAATAACTAAAATGTTAAGATAACAAAACTAAATATACAAGTTCGCTGCCATTGTCATCGTTGTTAGTATGATAATAACTTTTTTCATTAACTGAATGACTGTGACTGGACAACTAAGAAAGATTAGAGCCCAGAGTTATGTCATCAAACATCTTGCTTTGGGTTTCATTTAGTTTCATTTGTATATTAACGTAGGAAATTAGGAATTATGTAAAACACCGGGTAGGTGTTTTTGAACAGGGGGCATGAAAGTCTGCAACGAATCCCTGAAAACTGTAGTGACTTTACATATTGCTGACTGTAAATACCTCACATTTATTTATATTCTCTCTTACAATTCCTACAACCTAACAGCATTCAGTGGATGTAGAAGCTTGTCTATTCAGTGGCAGCAGGGTGTATTAAACTGATCTGTAACATGATTTACTCACAGCTCCCAGCATGATGCGAACAATGAGCCATCTGAAGGTCCAAATACAGATGAGGGGCGGGGGACAGCAGCGTGGGACCTGGGACAGACTCCACACTGGACACAAGAAAATGGCCAGAAATCCTGTTTCTAACAGCTGGCTCTCCCAACCTGGAGATGAAATAAGAAGATTATTATTAAGTAATTTTTGAAATTATGATAAAAGAAATTAAAAGAGTGCAAAAATCAGAAGTGTCTGAAACAAATTTTCTAAACAGTCAAGATAAGAGATAAGAGAAACTAACCGTTTAAGTTGTTGAGTAAATCAAGCTGATTTGAAACCCAAAATCCCCCAATGAATACACTACACCCAGGCTACACCCAGACACACAATGAATACATTTAAAGCCATTTTTTTTCAAATCTATAAGATTAAGATGTTGTAGAACTACTTTATCTGTTAACACATTTTAAAATCAATTCAAAGCATAACACAACTGACTACACACAATTCATCCCCAGGTTGTGACAGCGTCTGGAGATGGTCAGTGACTCAACTGGTTCACCTCTGAAGGAGCCTGGTTGACCTGAGCTCAGTCGACATTGGCCTCTCAGCCTCTATTTATTAACTCTGATTTCTAAAGTAGTGACTTCACACCAGTAGGACGCATTTGAAAATCTTTGCATATTTAGGAGCCTTAATAAACTCATTTTTCATGAGTGCCGGATGTTCACAGTCTAAACATCACAATGTTCAGTAATAACAGCAAGACAGAAAGAACCAAGACAAGACGCCTCGGCTTTGGCTCTCTGTACAAGCTTGGTTTAAAAGTTGTCCTGTGGCCTGTGTCATGAGGAAATACAGCTGACATCCAGACCTGTGTATCTGTCATTAATCACTTCCCTCTTATCCACTTCTTCTTCCAGGAGAGGAGAAACAAAGGAAGCTACGCTGGAATCAGGTTTGACAACACTGCTAGTCATTTGGCAGGACGTTTACTTACCAAAGGAAAACCTGGAAAGAGAGAAAAAGATATGTAATAAACACTGTGTTGTATTTGTCTCTTAAAAAAAGCATTTTGGAAAAATGTAGCTGCTGTATGACAGCTTGAAGAAACCCTCTCTACACACTGGGCCACAAGCACCACAGGACGGATCTAAGAGAATCTGTTAAAGCAACTTAAATTCAACGCGGTGCTTTTGTGTTAAATGTCTGTCAGACTTTAGCATTTTGTCGGGTCATCTTATATGATTTATATTACTCTTTTAAAAAAAGAGAAATTTACCGAACATTTCTGAATTATTCAAGGCTCTGTGACTAGGCCCAGTCACATGACCAAACCTCAGTGAAAAAAAGAAAACACAGCCCAATACTCCAAACCAAAAGTTTTAAAGGATCATTTACAGTTCTAGTCAGTTTGCCAAACTATATACGTATATATATATAAACTAGCGTATTTTTGCTTTTAACATATATTATTAAGTAGAAACGTGAGTAGTTGCACATGTGTATGTCCCAAACTTACCACAGTTGTCCCACGTTCACCAGCGAGTGGTAAAGCACCCACAGCGTAAACATAATCACCATATTGGCCATTCCTGTCACCAGGACAAACCCCGACAGTGCCATCCCCACCAGGGCAATGCCATCCAGGTTGGCATCCATGTCGCTCCAGTCTAAGAACCAGAGGATTGAGGGTGTGTACGCCACTGCGGTGAAGCCTATCTTTCCCCCGACGTAGCGCTTGACACTGTTGAGGTAGTTCTTGCAGGGCATCAGGCCGTGCTCCCCTATCAGCTGCTTGTTCTGGTTATAAGCAACACTGAACGCCACAACTACAGAAGGGACGAGAGAAAATGTATGATTCAGTGCTGTAAATGTGTGTGTTGTACCTTTTTTATCTCAGCAAGTAAGTGGGATTAACAGTATTACAGATTATGATATCCTACTACTGGCTTCACAGCACGCTGACTTGTGATTGGGCCCCTTACTTGTGAGAATTTGCACTTCTATTCTTAAATAGCCCTTTTAACTTTGCCAAAACAATACAACAGACTCTAGTTGATTATATTTTGTATGAAGAATCTGAAAAACAACTAAAGCTCTAAAATAAATGTAGAATTCAACACTAACACACTGTTCAGCAGGAGAATTACAGTGAAAAACTGGAAATAACCTGCAACAATAAATAAATTAACTAATAAAATGATATGAACTTTGTTCTATACTTTTATGAATGTGGAGTAAAAACTCACAGTAAATAAAAGCGACGGAGCGCAGCAGCACAATCCGAGTGAGCCAGTAACTCCCAGACTGTAAGGACGCAAATGTCTTTTCTTTTTCTTTCTCTGTGTCTTTGTCCGTGTTTGCTCCATTTGCTCCTCCGCTCACAGCGGACTCTGTCTCTGTCTTTCTGCTGTCCACGCGTCTTTTCCTCACGGAGCTCTGCGGACTGTCACTGGCGGCCGCCATGTTCACGGATCTCACGGTCATGTGACTAAACAGACGCGGAAGTGACGATATCATTATAGTTGTTGTTGTTGTTGTTATTCAGTGGTAGATAATCAATTTTCAATTTAATATTTTTTCTTATTTTGTGTTTGTGACATTTTTATACTTATTACTGTATTATTATTATTATTAGATCATAATTATTGGTGCGTTTATGTGATCATCACTTTAATGTTACTGTTGAAAAAGATTATTTGAACCACGCTGTTTTTTTAATCATCATATCTGTGAATATAATTTGCTGGGAAACATTAAATTATAATTATACTGTATTTTTTATTAATAATGATATTCCGAAAAGTAACTATATAATAATTACATAAATGTTGTGCAGATATTAGAGGTAAGTACAGTACTTAAATAAATATACGTACATTCTACAGTTGCTGTCCTATTCCCGCCTGTAACATATTTTTTTTATGCATGCAATAATAAGTAAACGTTTAATGTTATCCTAACTTACAGTGGAGGGTTACAGTGTGAACTCATACAGTCTCCTCGTTTGTGTATCAAATAGAGTAACAAAATAATATTATACAATATTTAACATAATAAAAGCAGGGGAGAAAAAAATATAGGCCTTATTTTCCCTGTCCCCTGAAGTAGGCGTAGTATAACCCGGAGCATATAGATAAGGTTATTTATATGTCCCTCTAAACTTTGAGAAATCAAATCCAGCCATATCTTAACACATCAGAACATGTTGGTCTAAATGTATACTGACTTTTAAGAACTCTCTAGCTGCTTCTATTTCTTGCCAAACTTTGAAAAACTCTGGAAAAAGCCAATAGGACACGAGGGGTGGAGAGATGTATGTGCTGAAGAGAGTTCTGGTGCTCGATCCACACCACTCGTCAATCTTTGCCTGGCTGTGGAGGAGAACCTTATGGCAGCAGTAAAAGAATAATAATAATAATATCCATTTATTTGTTACTTGTGGTGAAACGGTAGTCCTGCCGATTCGTGCGTATTTACGCACTTGGAGAGGTTTGCGGGAATTTGGGCCACAGTCGGTGCGACCTTTCACTGGGCAAATATGACAGAAGAGAACAAATCTCTGCCTGCGCACCAGTGCAGTCCAGCGAGCAGCGACAGCTCCATGTCCCAACGTGGATCGGATTCAGAGTCCCCACCTTCTCCAGCACGGCCGGACGCACAGGGGACAACGTCCGGGAATTCGCCTAAGCCGGAGGCCAGCACGGAGGATGAGCGCTTCCCCGCCTGCATCCGCGACGCAGTGTCTCAGGTGCTAAGAGGTTATGACTGGTCGCTGGTGCCTGTGCCCAGTCAGGGGGAGAGAGGCCTTAAGAGCAAACCTCACGTGAAACGGCCGATGAACGCGTTCATGGTTTGGGCGCAAGCAGCGCGCAGAAAGCTGGCGGACCAGTATCCTCATCTGCACAACGCTGAGCTCAGCAAGACGCTGGGGAAGCTGTGGCGGTGAGTGCCGGAGCTCAGCTTCAATGGACGCGCACTTATCACTGAAGAAGAAACCAAATTCCTGGTTCCTCCGCAGCGGATTTCATTGGCAAATTATTATTTTTATGTGGCAAACCTCTGATAATATGATGTCAGACAAGGTTCGCCTACTTCCCCATGTTCAATACAAATTTAATAATAAGCAAATTATAGGAAGAGAACTTTTATTATGTGCTCACTGATGGTTCACTAATCTCTCCATAGCTTGAATATGTTATATTAAAGTATGAAAATATCTGCAGAGTGTTTATAAATGAATTAAGTAGTTAGTATTTAAGCTTTGTACAAGTACTAGTTAATAATACTACTATAGTTGTTCTTATATGTAGTGTAGTAAAAACTATAGTGTTATATGTTATATGCAAGTATAGATGAGTAATATCAAAAGCAAAGCAAAATATTATTCTCACATTATTAGTTTGAATTTTGACACCTGCACATGTAAGTTAAGTGACAAAAATAATAATATTTCAGTTTTCTACAGGTATTTAAAAAATGCAGTTTTTTCAATATAAATAGTCGTTTGGATGGTTTTTGGAATGACTGGTATGTATTCTGTGTGTTCTGTCACCCCTCTCTTCCTTAGACTTCTGTCTGAAACAGAAAAGCGTCCATTCGTCGAGGAGGCAGAGAGGCTGAGGATGCAGCATAAGAAAGACTATCCAGACTACAAGTACCAGCCCCGCAGACGTAAGAGCACCAAACAAAGTCAAGGGGATTCCAGACATGGACTGGTCCAGCAGCAGCAGGGCTTCTACAAGAAAGAACCAGGGGTTGCTAGATTGGCTGGAACAGAGGAGGTAGACCATCATTACCTTCCAGACAGGACAGGTTAGAGCACTGATACCATCCATAGCTTCATTTTTTATACATTTTTCACTTCTTACTTAAGATTACCTTTTTTACGTTTTGGCTTCGGCATGGAAATATTTATTTCCTCTTTTGTTTCGTTTTCCAGGTCAGTCTCACCAACCTCCAACACCTCCCACTACCCCTAAAACTGACCTGCACGCAGGGAACAAACACGACACCTACCGTTCTGTGGTCAGCAGCACGGGTTCTGTTCCTCCTACAACCCGTCAGAACATTGATTTCAGTAACATGGACATGTCAGAACTCAGCACTGAAGTCATTGGCAACATCGATGGATTCGACGTCCATGAGTTCGACCAGTACCTGCCCCCGAACAGCCTCAGCTCCAGTCTTCTGACTCCGACAGATACCAGCCATTCACATAACAATCCCCCAGGATCATTCTCCCTACCCAGCATCCTACCTCACTCCCACATTCCCCAAAGCAAAACCTCCAGTGGGACTCCCCCTGGTGTGCCCCCATCTTTTTCTACTCGGGACAATCATGGACTCCATGAGGACACCAGCCAAAAACCTCAGATTAAAACTGAGCAGATGAGTCCAAGTCACTACAGCAGCTCCCCCTCCTCCACTCCTCCGCCTCCACAACTTGAATACACTTCCCTCAGCTCAGGCACCTGCCCTACCTCCCCCTCATCATCTTCCATCAGCCAGTCTGAGTACACTGATCTTCAGAGCTCCAGTTTCTACAGCGCCTTCTCTGGGTATCCTGCCAGTTTGTATCAGTACCCGTACTTCCACTCCTCCAGAAGGCCCTACGCCACACCACTTATCAACAGCCTGGCCTTGGCGCCATCTCCACACAGTCCTCCCTCTTGCTGGGAGCAACCTATCTACACAACACTCACCAGACCTTGAAGAGGACGATACAATATACAAAAAAGTCAAGGAGCATGAAGGTAGTTTTTGGACTTTTTGACTTCTTTGACAATTGACCAATATGGATTTCTGTTGAACAGTGTTGACATCTGTGCAACACTCTACTGGCATATTTGTTCATTTTCATGGAAAAAAAACTCTATATTATATATAATATAATAATAATATTAACAAAGATTAAGTGTTTGTCTCTTTATTGAGTAAAAAGGTCTGTAAAATGACATTTAAACCCTTATGGGACACTAAAATGTTCCATTAAAATGCCATACTAATAAAATTTGGTATGTGAATAGCTCATATTTAAGGCAGGTTATTTCAGATTTAATAGAAGTTTTTTTCCACACTTAATCTGGCTGAGTAAAATAGTTACTTCACTTCTACCTTTATATTGGTGTTCAAAGTCTACAGGATTGCAAAAATACAAAAGCAGCTAAAAGAAGGGAATGACAAGGGTCAGAGTTACTGCAGTAGGCACACAGATTCATAAGCTTTTCTTCCCTGGCCTTCACTCTTGTTGCCGACCTGTCCCTCAGTGCTGTTTCATTTCCAGTTTGTTTCCAGTCCAACAGCTGCTCCCGGGTTTCCTGTAAGGAGTTAGCTAATTTCACAGTCTCAAATACGGCTGGATTGTTGGCTGCAGGGCCTGATGGACAGGACAGCTGGACCGGGTCTTCCAGAGTCACTGTAAACACAGAAAAACTGTTAAGAATATGTTTTAAAGCTTATGTAAAGGGTTCTATGGTGTTCTAGAGAGCAAGTTCTATGCTCAATTAATATCCTAAACAGAACATGTAATCCTGAAGTGGTTTGAGAATAACCAAAAATGAAATGAATATAAATAGTAATGTTCTCACTGACCATATTATCCTCAGGACAAACATGGTGGCTGCTGAGTCGAGGTCCCACCTGCTTTTAAATGCTTCCTGCGTGGATTCAACCTGGCTCCTGCAGATCAGTGGCTCACTGTTTTCGGAGTTTACCATGACAACCTGGTTGCCAATGACAACATGACAGCCAGACAGAAGCAACATTGATTTACCCCTAATTCTTTCAGGCCCTGGAGAGCTACTGTTAGTATGTGGAAGTGACAAGACCATCAGGTGACATTTACACCAGCAGACTTTCAGTTCACACTTTGTCAAAGTGAGGGCGTGTAACTTGACACAGGCTTGTTTGTTTTGCAGGTGACTGATGAGCGCCATCTAATGTGCTCACAGACACCATAGGCCTTTGCAGATGGGAAAACTGGAATAATGCATCCTCTGTGATGAGCATCATAGAGTCCTAGTCCTTGTAAGTTGTTCCTCCATGGTTAGAGTTAGATTCCAAGACTATGAGTAGATTCAGTGTAAAGTCCCTTTTCTTGTCAGTGTATCTGTCAGGTGTGCCTTATGGTGCCTAAACTGATCCCACCTTTATCCTAACTGTAATCAGTTGTCTCTGCCTACTTTCACTCTAATCTAATTACTAATTACTCTATCATGTTCCAGACCAGATCCAGTTATCCTTGGCATAAATTATGTAAGTCTGTAGAGCTCTCCTAGAGCACTTCTGAAAGATGTTTCCTCATTTGGTGCTCTGATAATGATAATCAGGGTAATATTAGTGGTTAGAACTAGATTGCCCAAAGGTGTGAATGGTTTGTTTCTACATGTCAATAGCCTGTCCAAGTCAGCTGAATAAACTACAGCAACCCTTAAAAGATGAGAGTTGAGATGATGGTGTTGAACAGTACTTTGTACTACAAAGGCCATAACATTTTCATAGGGCTCTGGTTATTCAATCATGTGCGTTCGGACCTAGAGCCAGAAAGCAATTAGCCTAGCTTAGCATAAAGACTGGAAGCAGAAGAATAAAATATGACTATGAACACACCTAAAGATAAAATAACATACACATTGTTTAATGTATAAATGAAAATTAATGTGAAAATGATGGTATGTTGTTCCACAGTGCATTTCATGTTAGATTTTGGTCAATGCTAAGCTAGGCTAAGCTAACCTCCTCATCAGTTCTACACAGCATTTGTGAAAAAAGTAATATGAAGCAGTCGTGTAAAATAAAATAAATAAAATAGAATAAACTGTCTCAGCTGGTGTCATTTGAGTCAGTGTTGACTGAGCCTGAGGATTAGAAAGCTGAAAATGACCAACAAATGTAAGCGTGTGGGATAAGAAGAAAAAGTGTGTTAACAGATCTCTGTTGTCTGCTCATCATCCCTACTGCAGGCTAGCACCTCAAGGCTACAGTAGCTGCTACTAGCATAACACACCGGAGGCTCCAGCTGAACAATCAGCAGTCGAGTTGCACAGTTGTTGTGCAGACATGAAAGTGACTTCTCATGTAACTTTGAGTAAGACAGTGAATGAATGCATTTCCCTAGATGTCTAAATATTGCATCAAATGGTTAAATTGTGTGCATCACTGTTCGGCAGTGAAAAAATCTATAAAATCTGGTGATACTTTGATTCCAGTTCAAGAATAAACATGTCATCAGAGGACTGACGTTCCTCCATCCTCTGATAAAAAATTTATGAGATCTCCCTTGTGTGATGTGATGTAAGAGCGCCATCTGCTGGACAGATAGGCATAACTGCATTTTCATAATGTTAAAATGCTTAAGAAGTATAGAACTTTTTGAAGAACATTGTCTTCTTCAACATGACATATATTACTGTTTTATAAAAAAAAAAATTTGAAAACATATAAAGTATTATATTATATATATAATGTAATAGTTATTAAAGTCCTGAAAATCAGCTTCTCCTTGTGTTCAATGTTTTTAAAACCCAAGTTGCAATAAAATGTGACGTTATCCTTTAATCCACATACTTTGAGTTTGATAGTAACATAGTTGTACAGTATTTAGTCCCAAAAAAGACAGATTTGTGGAATAATCTTAGATTCTGGAGTGAACAAAAACCAAACACTTCCACTTCATTTCAGGTTCATCTGTATTGATGTTAAGATTTTTCTTTTTTTTTATAATGAAACAAACTATCACTGTGATTTAAGGATTAACACAACAATGTGTCTTTAAACCCAGAACGTAAATAAAATAGTTGTTGAAGTGTAATATAAATTACAATCCTGTCACATTACAATCCTGGAAAGCAGCAATAACTGTCTACAATGACTCAGTATGTTCAACAGTACAAATAAATAAAGAGAACAGCTGGCAGATTGAGGTTTTAAAAGAACCCTGTCTGGATGCTGAACAGCCACCTGCAGCTACGTTAACAGCGATCACTGAGAGTCTGTGTGTGTGTGTTTTTATGCATATTTGTTGTTAACAGCACTTTGTAGATTCAGGTTTAACAGGGTTTCAGTGCTGGAGGTTCAACCTCACAGCATCCTCAATGAAAACATCATGATTCCACGCACAGGGTAAGCCACTGTCATTAAAACTGTACATTCAATAAATTAACAATGCATTGTCTTTGTTAAGCAACCAGTGAAATGACTCTAGATTACATAATTACATTAGATTACAGGTAGAATGAACCATTCACAAGACAAAAGAAATCCAGGTGAGAGGGGCGGTTGTTGCAGGAGAAGGGTCAACATGGCTGAAGAGAGGGGGGTGGAGGAGTGGTTGGCATGGTAATGTATAGCACAAGGTTGGTAGGCGCATTAGTGATGACATCATGTACCCTTTGGCCTTGTTTCATCATCATTTCACTCCACGAAGGGCCACGAGTCCATTAGAGTTTGAGTTCTCGACACATACAGTAGATAGACTTGAGTCTCTCTGTCTCCTGTCATAATTCTCTATCACGTTTTCTCCTCTAAGCCTATCCCAACACCCTGTCCTCCCCTCCCAACCACACCCTACCTTCTCCCCCCCCTGCCATGGTGGGTGGGTCAGTGTTGTCTCTGATCTGACTGAGATTGGGCCGGTCCAGCTGTGGCGTTGCTTCCTGCAGGCTTCAAGGCTTGTGTTTGAAATGAGCCTCCACTGCAAAGACAGATTGAATAAAACGATGTAATGTGCAAAGGTTAATGTGTTTTTTATTGCGTTTGCCTTGTGCAAATGTTCCCTTTTCCAATGCTTTTGTGATAAAGATGCTGAGACAATGTTTTGTGTTCAGCACACATGTTTTTTCAAAACGAGCTGGGAAGCCTTCAGCATTTTCAGCCAAGCGGTTAAGGGGCAACTTCGACCATTTTCAACTTGCTTCCTGTGCTTGTAGTTTGGGGCGCCCATGCATTATTTACACATACTAAACTTTCCCTCTGCTTGCGGCTCAGATGATGTCATCTGGTCCATTAATGGTCTGAGTAATATTGCTAAAGATGTTTCACTAAAACTGTTACATGAAATAGAAATACATGAAATACTTGATTGACTAGGTTCTACATAGACTGAAATGCACATTATGTGATGTTTGTAAATGGTTTTTGCTTTTGTATAAATCACTAAACTGTTTTATTTAATCATTTGTATAAAATGTGTAATGATTCTGAGAAAACTGTCTTAAAAAAAATGTGGTTAATAGAAACAAATTACATTACATTACACAAATGTTCTGATGAATGACTTGCCCACTCCCTGTACTGTACCTGCATATTCCTGCGGCCTCATTGGTCGATTGATGACCCTCTGGAAGGCTGCTATCCAATCCCGCTGCTCTGCCTCAGTCTCGCAGGCAAACAGGAACTTCCTGTCTGGCGTAACTATGGTGATGCCATTGTTCCAGTGGTAGCCCTGGGTGGATGGAGGCAGTCCAGCCAGAACGGTATAGCTGTTCTCCTTGCTGCCTATGAACACCTCACCACGGGCGTAGGCATCCTGGGAGGAGGAGTGAGAGGAAAGATCTGTGAAGACTCAGTGATTGGTCAGAACAAAACTAAACACCAGGGGCTTTTTTCTTACCAGTGGATCTTTAAAATACATGAGTCTCCGGTCGTCCATAGTGAACCACCTCTTCTTAAAGCCCTCTGTGTGCTGTGGCAAAGAACAGGAAGGACACAGCAAAGAAAATTAGTTTATTACAACAAGTATTTTTCATAATAATACATCTGCAGGTTGTCTATAATCAAATGTCGTATTTTAGCTGACTTAAAAAAGCTAAATTAAACATTGAAGGCTTACGTTTAACAATGATCAAAAGTTTTAAATGGGCTTAAATATCCTATCCTATCCTAGTTTGTCACCATACTCACATACTGTTTTTATGTAAAGTGCTTCATGTTTCCCTCTGTCACTGACATACAGTAATGGTGCACTGCCGACAGCTTGTTTGATTTCAGCCCAGTGTAATCGTGATTTGACTGATTCGTGAGCACAAACCTTTGGACCGGTTTTCTCCATAAAGCCTTCCTTCATGAAGTTTCGTGTCAGCTTGGGCACCAGCTGGCGAGAAATAGACAAAAAAAACAAAAAAAGAGTCACATGAAATAAAAATAGGACACAGCATGTTTGTTGCAGCATGAAAGTTGATGATTTGATGATGATGATGAGTTTTTTGTTTTAAGAGCAGTGTTTCAGAAGTCACCCTATTAAATATCAGTGACAGACATAAACACAAAAACTGACAATTGTAAAATTCCTGTTGTCCCTTTTTTAGTTTACAGATGATTATAGATTAATGTTTATATTGACTGGAATCTACTGTACATAACATTAGCCGTGGTCCATGATTGTATCAAACTGTTCTTACCTCCTCGTCGCTTGCTCCAGGGAAAGCCACCTGTAGGTAGTGGAACCTGGCTGCTCTTATAGCGTTGAACCAGTCCACCATCTCCTGCAGAAAAGAAACACCCTTCAGTGGCAACATCTCCTGCAGGAACCCATTCAGCATCTATTTACAGCATGGATTTGAGCATGCGTGTTAAAAAAGTGAGAATTCTTTAAATTCCACTCAAAAGTATCGTTTAAACGCAGGAAGGTGTATTCAGGAGCATCAGGGCTACACAGATGCTGCGGAGCTGTCGATAACTCAGACGATGCAGAACCAGAGAGAAGGTGGCACTGAACGAACTCGATGAACCCTTCTACAAAAGCCTTCAGTAACACTACTCCACCAGCAGAGGGAGCAGCGCTTTCTCTGTGCCAGTCTCTCCTGAAGGGCTATTAATATCCACCTCCTTCTTCTCTCTAATCTTCTAGTTTTTGATTAACTCTCTCTCTTTCTCTCTTCTCTCTTTTTCTATTTTAGTCAGAAATTCCAGAGATGTATCAGCATTGTAGAGCAATGATTTGTGTACTCTAACTATAAAAGCCATCAGTGAGATACACACACACACACACACACACACACACACACACACACACACACACACACACACACACACACACATTTGATACTTGTGAGGAGTCATCAACATAATGTGTCCCCTAGCCCTTTACTGTACCATAACCAGCACAACCCTAACTCTTAACCTGTCATACAGTAAATATCCTCATAATGATGGTATTGAAATAAATGCCCTCTGAATTTCACTGACGTGACCTTCATTTGTTGGACCCTCACCGTAGCCTGTATCTAAACCTAATCCTAACGTAGACAAGACTTTCTATCTTAATAACCATTTCATCTTCATCACATGGTGTTTTTAGATACAGTAAATCATATGACAAGTTCTTTAGAGTGGAACATTTTAAAAACAAATTCCATACAGTAAGAAGAAGCTTTAATAAATGTACAGTATGTGTTCTGCGTTTGTCCCAGCGCTCTGCACAGCCACTGTTTTGTACTGTACACTGTAGATTACCACTGCGACTGTGAAGTGAGGCACCAGGACGCGCATGATGATGAAATTGTGGCAAAGGGAGGTCACACAGCAGCAGTGGTTTGGAAATGGTTTGGATATGCAGATGGCCTAAGTTTCAATTCTCACACTCGGAGAAGAAACACCAGCAGCCAGGTTTACAAACAACCCTCCTGTGGTGAAATTAAGGATAAAACATGCTTCCTGTACTCTACTCCTCTGTGGTAAAACTTCAAACATGAGTGCTACTTGCTGATATTTTGTTTTTGGGGCAACATAAATATGTTGGTTATATTACTATCAATGGGTTTTGGAAGGTGGAAAGGAGAGTGGCTTCTCTCTGAACCAGTCACCTATAAGGAGCCGTGCACTGTCTCAACACAGAGTTTGGACAAATTCTGGTATAAATTCCCATAACTGCCTCAACGTTATACTTTGCCACCACTACTGACAAGACAACCTGCTTGATTTATGTCAATCATACAGCATACAGCATGAACTTTTAATTAACACTGGCACTTATGCACATTATTATTCATGAGGTCTAACAAATATGTTGAACATGTTTCCTTAATCATTAACGGTATGTATTGTGCAGGGTATACTTGTCTGTTATCTGACTGCTTTTGAATTCACCTTTATATTTAACCTTATTGTAATGTAAAACAGACAAGAATAAAACTATTTGCAACACAAATCAGGTGTAACAATAGGAATGTTTGTTTTTCATTGCTGCCACATCATTTGTGTCAAGAATGATATTCAGGAAAAGACACTGGCAGATGCCTCCTGATTTCCTCAATCTGGATGCGCAGCTGTGTCCAGTGACAACATGATTAAAATCAACATGATTAAAATATATGATTATCTTTGTTTGCAAGAAATCCTTTTAAACTAAAATACTAAACTAAAATACTGACATCTAGTGTTAATATTTGGCATCTGAACGTGTCACTCCACACAATGAAGCACCATGCAGAAGAGACGGCAATAACTTCCCCCCTATGAAAACGTACGCTCATTAAGACAAAGCCAAACACACTAACTTAATTCACAACAGATATACTGTCCAGGTCTTCTCTGTGTGTAGTAGAATGATGGTGCATTTTCCATTGTGATGAAAATGTTAAACTGCTGAATTTAACTCCATGTAGCAATTATAGTCCTTTTTTCCTGTAGTTCCCTTTAGTTATACCAGTAAGACATGTAGACATCCTCAAATTAAAACTAAAGCTCAGCAGTTTAACCTCAAAGTCATCGTCTCAGAGCCTGTCATGTCTAAATACTTCCTAAATGTACTGCAACTACTGAAGCTTCCGAAACTATAAATGAGCGGTTGCGGAAAAAGCCTAAAGCAAATGAATTATTTAAGGACATTTCCAAGTCCAAGAGCGTTTAGCAAAGCAGACTGCATGCATATTAAACTACGGGCTCCATATTAGTGCCGTGTATTACTGTAATCTAACACTGGACAAGGAGCATTTAAAAAGCATTGCAGTAAAAACAATTATGCGAAAAGCAGAGAGTACAGTAACAGAAAGAGTGTGTACGAGTGCGAATAATGGTGTGAGAGCATACTTTAGCATCACTGTGGTAGACAAAGATGTTCCTTGTGCTGTTGTCTTTCAGGTAGGTAATCTGCAGGCCACAGGGGTTGCCGATCTTGGCTGGCTGGAAGGTGGCATTGAGGGTCTCAATTTTCATCACTGCTTTAGGATCTCTGGCCTGGACGGAGAAATACATAAACAATAAAATAATATATTGTAACATCCCCAAGTACAGCTAGTTTCTATCAAACTGAAATTGAATCACTGTTTAATGTTGGAAAGCCAACTGTATCATCTTGCTTACATCCTGCTTGTTGAAGTATTTTAGAGCTCCCTCCCTCTCAGACAGGATGAACTTTCGGCTGAGAAACTGACCGTTGTCTCGTCCTCGTTTCCATAGAAACCCCTCTCGGTACCCTGGGCAGAGAGAAAAAAAAGTGTGTGGTTTGGAGGCTGGTATCAAACACCCATCAGACGAGATGAGAGATAAAACAAAGGAGGCATTTATAACGGTAATGGTGAGATGTTGTAACCAACTGGTGAAAGGT
The DNA here is from genome assembly GCA_034779795.1 of Ctenopoma multispine. Classification (NCBI taxonomy): domain Eukaryota; kingdom Metazoa; phylum Chordata; class Actinopteri; order Anabantiformes; family Anabantidae; genus Ctenopoma; species Ctenopoma multispine. The sequence goes on along the minus strand of JAUYWH010000011.1, from coordinate 3,166,038 downwards.
GATACTTTAGTTAAGCTGAAATCAAAGATCGTTTCAAATCTCATTTAGAAGGGGAGGAAGAAAAATGTGACAGTGTGTGAGACTAAGAAAACCCAGTAGAACATCCAAGAAACAAACAGATAAGAGGAGAGATTTAAACAGGAACTGCAGCATGATGCAACAAACAGAGATTCTATCATCATTATACCAAAGAACATCCTTTTCCATGTTAATGATATGCTGTTCTATTTATAGCCTGTAATGTCTTCTTCTTCTTTAGCCTATTTTGGTCAAACGCCTCTCTTACACATCATTTTCTCTCTTCTTTCTTCTATTCCTGTCACACTGTGAAGTGTTTTCTTTCTGTTCTTAATCTGTTTCTTTATATAAGGAGGCTGCTGCATAATTAGGTGGCACCCCAGATAAAAGACTTATTTACATTCAAGCCATTTGCTTCATGACGAGTGTTTTAGAATGTGAGCCGGACGGACTTCAGTTCTTACACTGAAATGATGAGTAAGACGGTGTAAATGAACAGAGTAAGTGGGCGAGGAAGCTATGGAGGGGAGAGTAAGGTCATCCAGTTTAAAAAAAAAAAGATATTTTCTGCTTCCACCCCTGTTGAATGTTTTTTTTTTGTTTGTTGCTCAGGAACTACATTTAGAAAATTCAAACTAATACGCCTTTCTAGAAACAGTTTTTTCCAGTTTTTTCTTCCATAGAAGGCAGTTTCACTGACTCTTTGCTGCAAGATCTGTAATTAATCAACAGCAACTGGGACACTGCTTCTGGAAAAACAATGCACAATGGCACAAATGAGATTCCACTCACCCTTTTCAGTACTTAAGTGGAGGCAGAAATGTTCATGTATCTTGTGGGTAAATAAAGCCAAAATTACTGCAATGGTGTAAAACATTGTAGATGTTTACATTATAAAATTGCTTCTATTGTAATCTGGGTGAACTGATCCTTAAAACATTAATCATTAATTTGACCATTTTGTAGGAGATGTATAATGAGATTAAAGTTGCTACAGGAGGAAAAAATATTCTAAAATGCTGAGTGAGGTAAGAACAACTGCATAACTGGGAGATAATACTGAGTTTGTTACTTTATACATAGTCAATTGAATGAATATTCAAAAAAAAAAAAATGCACTGACAAACCTGATGAAAAATCCACAACATCAAAAGCCAAAAACCTCATGTACAGACTAAGGAATGTTCCCTATACTGTAATTTAATCATGCCTCATTTTCATGTTCTTTCCTTTCTCCTGCTTCACTGCCATTGATAACCTCTCTACTCTCTTTTCGTCCTCAGCACTCATTACTCTCCTTCTTTGTGTGTGTATACGTGCACGTTCTCTCTGAGTCTATGACATGGAACATTTCGCCTACAATGGCATTACCTCATCGATCAATAGCCCTTCTTGTCCCCAGCCTCGCCTCTTTCCCTAACATTCTTTTTCTTCCTCCTATCCTTTGCATACCCGATCAATGTTAACGTTGGCCGCTGTGGTTACTGCCAATAGTACATGTCAGTCATCCACACACACAGATGCCATGCACATAATGACTAATGTAGAGAGCATGAATGCTCAAACAGAGATGACAGAATGACTCATATTATTACACTCCCCCGGCATGTGTGACGGTGTGTGTGTGCCCACTGTAACAATAAACCGGTCAGGTCACTGCAAGCCAATCAGAGAGCTCCATCTTCAGCAAGACATGAAACATATACTTGGAGATACACATGCTGATAGACCCCCCCATACACACACCCCACTCACAGTAACCAACCAAACACACATTTAATGGCAGTTTTAGTGTATTATTGCGTCTAATTTCCCAGATATAGAGACACAACCACTAATGAGCAGAAGGATGGAAATTTATGACTGAAAGTCACAAAAATGTTTCAAGGTAATTGAATTCCTACTAGTGGTATCCTTTGGAAATATTTGTCCAAGGAGTTTTCAAGGTTCTGCCTACTGAAGAGTAAACAACACAAGCCTGACACCAGAACAGCCACTTAGCTTTTCAGAAGGATTGTGCCATCTGCATTTATGCTTTACTTTACCATATACTTCTAACTAGGCAATGACATATGTTACATCTCTTCTTTAAGATGTTTTCTTACAAAATGTACAGTGGTGCTACAAAATGCTGCTATTTAATTAAAAAAATTTGTACATGTGGGAATTTATAACATATTCACTGTTTGTGTGCAGTTTTTTTACCTAAGAAAGAGATGAGCCATCAGTTTTTAGCAGTGAGGTCATGTGTATGGTCGCTTTCCTATGTACAGTGATTCCAGTTAAGTTCTTGTGTCACTGGATTTAGCAACTTTTTAATAATTACTTTACTTTAATTTGCTTTGTTTGGCAGATGCTTTTATCTAAAGCGACTTATAGGGAGCTAGCGCTGAGTGTCTGGCTCAGTCTGACGCTTAACCCATTGAGCTACCAGGCCCCTAATTATTAACGTTAAATTAACGTTGACTATTCAAGTTTGATTTATTTTCTCAGAACATAGAGCAGTTTTTAACATGATTAATTCACTTTACCCATTAGACTCTGTGCAACAGTCTACATGAACAGCTTTTAAAATTACACAAAAAAAATTAAACCTTGATGTAAATTGTCTTACCTAGTTAACAGAATTAGCGTAATTGAATAATGTCAGTTGAAAGTGAACTTTTTAAGTAGGGATGCGCACGTTAAGGCACTATTATCGCGCATTAGTTAATTAATGCTGTTAATTGTTTTAACACGCGTTAACGCAGTTTTATTATTATTATTATTATGACAACCAATGAGAGCATTTGGGGGTGGGCCTAAGACTACTGCAGCGTTCTGCAGGAAAGAGGAAAAATAGAAAAGAACTGAAGGTACCGAACTTTTGCAACAACATTTTCATTTTAAATCTCTTTCATATTTCAGAGCTGATAGAACCACAGTTATTTGTAACCACTGCAAAGTAAAATCTTTCTATCACCCTTTTTCTATCACTTGGAGTCTGACGTATCACTTAAATACTATACACACTATTGATGCAGCCAATCACCCAAACGACGCTCATGTTTGTTTTTTTTTAAATACAGCAGTCAAATTAACAACTGTGTTTAAAAACGCTTTTCGAATGGTAGACGAGCAGGTTCAGGTTTGCGACATGCGCTCTCCGTGTGTGTGTCTGTATGCCTGTGTGTGTGTCTGTGTGTGTGTCTGTGTGCATCAGAGCGGAGCTCCACCGTGTGCGACACAGAAATCAGAGGAGAATAAATAAACGTGATTATGTTGAGACAGAAATGACATAAGATAAATAACATGCGGCTGTTTAGTTAGGTACAGACCTGTGGTTACTCACAGATGGTTCTAGACTCTGAAACTAGATTTTCTATAATAAACTAGATGGACGTTAATGTCCAAGCAAATTCTCGTGCAGCCCCAATGTACAGCATAAAAGCCAAATAATATACCAAACACATCAAAATCATCGCTGTTGAGGACTATACTGCAGTGATAGATTTGATACACTAGCAATGTTTTAAAGCAGTAGGATAATGTACAGTCTACTGTATGGGGCTGATGCATGTTAATGAGACAGCTTTGAGTGACAACAGAGCTCTATGACAATGAGAAATAATAAATACCACATTATAGGCTAGAAAGACAGTCAAGTCATTTTCAGCCTTTAGCTTTGAAATCTTGGAACAGTGTTATCATCACATGTGTTCACAGTACAAATGTGTTCAAGCGTACCTACCTGCAGAGTACGGCTCTTGTTTCTCGATAAACTCAAACTCGTTCCTTTCATACTTGGCTCTGATCCACTGCTCCCTCAGCAGCCTGGAGACATGATGGAAGACACACACACACACACACACACACACACACACACACACACACACACACACACACACACACACACACACACACACAGTTTTAGTATTATATATTATCATGTACTCATCAACTGCCCCGATGTGCTAACCTCAAACAGTTAGTTCTTAGTGAGATTGATACTGCACTCTGATACTTCTCACTGCATATAAATCATAACAGGAAAATAACTAGCCAGAAAACGAAACATCTACTTTATGTTAAGTTTACGTTCTCCAGCACATACAGACATGTTTTGCATTGGAACACAATGGATTCATAATCAAACAAGGTCACTGGCTTTGCTTATAACGGTTTCTACCAAAGCTGCATATAAAGGAAGCAAGTCAATTTTAGACCACCTTCCTCTTTAGTGTGAGGAAAAACAAATAGCGGCACGTCACCATGCCAACTACTTTATCTCTCTCATCTTGGTTCCTTTTCTACTTCGCTCAACCTTTCAGTCTCCCCTCCAGGCCACAAACTCCTTTTATCCTCTTTCTCTGCACATTTTTAATGTGTTAGTAGAAGTAGAACAACTGTTGCTCCATCAAGAGGTAAAATGTCTTATTCCTATATTCTCTAAACGATATATCTTCTAGTGACAATGGATCTTTAAACACTAAGCACTGTCGTTCTCAGGGGAGGAGTGTTTGAATACAGACAGGCACCATGGCACAGACACTGAGAAAGATACTTGTCTTTCATCTGAGCTTTCTCTATCTATTTTCTGTATTTCAATCGGATCTTATTGGATGGATGCGCCCTGCAGAAAGAAAACAAATCTAGTCATATAAAATACTAAGAATGCACCCACTGCAGCCGCCAGAAAAAAAGTGTTTTTTTTTGCTTGTGATACTTTACACATTAACATTTTTTTTCCCTCTTGATCTGTCAAAAAAAGCTTAATCAATCCAGTGTGTCTCAATAAAGCATGACAAAGTGCACAAGTGTGTGAATACTTTGCTCATGCCATTTATAGACACAAAGAGGAAGAGGAAGTGATATTTAAGTGCTGTTGTGAGAGATGTGAAATGCTGTTTACTAAAGTACAGTATCGCAATTTACAGTAACAACGTGTCACTGCATAACACGATCACTTTTGCACACTGCATTCAGCTTTTTCATATCTCAGGTGCAAGCAGTGTGGGTCGACTGGAGCTCAACAAATGCCAATATTACGTACAGAAATGAAGACTTTAAAGTTGCATTTATCCATATTTTGTATTTAAATGACTTCGTGTAATGTGACAGCAGTTGGGCCACAGATAATCATCCTCCGTCCTTGCAGTTCCCCTCAGCTCTGTGGAGCATTTTAGCATCTCTTAGCTCGTTGCTTTGGTTTTATGGCTCTGAAGTTTACGGTTTGTTTTCAGCTTAAAAGCACTGAAAAACTTACTGCTACCTGTCACCACCAGCAGAAACACACCAGCCTTTTTTAGACACATTTTGACATTCAGTCGACCCTTGTAAAAAGGTGTCAAAAACATTCAAGTAATGAGTCCTGAACCTGTTTGAGGAAACACAATGAAACTGTGGGGGATACTACATAAACTGCTCTGGAGTAGGCAGAGGTAACTAGTTAGGGTTAGAGTAAGACTGGGGTCATGTTAAACATAACACATGACTGGTTGTAGAAGTCCTCTGCAGCCTTCCTCTAGCATAACCTATGTCTGAGCACTCAAATAAAGTACAACTAATAATGCTGTAACAGGTGCTGCACATTAAATTTACTATTTTACACCTGTGCTTTTTATACTTCGACATGTCAAAAAATTATGTTCAGAAAAAAAGGTACCCATGAGACTCTTGTAGCCACCTAGCTCCTGTTAGCATTAGCATCCAAAGTAGACACACAGCACTCAAGCTAGGAAGTAGACTAATTATACTTGGATATTCAGAAATAAAATTTTACTAATAGATAATATGACTTTCTTACATATGGTGCAAAAAAAGAATACTTACTTGCAGTCAGTATGTGTTGGTCTGTAGTAGAAAGCAGGAACCTTCTGCTCATATTTGGCCTTAGCTGCATTGTTTCCCATAGCAGCCATTAACTGAAAAGGAGACAGGATAATGTGTAACTGGTCACTGAAATACTGTTCACAGTCGAATATCAACTTCAATAGCATATAAAGAATATACAGTTTCTATATCACTGCATTTGCCCACGGTGAACAGGCAGCCAGGTAAAACCAAACACAGTTAAGAAATATTTTATTCTGAAAAAAACAGGTAAAATATTGTATTGCAGATGAATTTCAAGATTTGGGACATTCCAGTCATTAACATTATGAGTGGAACTGAGTGGAAATGTAATACTTTTACTGACATTTAAAAATAAAATCATGGACATCTTCACTCTTTGAGGACAAAACTATAAAATAAATGTTCTGTTTGGTAGCACGTTTTACAGCAGACACACATAACAGTAGCCATGACATATTTCAAGGAAATAACACCAGAGAACGGTGATAACAAAGCAAAACTTAGCTGTAATAAGTCATAGGCTCTAAGAAAAAAAAAAAAAAAAAAAAAAAAGCATTCACTTTAAAGAAGTTGACAAAAAAAGGCTTAGAAAATCGAGGTGTCACAGAGCTCTTTCAGCCAACAATAAGGCCTCTGCTTTCCCGTGGGATTAATTGTGGAAATGGCTTCACTGCATTGGGACATGTCTGCCTCCCGTTCTCATTCCTTTCATTGTGTGTTTCATCCAAGCATAATCCCTGAGCCCAATCCAGCTGGCTGAATCCCTCAACACGCCTCTCTTATCCTCTGAGGGGCTCTGGAAGGGATGTGGCACTGTGTAATTTTATTGTGAAGGTCAAATAGCAACGTTCGTTAGAGACGTCTGTCTGCTCAGAATTTAATTTATTTGGTACATCAAAGTTTCTGGAGCATCATATAAACTTCAGAGCTGTGGTCTCAGTTATCAAAACATGCGTACTTCACCACCTTCATTCAAAAAACAATGAGAAATTTAATATGTCCCTCTGAATGTAATGTAACTCTAATGTAGTGTTACTTGTTACTAAGCTCCTCCTGTATCCTGCAAGATATTAACATTTTCAAAATAAAATACTTCATCTGGAATTCCAATTGGCTGTTACGTTGCATTTAAAAACGTGAACAGTGCGCACCACTGCAGCAGCTCCAGGAGAGGGGATGGAAGGGTGCGGGAGGGTTATGTGACAGCCAGATGCAGACACAGGGGACGAGAGGTACCCGCTGTTGGTAATTTAACAAGGTGATCTAGAGAAACCTGTCACTAACTTTTTAAGCATTTTAAACAAAACGTTTTTACACACAATATGAATTTAGTTGGAAAAAATTCTGTGTGGATATCATTCCCTTTAAGAAAAATTTATGTCGACGTGGTTTCGAGGACTTGAGAGTGACTGCCTAATTTACCAGGGACCTCTGAGATCACATTTCCAGGAGCAATGACATCATCATTACTGCAAGTCAACATGACCCTTGTGGGTCATTTGTGGTAACGTGTTTAACACATGACACTTCTATCCAGTGTTTGCTCGCTTCAACCAATAAAGTGAACAGTCTGGTTGTGATTGTTTTATTGGAATGGGGGCTCCAACAATAAACTCTGCCATCTCAAATCAACTCTAAACTCTCCCAATACTACAGTTACAGAATTTAACACAAACAGACACACAAAGTTTACTACACTGCAATCAAGTCTAGTCATTCACACGTCTAATACTTGGGTAGAGTGTGTGTATGGTATTAATCTCCAAACACTAGTCAAATACATCCTAATTACTGTCCTCCCACATCTCCTCATGGTTTTCTTCATGACTCACATCAGCGTCACCTTGTTACCTGGGGTTGCAGCTGACCTAATCAGTTTAAGGGACAACTTCACATTTCCCCTGCAGAGCCAGAGACATTAACCAGTACACATTTCTGTATCTACAGTTTTTGCATATAATTTGTATTTCTTGCTGAAGTATCTCTGAATGTTTGCAAGGCACGCAACCACTCAGCTTCTTTTTACACCCAGGAGAGAAGTGTACACAATGCCACTAATGGAATATTACTTTATTGATCCCTGTGAGGAAACTCTCTGCTTACAAAGGGGGGATCAGAGGTCAGGGTCAAATGAAGATCTGTGTTCTTTAGCATGATAAGAATTCATTGTCTTTTACATGATTAAGTATGTTCTGAGGCACTGGTTTCACAGCCAATAAAACATTATTAACAGACATAGACTCTCATCCTTTGTTTCTGTTGTGACCCATTGTTCTTCAATTCCTAAAATTCCTACAAATATGGTGCAAAAGAAGCAGCCAGCACTTTGAGTTATTGAGATCTGCACTTACAGTGTGTGTCAGCAAGCAATCCATCATCTTTGTCTTAATTTTAGTGACATGTCTTCTCTTTTTGCTTTATTTCCTGTCATATTGTTAAGAAAATGCCCCGACTGAGTTGTTTCCATAGAAACATCTTGTGCTTACTATAGATTTTTTAAGGAACTGGATGTAAATTCATACCATTTGCATGCTAATATACACACTGGGATTTATGCAGTTAGTTTGTAGAATTCTGTTTTCCATCACTGGGCCTCGTGGCACAACCACTCGCAAACAGATCTTTACCAATGAATGAATAAACATTTTGGGAAATACACTTTAATAATATGCTTTGTGAGAAGAAGCAGTGACGTCCTTTAGTCTCAGCCGGTTTCCTGGCAACAAGCCCCGCCCAAGAAAAATGCTGCGCTCAAGTCATGTCATTTAAATCATTGTAACAAGGAGCCTAGTGGAAAAGAGCCTTCATGTCAATGACTTGTAATTCCAAGTTGGCGTCCTGGGAATGTCTCCTGCTTGGCAGGATGAATTGTGGAAGTGGCAACATAACAGGTGCTAAAAGGGCAACAAAACCAGATTTAACAGCAGTTAAAATAGACTGAATCAATTAAATAACTAATAAAATGAATTAATATACTTAAGAGATAGTTACATGCTGGGTCTTCCCACCTAATTCATACACTATAATATGTAGTTAATTAAGCTACTGTAAGGCTAAGTAAGACTATGACGGGGTGCCCAATATTTTGATGGCAATCGACCGGTAGATTGCAAAGATAGTGCAGGTAGATTGCATGCTATTATAAAAAAAACAGACTCTGGTTAATTGACATACGGGGCAGTCAGTCTGAAATCTCCTCTAACACACACGTCACCACGCACGCGCAAGCCTCCGCAAAACTATTAATTCAGTACAACAGTATAGAGATATAAGAGATATTAGTTTGTTAATGAGCTGCAGAAGAGCTGGTTGGTGAATTTCATTCCCTCTAAGCAGAGTTCAATCTTAAATTTACTCAGGAGGAAGGTTTATGTAAATATGTAACTGCAATATGTAATACTGTACATTTTGTACAGTAATGCTTGTAATGCTTAATAATCCACCATTTTGGGAAATATGCGTACAGTATTTGCTTCCTTGAAGAGGTTTACAGTACTGTCATATCTATGCTAAATATGAAGCTACCATCATGAGACACTTTTGTTTAGCTTGTATAAAGACTGGAAATTGGGAGAAACAGCTAGCCTGGATCTGTCTACTAATCACTAATTAACACACTATGGTTTGCTAGTTGTAAGTGTAAAAACATATATTTTTAAACATATATTTTATAAAATAACACTGATCAAAATAACACTAAGTGTTGTTTGAATGCTTCAGATATAAGTGGTGACTTTTCTGTACACTGTATTATTTGCCAATACTGCCCTACCTCCACCTCGCTGACATCCCATGTGTCCTGGACAGATTTGACGCGGCTTATGTGCGGGATGCTCCGATGAAGGAGCGAGCAGGCCTGGCAAACAAACACACCCAAAGTCAGCGACGCCCAGTCTGGCTCTGCGGGGGAGAGAGGAGAGAGAGGGAGTGGGAGCCATGGGAATGAAAGAAAGATGGTGCAGAAGGACAAGAGGATGTCAGTTTGAATGGAGAGAGAGAAACGGGAGGAAATGAAATTGGGCAAAGCGGAACAGGAGGATGATGAAAAAGACAGAGGGGAGATAAAGGAGAAGTGAGAAAATCTTATCATAAAGACGTTGCAACTAAGAGAACAGCATCTCAAGGTCCAGGCTATAAATGCTGAAAGTGCTGATGCTGGTGCTGTTAAGGGGTAATAGAAGCAAAGTAAGTGAAGCAAATATTACAAGGGACTCTGGTTGAGTGTGTCCCTGCTCCCTGATAAAGAAGAGCGGGTCAGCACAATATGATTTGGGGGAAATCCTGTTAAGCTGACTGACAGTAAATAGACCACCTGGGATCTGATCAGAAGTGAGATGAGGTAGTTATCAGGTTAGTAGCATTACCAGACTCTGCAACATCGTAACACACACAAAGATGTTTACATGCTCATACTCACATATGCATGCATAAGCATGGTTCTATACTTTGGGGGAGTTAAGAAAGCACAAACACAAATGTCTCTGTCTCTCTCTCTCACACACACACACACACACACACACACACACACACACACACACACACACACACACCTCTGCATCACCTCTAAACATATGCAGCTTACTGCATGTGACCAAACACGCTCTTTAAGTACAGGTCCAGAAAACTAACAGTCTCATCAGCAGTCAGAGAGAATGTGAAAAAAAGGGAGGTTTTTCTCTGCAACGTGACACAGCAGCAGCATCCGTGGGTGTTCAGCAAAGGTACATTTGAGTCATTGTGTATCCCAGAAAGTGATTCTGTCGGTGAAAAAGACAGCGTGATCATTAGAAAATGAGACAAATCCAAATTGGAGGATGAAGATAATCTGATTATAAAGCCTATAAAAAGGCTTAAATGGAGAGATTACAATTACATTTTGGTACAGACATTAATGGTTCTCAGATGATGAAACCTAATGACTTAGGCAATGCCCTGTTATTGAACAGTCCTGTCAACTTTTTAATGGATGCCAATAAATGGGATGCACATCCTCAAAGTATGAATTGTTACAATTTTAGTTAACACTGAGTAAATGTTCACTGTTGTACAGTACATACATAATACTGTATAAATAAATTGGTCTGGTTTCTGTTGAAAATGCATTCAAAACTGACAAAAAAAATTCTAGAGCTGCTTAGCTTATTGTTAGCGCATTCACATATTAAACTATGAAGCATATGAAGCATTCAAGTCGTATTGTTAAAACTGTTATCATGAGAAGGCTTAGAAGAATTAATCTTTCATGTCAACATGTCTGATCGTATTAACCTCCTACTTGTAATTCAGAGATGTCAAGAATTTTTCAGCAGATTTTCTACATGTGTCAACAAAACGGCTCAAAACCACCAAACAAATGCTACTTAAAGCTAAAGCTAAACAATTTAAGCTAGACTAGCATAAGAAGGTCCAGACTGCGTACCACCACACTCTGCCCAGTGCTTCACGTGGTCATCATTATGAAACGAAATGAGAATGCTCCAAAAATTACTAATCAAGCAGAAATAATTACAATTTTGGTTGGTTAAAAGAGCAGGTCTCACTCAAAAAGCTCTCTGGACTGCTGGCAGTGACGTTCAATGGCAGCAACTCTCCACATTGTATCTCTAAGCCATATGTTCTGTATTCACACCTAGTTTTACTTGTAAACAAATAGAAATATCTAGTTAATGCAAATTTGCCTAACTCAGCTTGTCAGCTAAGCTAGCTAACATAATTTAGCTAAACTAGTTAGCTACGTAAAGTAAGTTATACTACTTTATTTGCATCAATAACACAACAACCTCATACCAGGCACACACGGATGGTTTCGAGTATTACTATAGCAACCATTCCCATCCTTCTCTTTCTGATGACATGAAGTAAATACAACAACACTGCCTGGAAATGGAAGTGAAAAACATACTGGCTAAACATCAAGATGTTAGCATTACTATTAGGATGCTATAGGATGTGGGTTTAGAGATGAGGAAGTGATAGAGGAGGTAAACAGGGTTATAGTAGGAGGCAGAGAGGAAAGGAAAGAGGAAGGAAAGGGAGGAAGAGTGTGGGTTCTTTATCATGCAGAGAGATGATGTGAGCTCACAAGATCCCCTGAGGGTGTTACTGGCATCAGTCTCCCTTCGATTTATCTCTTTTAAACCATGACAAATAGGCCATATTTTTGTAAATGTCAACTCCTGCTTTAGTCGTTCAGGAATCTTGGATCAAGCACAAAGTGTTAGAGATTGATGTGGAGAAATTAAACCTCTTCCTATTTATATACATCTCAAACAACACACACCAGACGCGACATGCAACTACACACGCACACACACGCACAATGCTGCTGATACAAAAACACAGCCATTTAGTGGTGAGGTCATCACTGTCTGAGTCAGGCCTTAGAGGAAAAAAACAGCACTCATGGAGGTTATTGTGGCTGCATGACTGATTAGCCAGCCACACGCACGCAAACAGACACACACGCGCACAGGTCTTCACCCTCTACATGTACGTAGAAGATGTTTCTCCACAGAATTACTGTAAACAACAGATGCACAGCTGTGGTGGACAGGAGGTGGAAAGCTCCTGATGTAGTGTGGCTCTGTTGTTTTTTCACTGTGGTGAGACGTGTGTGTGTGTGTGTGTGTGTGTGTGTGTGTGTGTGTTTGGTAAAGTGCTAAACCTTGGCCCCATCTCAGAGGAATTGTTTTTGAAAAAAAAAGGACAAGTAATGCTGGAGGTACAGGGCTTGTTGGGCGGAGAAACAAGGATGCTTTTGATTCAACTACGCAAGGTTGAAGAAAGAAGCGCCTGTGGCGTTACTGCAGGGCAGATGCAGGATAAATGAATGAAGGGAGCATTTAGACAATGGCGGCCCCTGTGGCTGAGAGCATTTGCAGGCACTTTTCTGCATCTGAACAAAGTTTATTTATATGTTAGGACATGTGTTCATCAGTCTGTCAGTGGCTGCATCATAGTCAGGGTTAATGACCAGACACCTCTCATGTCTTGACTATACCCCTCAGGTTATACCAGAGACTTTTGTTTGTTTTTTTTGTTTTATTATCAGTAGTTGCAGTCGTTGATTGTACGTGCATAACTTTAACTTGACCCTGAAATTGTAAAATGTCCAAAACGCCTGAAGCTTAAATAAGAAATACATTTAGGGAGGAATGTATTTGTGTATAGTGCACACATTAGACACTCGTCTTGAGTATGCTTAATGAGTCTGTGTGGCATGAGACCATGATTGTGCTAAATTGAATGCATTCAATAATTAATAAACTATTTTAATTTAGTGTCTGTACATCCCTCTGTGAACTGATTATTACATATGATAAAAAACAACTATTATTGGTTTAAACTAAGATTTGATATTTATGGTTGTATTTCTTCTTTTAGCAAAACCATTGTAGCTGCTTAGATTCTTTGAGAGCTTTATCCCAATTTTCTACAGCATAATCGTCCACGGTTCTGTCCATGGTCATTTCCTTGACCACTGTTGTGGGTGCATAAATAGTTTTGTATCTGCTTTGTAGACTTTTGTTACTGTGGGCTGACCTTCCTTGATCCAACGCAGTACTTGATACTTTATAAGGCTTTTTGACAAGATAGCAATATTTTCATTTAGCTTCTATCTGGCAAATACCTCACTCTTCATCTGACTTATAATTAACAGTTCAACTACCACTCAGCATACAATACGTAGCTTTACATCATGCTGTCCTTTGGTAGTCTACATGGCACAATAATCTTAATCTTTAATAATCTTAAAGAGTTCTGCCTCTCGACTGCAGATACATCAGAAATGCTGACACTGAAGATTCAAAGGGCGCTTCATTTTGACATTTATGTGAACTATGACTGATTCCCATTTTGTGCCCACTTATTGCTCAAACTCTAGTTGCAACATTTGAAGCTAACTTTAAGCATTATATTAGTATGTATAATGGAGGATTAAACTATCCATACTTGTGGTGGATGATAGTAAAGCACGTGCGTACATTGCTTCTTGAACTGTTGTAATGTATTGTAATGTAAAAACCTGTTGGGCACCAACCAGCAACAACTGTTCTGTGTTGTTTTTAAGTTTTGTTGACTGTCTTCTACCAGTTTATGCTGTGTTTTATGTGGTAATGAAACATGTGCATGTGATCTTTCTGATCCCCGTGTTAATTTGTGTTTGTCACTATGTCGAGAGGCAAGGGTTACCATAGAAATAGCAACTGCTAGCCTGCTATTAGCTAGTGACCCCTAAAAATGAAGATAAAGGAGAAATCAGTCGGCTTTATTGTCAGTATTTGGAGCACAATGCACAGCTGTGTATGGCTACCCTCCAATACAAAAGATCAATAGCAGAAATAAAATAAAACAAATAATAATAAATATAAAAAATTTAAACATACAGTACTTTGCATTAGTGTTAGGCGTCCGTTAGATTTGTTTTTTGGGCAGTACTATTATAAATATATATATATATGTTTTTTCTTTTCTTGTCTTTTTATTAAAATGCAACTAGAAGATGTTGTCGCATCAGCTGGCATGTCGATGTGAGGAGCCGGCTGCTGCTCCTGGGACTCAAAGTGGGTGAAAAAATGGTTCAGTACATGCGGCAGAGCAGCATCCTCGCTGGGCATTGGGTTGTTCACTTTATGGTTTGTCAATGCCTTAATGCCTTTCCACATGGTGTGGAGGTTGTTGTTGTTAAACTGCATTGTCAAAGGATAACCATATCATAACGCATATTCAGCAAATGCCTTCAACAAACCCCAATCTGTGCTACCAAAGCAGTCCCGTAGTCCTGTAGAAACACAATCAGATTGTACTAGGTGTGGGTTTGTATAGGCCTGCTTTAGCACATGAAATCCGCTGCTACGACAAACATGCTGTCAGGATGAGCCGTCAGCTGTGTATTGATGGTCTCATGTGGCTTCTTCAGTGCTTGCGTAGTCTTAGCGTGGCTTCCCCTGGGGGGATGTATACTGCCATGATTGCTATTATGCTGATCTACCTCAGGAGAAGAAACGTCTGCACCTTACCGTTAGGAGCTTTAAATCAGAACAGCATCTGTTGTTGGTGGTTAAACACATGTAGACCTCCTCCTCTGCACTTCCTAGATTCTTCAGGTGGACAGGTAAACCCGGGAATAGGCAGAATCTCCGGGGGGAGACAAAATAAATATCAGTATCCACAGCTACGTAGTTGTTTCCAGAAAGTCCTGCAGCCCTGTGCACAGTAGAGACAGCTGAACGATGTCTGAAGGTTTCTGCTGCAATATTGGCCTCCGTCACTCCCAGTGACTCGGATAATTGCAAACTGATTTGACTGATTGCAGAGCTTAAGGTGCCTGTCAATTTGGTGTTGCTACTGCTCATTAGTTATGTTTTCCCTTAATGCCTTTTTTTATTAAGGTTAAGCTCATTCAAAATACAGTTTCATGTATTCTAACCAGCTTGTAGGCTTAGCCATACAGCCCCAATATTAGTTTTCATGCACTGGCTTCAGGCCATATCCATGTTAGGGCAGTGTTTAAATTGTCCCTTATTGTGTATCAAGGGCTTGCTCCACTATACTTACCGGAACCCTGAATTACTCAGTGGAGTCAACTTGTGGATGACAGTAAAAGACTGTAATTTCACTGGGTAGCCCCTGACGTATGTGCAAGGGTATAAGTATAAAGCAAGACATTGTTGAAACAGATGGTAAACTGCCAGTTTGTCATGGAGGAAACTCTTTCTCCCACATCTAAAAACAGTTACAACTTATTATTAGAGGTTTATACATTTACTACAGAGATTTAACACTTTTTGAAGGAATCGTCCCGGAAAACTTGCAGATGTATTGGAGGCGAGGGGCAAGGTCTTCATATGCTGCTGTCGCAAATCCTCCACATACAACATGGTGCATTTGGTGCACATAAAATTGTTGTTTCACTAATGCTGTGTTCCCTTGCATCATGGGGGAACACTCAAAGAAGGACTGCTGCCAAAAATTATAAATTGACTCCAGTTTATGTAAAGGAGTATGTGACCAAGGCTGTTAGGTCCACTCTCATGCCCGTGCTTCACCTCCCTTACCCACATTATTTGTAGCTTTGTATTACCTTCGTGAATTGTGGGCATGATGCTTATTCCTTTCACTTATTAATGAGTCTGTGAGAGTTAGCAGTATGCTACAGATTCCTTTTCTTGGAGCTAATAGGGAAGTTAATAACATGGTAATACACCTTGTCGCATCCTAAACAGGAGAATACAATCCAACTTCCTACTGCAGAGGGATGGGAGGATGAAGCAATGAGCAATGAGTAATACAGTAATCAGACTGGGCCTTTTATTTAAGGTGCAGTCGCAAAACTGTGTTTATCTGAAAGCAGCCATACAGCCAAGACAGTTCTTGTGAATAAGGTTTTTGCTAATTGGCCAGGGCTTTAACTCACTTGTTCACAGGCACTGAGTTGTAACAGGAAATGCAAAAATGTTTGTTTCCTTTAGTTTTTCATATGTAAACATTCAAAATAGTCACACCTTAGGAACCTACAGTAAACCTCTCGCTGCTACCTCATCCTTCTTCCTTGCTGTTTTTCCTCCTGAACAAGCGAACCTCAGAGGACTGCTGAGGCCTGTCTCTGGAGGGAATAAGTCATTTGTGTGTCCTTAGTATAGGGCAGAACCCCAGCGCTGCTGAGATACAGAGAAACCCTGCCGTATAAGCTCCCAGCTCAGCCTCTCAGCAGTCTCATTTGAGCACACCAGCAAAGAGAGTATACGAAAAAAACGCATAGGTAAGGAAAGGCAGAGTAAGAATGACTAAGCATTACCAAAAAAAAAAAGCACCAGCAGTGTTGCCTCTTTGTGTTTTTAGACCGACTGCAGCAGGCTCTCTGTCTGGTTAATGGATGCTGTATCTGTGATGGGAAGATAAGACAGGAGTGAGGGACAGTCAGGTCACTGCTGATGATGTGATAGTCTGACTTCACCCTGTCAGCTTGCAGACTCACATTCAGTAATGGAATTACATGTGAGGCTATGTCACACTATAGCTGAAATTTAAATAATGTTGATTGGTGTAATTTCATATAGTAGGCTCTTATACATTGTCAGATCTACTCGTACACAGTTTGACAATACGACAAAGTACTGAAGGTGCAAGCAGCCCTTAAATTCATTTAGTCTTGTTCCCAGGTTTCCAACACTTATTGGGAACACTTACTGTGCCACAGTAACCTACTTATGTAGTGTTTGCCTTGTTGGGGAGTATTCTGATTACAAAGCACGTTTGTTGCTATTCGGTGGATTATGTTACAAATATTGTCCATCAGTTCAGATTCCATAGCAGGAATATGTGGAACAACACTACAGCAGGTCCTGACAGAATAAGGAAAAGATTTTAAACCATCCAAAAAGACGTCCATCATTTGTAGATACACTTCCCTGTCTGACATATGCGTAGATCTCCACTACCTGTTACATCACTCCTGGTAATGTGATCTCACTACCACCCACTCCAGCACGATGCAGAGACGTCTTTCTGCTCTGAGGTGTTTTTTAGCTTTAATGAAAGTGAAAGGTTTATTTCTAAAAAAAGCGACTGGGATAAGACTGTGTCCCCATCTGGGGCGGAGCTGCCGAACAAGCATTAATAATTCATACTGACCATTATGACATATGAATTATGAGCCTGGGAATTCCTGATCTAGTAGCAGAGAGTAAAGATAACAGTTTGGGTGATAGCTAGGTCTCCTAACACATGAAATGAGCACAGTGGAAAATACAGGAGACAACTCTCAGATTCAACCAGAGTTATAATGTTGACTAGTATAAGCAGCTTCACTGGGCCTGAATATCTGAGTCACTTCAGCAGCTGTGCCGTGAATCAGTCGCCCTGCAATTACCTGATTCTGTGTCTGTTTGGCTACCGCCGCTCTCATCTGTCCCGCCTTCCAGTCACAGAGGCTAAGTTTGATTAATGATTGTAAAAGTAAGAGTGGCAAAATCTGTCAGGCAAAACTGATGAACAATCTGAGCAAAGGAACAATCCGAGTAAATTTTTTTTCCTGGACATCATGGACTGTTACAGAGCAGTTGTCAGAAAAAGCACATCAAAGAAGCTATCGCACGGGTCAAATGAGGCTGTGTGGGTACTGATCATTAGTAAGGAGAGTCATGCTACATGTGCTAGCACAGCCGTAATGTTGGAAACTGCAACATGCTTGCAGTGACAACGCCGGTGTGCAGCATCTATGACCTTTGACTTTATGAAAATTCATGACCTTTGACTTTATGAAAATTCACATCCATTTCACGTAGTAGCTGGTCAGATGGACATGAAAGGAGCCATACTTTGAAGTTTCTCTTCAAATCATTTCTTCATTCTTTACACAACTGTTTCCAGCATGTTTGAAGATAACACCGTGAAAATCTTTGTGGAAACGTGAACCATTATTTGCATATTTATACAGTTACCACATCTCTGCTTGCTACAATCATCGTCTTTTCACTGCACCTTTAAATGTCGCTAATTACAAGACTTTTTATATTTGGACATGAAGAACATGGTGGATATTTTAGTCTGGATCAAAATGGTGGCATGACTAAAAATCACCAGATCGAACCATTTTTTTAAATCACACCATGTGTTTTGAAGAGCTTTTATGGATTATCTATATACTGAAATGTGTTATAAGTTGTTTTTTAATTTTCAAAATGTTAAAGCTTCTATAGTCACCACACATACATCTAAATACCAAATGCAACGAGTGACAGCAAAACAAACACAAAATGAAATCCCTCTTCAAGTGTCACAAAGCTATCTCTTTTTTCTTTTACTTTTTGTGAGAGCACTGCTGGGCTCCAAAAGCTGCTCTGCTTACAGCCAGTCCTCAGAGGAGCCATAGCCAAGGCCAAGAAACTGGCATCCTGGGCGGGCTCGGCTCCAAGCACTGGGCATACGGCCCGTACTTGGAGCCTCAGCGGCCACTCACTAGTTTATTACCATTTCAGTAAGGAGGATGGAGGGGGGAGGAGGGATGGGTATATGGAGAGAAAAAGAAGGGGTAACATGGGGAAATCTGGGGAGCTGATGGAGAGAATGCCTGACAGAGAATAAATAAGTGCTCTGGCCCATATGGTCTGTAAATAAAAAACAAACATACACAAATACCCATAATTACTGAGCAAGCTGTGTGTGGAGGTTGCTGAAACGTAGAACACTGAACCACAACAGCAGCAAACACACACTGTGAACACACACTGGATTGTCTGTGCCCCATCACACACACCTCATGACAGCCACACACACACACAAGTGTTATATGTGTTTATGGTTCAGACTAAGTCCAGAGTACAGTCTGCCTTTATTAGGTCTCATTCTACCTGCAACACGGGGGTTTTCAGGTGTGTCTACCTGCCTGGTCCTGGCGCTGTAGGTGAGCCGCACTGGTTCCTGTGAACAATGCACAGCAGCTCACATGCACTGGTGCAGCTGCAGCTGCGTGCGGCGTCTCCGTCAAACGCCGGCGGGGATTTGGGAATCACTTACCTGGATTGCCGCAGTCCGCGCACGTATCGTTGCCCGGTCTCGCCAGCACGTCCTGCAGGAGCCGGTTGTTCCCCTCCGGTTCCAGCGCCATGGTGAATTTATCCGTCCAGCCTCACCGCGGTGCGAGAGAGAGCCTGCACAAGAACATCCGCCGCCGGAGCCCGTCAGACTGACAGAGAGGCAGCCCGGTCACCTGTCAGCTCCGATGTGACTGTGAGGAGGAGGAGGAGGAGGAGAAAGAAAGAAAGACAGCAGAGGAGCAGACGAGAAGAGAGTGAGCGATTCCAGCTGAGGCTCTCTCTCTCTCTCTCTCTTTATCACCGGCTGCTATTACCCAGCGTTACTGACTGCATAATAATTAAGCTATATGTTACCATCGCCTCCTCCTCCCTCTCCCTCTCCCCCTGCCTGCCTGTCTTCTCTCCCACCTCTCTGCTCTTATTATTAATAAAGTGAGACATCCAGCGGTGGAGTAAGAGAACACTCTCACAGGCTCTATAACACAATACTTAAAATTCACATTTCTATAAATAATATAAATGTAAAAACTTTAAATTAATCTCCAATGAAAAAGTAAAACGTGTAGAGTTTCATTTCTTTTGTTGTGTTACGAGTTTTATTTTGTTTAGTTGGCTGTTATTCTGTCATAAGGTTGTGACTACTTAACAAGTTATAGGTTTATAAAAAAAATAACATTTAAATGAAATACATTGACTGCGTCTTGTTTGATTTATTCCCGAGATTATTAGGACGTGATCGAAAAGCTAAGAAAATCGTTTATCTACTGCTAATGTCTGTGTCCCTCTGACGGGCCCAAAACAAAACGTCATATTCACGCGACAACAGGATCACTTACGGTGATTGTTGAGTTATTCTATTCTCACAGACTCACAGTTTTTTATACATATATATATATATATATATAAATAATTGTTTCGACTCAGACATGTCTACTGCTATGAATTTCGGCACAAAGACTTTTCAGCCCCGGCCTCCGGATAAAGGATCTTTTCCTCTGGATCATTTTGGTAAGACTCTGTTTGGCAATGAATCAGCAGAGGTCGGAAATGTCCTGAGTGTTTTGAATTGTAGGTTTAGGACAAGAGACAGAACAAGTCGCTCAAACATTTTATTTTACAGATATCGGACAGTTAATTAAGAATAGCTCACTAACAGACTTTCATGGAGACTAGTGAAGCATCTACCTGCACGTTCTGAGGAAGACGGAGTTTGAGACTGTACCAAAATTATTTGCGTTTGAAAGTTTTTCAGTTTTTTCACTTCTTAAAATAAAATAAAAAGTCAAACAAATTTAACAAATGTGTCTTTCTGATAAATTTTTGAGGATGTTAAAAAATTAAAAAAATCCTCCCATTTAAAATGATCTAACGAAACAATGTTTTTTCCAATAGTCAACAAATAGCACTTTGAAATTATTGCAAACATATAGTCTCTTCAAAATATACTGAGGATCCCTTCGTTTTTAAGCGCACTTTATGGCATTTTAAATTGAATTTGAAATGAATATATTTATCTGCACACAATAATAAAGACAAATTACTGTGTAGAAGTAAAAACTTTTGCACATAGCTGATTAGTGGGTTACTGAATAAACTCAAAATCACCAAAAAGCTTTAAGGTAGACCAATTTATTGATGACATTGAAAACATTAACTAAACACCATTTGCATTATAACCATGTAAAAGTGGGGCTGACTGTGGCTTCTTGTTATTTCAGGAGAATGCAAAGCCTTCAAGGAGAAGTTTATGAAATGCTTGAGAGACAACAGCTTCGACAACTCCATGTGTCGACTGCAGTCCAAAGAGTACCTGGAGTGTCGGATGGACCAGTAGGAAGTCTATTTAAAATGATGACTAGCCAATAATTCTTTATTTTTATATTAGATTATGCGTTTAAACCAGAATTCACATTTTAAGCATTATCTGGTAACGTTAAAGGTTTCCGTTTCCATTCTGTTTTCCAGTCAGCTGATGGCCAAAGAACCTCTGGAAAAACTGGGATTCAGAGACCTTATGGATCCTCCTCCAAGTCAAACAGAGGAAAACACTAAACCCTGAGCTGCTGCACCACAGCTGCCATTTCCAAAAGGATGATGTTTCTCTGAACGCTGTTCTAATGAAGTATTTATAAAAGCAAAGTGTGAATTTGAAAAGAATGGCTGCAAAGACAAGAGCGGAGGACTGCAGGAGGACTTTGTGATTTTATTAATCACTCGTGTACATAACATCAAAATGTGTAATATATGGAGCTGCTGTCTGGTATATCAGTAAACCTTTGATAATGAAACTAAACTATGTGGAGATTAATATATTATCAACTCCTGGAAGCTATAGTGTCAACAGTGAGTTGATAAAGTCAATGTAGCGCCCTCTGCAGGGCAGTTCTATTTATTACATGTGTATCAAAGGATCACATCTGACCAATAACCCATATTCTTTCAGTAAAGCTAATCTTACATGAAAGGCTACTTATATCTGTGTGTACTGCTCTGCAGGTGGACAGAAATATTCAATATGAGTGTGATGTAATGAGGCCACTTGTCTGCTGAGTCGCACGATGTTTGTCTGTCTGCAACTTGGTGAACACAACACTTAGATGTGTGTGGTAAAAATTCAAGGACCTTCTAATGACATCAAGGTGGCAGGTTTGACATGTTTAATGTTGAGTTATATACTGTATAATACTGAGAAATGACTACAACCAAAAACTCGCAAGCCTCCAATGGTTTCTACAAAAAACAAAAATCATGACTATTGGAGGTTATTTCTATTCATATTTAGTGTGAAGCCGTTAGTACAGTAAGTAAACATTAATGCTTTTTTGTATATATTTTCTTACTGTGACTTCACATGTGCTCAGTGCTTGAGGAAATGAATCTACCAGTTTCATAAATATATATAGATATATGAATATATCGTCCAACGAAGAGACCGTGTGAAGATTTCTGTTTAGAAACACTATAATGTGTCATCTTCATGTTGGATGTTGAAGGCTGTTCAGAGAACCTCGCAACAAATCTGCCTCTGTGGAGAAAAATAAGACTCGTTTACGTGTGGAAAATTAGACGCCCCACATTAAAAGCACGTAATACAAATATGACATTTAAATTCTCCGGATTCTTGTTGCATTCGATTTTAAACAGAAACCTGGAATTCACAAAAAGATCTGATAAAAAATTCCAAGCGGGAAGGCAGCTCTCTCAAATTTCATACTATGATTTTTTATCTAAAGTACAACATCACTAAGAGTAATGTTGACTGCCCGACGAAGGATATAGACAGAATTAGAATTACTGACTAACATATACTGAAATATATACATATATACTGAAAAATATATATATATAAAAAAAAGACTTACACTCTGTAATTTCCCGAATCTTATTTGGAGCCATGTGGCAGCTGGATCCACACAGTACTGTTTGTTGCTAACAGTGATGAAGCTGTAGAGTTGCAGACAGAAACAGCAACAGTTATCTTTAACATGGAAAAATAAAATAAAACCATAGCTTTGGGAAATGTAAACTGATAAGACATTCATTTTAATAAAACGTCTTACTGTGGCAGGTTTTTTTATCTTCACCTGGTCTGATGTGAACTAGTTGGATAAAATGCAGTGAAATGGTCTTTTTAGTTTTCTTTCATGAATAAAATAAATGCTTTTGGCCCCCAGGCTCGGTGCCTGTACATTGGGGTTCTCCCCATTGGACGAGAGGGTTGCTTCCCTGCGCCTTCGGGTTGGAGGGAAGACTCTGACTGTTGTTTGCGCTTATGCGCCTAA
>JAUYWH010000011.1:3074321-3142419 GCA_034779795.1 Ctenopoma multispine | reverse complement strand
TGTCTGGGCTTCCCTGCTTAGGCTGCTGCCCCCGCGACCCGACCTCGGATAAGCGGTTGATAATGGATGGATGGATGAATAAAATAAAGGTTTCACGAATCTGAAAATTGTTAAGTACTGTGTGTAAAAGGCACACACAGAGATTCAGCCTCTCAGTACTGTCATCTAAGGTTCCCTTAAACTTCCCCTAAACTGCCCAGTAATAAGCTTGATTTATTTTTAGTTGCATCAGTTTTTGACTACAGAACAAGATTAAATTTAATTTCACAAAAATCCAGTCTGATTTGTTTCTGCCTTCAAAACAACACACACGTCCATTTTAGTAACTAAGTACATTTACTTAAGTACTGTACTTAAGAACAGTTTTGAGGAACTTTTACATTACTGGAATATTATTATTTCATGTTATTTTACTTTTACTCCACTATATTCACTTTAACATAATTAGTCACTAGTTACTTTTTGCAGGATTAGAGTCTTACAGATTCGAACTAAATCCTAAAAAAGCCGTTCAGACAGGTAATGTACACTTAGTTTAATGGACAATTCTGCAGCTGGAAACAGATTTGATATGAGCAGTGACACTGAACCAGAACAGTAAAGCTGTGAGCCAGAAAACCAAAATACTATGCTGCAAGAAGCTAAAATGCTCCACAGTGTAGTAGAGGAAGTGCAGGGTGATGGAATCATTTCCTGTGGGTTCATCACTATGAGTGTTAACTTTCATATTACACAGTTATTTTACACACTGTTAACATACTGTATAATTATGCAGCTTTAAATGTGCGCTTGGTTTCCTGATAGAGAAAGACAAACAGACAAACATTCCAAGCAGTTCAGATCAAAGTGGCTGCTGTTAATCTGATTCCCTCACATTACTCCTGCTTTGTCTGCTTATGATCAACACTGCAGGGGACTTTTCCCACACCAACCAGAAATCAGAACATGGAGCTCGTGCTGTACATGTAAAATAATACTTTTACTTACATGAATGCATGTATCTTACAATCAGGAAACGTGAATTCACGCTGTTCATAGCAGGAAGAAATGGCTTCTTTAATGTTGGCCACTGAGACTGTTGGACAGCAAGGGGGAGCAACATGTACTGGACTCCTGAATCGAGGCCTGTAACACTGAGGACATCCTACAAGACAATGACTATGAGAACACATGTGTTATACCACTGAAACGTGTATTGCTGGATTTTTTACTCATAATCATGATCTGTGTTACATTTAATTCACATGCTCAGCTGCCAGAAGTGGTCCCCACACTCACCTTGTTCAGGGAGAGTCAGCAGCGTGGCAAAAAACATGATCCACACCCCAGAGTGAACCAAGAAAGACATCCTGGGTCCAGGCCGGTACAGTGGTGATCTGGTACAAATGGTCCTGAATCTGGAAGCTCCTAGAAAAACCTCGACTGTGTGTAGTGGTAGAGTTTGCACTGGGGGTTATAAGGTGATCTGTGGTGTACAGCTGCACAGCTGGAAAGAAATGTGATCCAGACATGTGACTTGGCAGTTATCAGCATACCATATATATAATAAACAACATAGACCAGAGCTGCACAAGTACAGCACATAAACAGATAAAGAGAGTTAAGTAAAACAGATGGTAACAGTCCAGCTCTTTTAAAAAAGTTTTACATTTGTCTCACATGCATGAAGCCAGTTATTGTTCTTAATACTTGACTGACTTAAGCAGGTGTGTGTGGGAGCAGCGGCTGGAGGCCGAGCAGAGATCATGTTTATTCCAGACAAATGTGCCAGAGTGCACTGTTCCATATTAACACACAGAAAATATTAAAAGCCCACTAGTTTCTTCTGTGTTATGTTTGTGCTTGTCCAACTTGTCTGACTATTGTAGACACAGTTGATTTGGTTGTAAGTCTAATTCATTGTGGCCAACCATATTAATATTATGCACTTTTACATGTAAACAGGCATTTTGCAATAACAAAATGTGTTTTTGTTGTGCTCAAAACAGGCGACACCTTCCTTAATCGTATTCAGATCAGAGACACAACCTCAGAGGAGGCAAACCAGGCAAACACTTGGGGCCCTCAAAATTATTTGGGGACAAAACAGTAATCACATACCTTTCTTGTAAAAGACAAAATGAGAAAAAGGAAAACTACTGCAGGGGGGGTCTCAATGGGCTTCTCTGCCCAGGGCCCTCCTGAGTCTAGGATCTCCACTGTTTAGGTATTTCAGGCATTCACCCAGCACAGGAAAATGTTCTGCTGCAATTCAAGACACTGAGCTCGCTCTACAATGTACAGCAATACAGAATGTTAGTGGGAGGAAAATGTTCTTTCGGACTTCTGTATTTTAAAGAGCAAAACTATGTATTGCAGTATGTTGCTGGGCCGAGTTCATGGACTATAAAATACTATATACTAAAAATTACCAGAGGGAGGTTTATTCTTTTTATACTGAAGCTATATAAATAAAAAAAATGCCTTAACATTACAGAAATTGTTTGACATTTTATGAAGAATGATAAAACTCACATGAAGGTAAAATATAGCAAGCAGGTGCTTAGTTTAGCATACATCTTTTTTTTAAAGGTTTATTGCCAAATCTCAGATACATGTATAATAATGGGTCTTGCAAATACAAGAATTTCACAAAATGTGTAAAGAAAGATATTTTAAAGGAAGACAAAATGTGGAACCATATGTTGTAGATTTGTATTTTTATTTTTTAAATTGTGAACCCTAATTTACAAAATACACTGACAAAAAAATCATTGTTATTGATTTAGAAACAAAGATTTGTCCAGAGTCATTGGTGAAGAGTGTATTTAAAGTAATGAAAGAAATGAAACACGAGGCTGGTTTAAAGATTTCTGCTGAGCAAGTCGTGATCATCTCCTTGGTAGCTGAAGGTGTTTCACGATATTTGGCAAAGTATTCTTCTCTGTGGAAACAAACAGGTCAATTCAGCTTTCTAATTTAGAGAAACCTAAACTTACTCTGTTTATGCAGAGGCCCACTTGCATTTCATATGTTATAAATCCATATTAAGACAATGTTTTCTCCAACTCCACCTTACAGAGCATTATTAAATGAACATAAATGTTTAGAGTATAATTATTTTTCTCCAAACTTACTTCCTTTAACTCCTGTAACATTTTTGGGAGCCATCTAGCACGTGGGTCCACACAATATCTTTTTTTATTAGTAACAAACCTAGGTTAGAAGAGATATAAAGGACAAACAGTGGTTTTATTAATGACTTAATTCAGAAAGAAACTCTGACAGTAACATTGAAATTATGCAGAAACTGTTATGAAAACTTGGGCTGTAAGCCATCAACAATAATGTAAATGTTTTTATGATATTTGGGTCCTTGATTCACAAATACTCAAATTAATGAATGAGTTCTTTGCTCAATAATCGAAGATGACAAATAGGAACACACACAACATTAACTTCAATGTAACTGAACAATTTTACTTACAAGTACGCGTGTATTGGACACTCAGGAAAACTCTGTTGCAGTTGTTCATAGCAGGAGGTGACAGGCTCACTTATGTGGGCCTTTGAGGCAGTCACGCAGCAGGGGGGTCTGATGCTAGGATGACTTGGGGTTTTAGATTTGTTAAGCTCACATTGCCCTACAACACCAAACACACAGAAACACAACTTGAGTTCATAAGTGCTGCATATACTGCTGCAATTTGTTGCACATTTAACATGAATCTGCACTGTGCTATATCATAGCTAATGTTTAGTTATCATTAAAGCTCAAAACCACACTCACCTTGCAAAGGAAGGAAAAGCAATACGGTTAAACACATGAAAGACAATCCACAGCTAATGGAGAAAGGCATCCTGGGTCCCAGACTGACAGTGTATCTCTGCGCAGTAGAGATCTGGCAACAGTGAAGTGGGACTGTGGTATAAATGGAGCTGTTATGATGGGAACTCCCCTCATTATTCATTCTAGAAAAGTAGCAACGTCACACCTTTGACTGGTTGCTCCGTTTTTCCTGAAAACATTTTTTAGACATAGATTTTAGTAGTTATACTGACTAATGGTGTGATGTGGAAATCACTGACAAATAGAAATGTGTCCACCTGTTCAAATCACGACAGCCATCTATGGTATAGAGAACACACTAATCCCCTGCCTTTGTTTCACTTAACGAGCCTATTCAAGGTAGGTGTGAGGTGAAACCACCCTGGAGATATATATTTGTGGTCACTACCAACTTCACTCAGATTGATAAAGTTCTGTGGATGCAGAACGAAACGTCTCTACTTGGAAGAAAGAAGTCCAGTTGCCATGACTCAATCCTCAGACATATAGAGAACAAAGTAAAAAAGAAAGAACAGAAACTTCTGATGCATCAGTAATTCACTCGACCTTGTGACTTCGTGTTAAAGCCTGGTGACTGTATTTTACTTAATGACTACATTTTCTTGATAATAGTGAACTCCCAAACCCAAAAAGCAAGCCGCAAAAATTACATCATAAATTCGCAGAATGAAGTGTGTGGGAATCACCAGACGTCACTGCTGAGCAGCTGTACTGTAGCACAGAACTGTGTTATGTCCACATTATGATCAGAGGCTTCACTTAAAATCAGCAATTTATTAAAATTACAGTGAACACCTGGTTCCCACATGAGTTTGTATTACACACAAGGATCCAAATCATTTAAAACTCACTTAACAGTTTATTGGTTCTGAAATGAGAGCACAGAGACTAAAACCCAACATGTATTCCCAGTAGATGATTCACCCTGTGTTAACACAACGTCACGTTATAATGGCAGGTGATCACGCATCAAACTCATTTTAGATTTGTAAATGAAAAACAAAGCAAAACGATGATGAACCTTAATGACTCTCCATAAAGAAGCTCTACTCCTCGTTTGAAGTGGGTGCAGGATGTTTTCTGATTCCCTTGTGGAGAACACAGGTTTAGAAACATATTGTCTGTTGCATCTGCTGCACTGTAAAGTCTCCCCTGAGCAAACACTTACACTTCCTGTAGAAAACATGTGAACTAGCTTCTAGTTACATACTGTATCTTATTAGAAATCTCATTTCACCACAAAACCTCTATAGTTGTACAGTATTTATGAAACAGACATGTTTTATAGCTGCTTTCATTTCATTAAAATATGCTAGCATACTGTAACACACTGGCTACAGTCTACCAGGGCATACAGTATTGATTTTGGTGCTCAGGTCTCTCATCACTTAATATCTAACAATACAAACACACTTATTTCTTTCATGCTTGTTTGGTTGAACTGATCAAAAAACACAGCAGAGGGGTGGATCCAGAGGACAAGGGCTTGGGGTGGCTTCCTAATCACTAGCGTGAGGAGTTGGAACTGGAGCGCGACCGATGTCGGCGGCGGCCAGGGGATCGAGACCTGCGACGTACTGGAGAGCGGCGTCTGGGAGACCGAGACCTGGAGGAAGGAAGGAAGAAAAAAGACAGTAAGAAAATAAACCATCATGAATCATTCTAATAATTTGTTTCATAAATCAAAGACTGCTGCAACATTTCCAGGAGCGCTGCTTGCCTTCTCCTCATTCGAGGTGGAGTGCGTCGCCACATTGGTGGGGGAGGAGGCATCCTGCGGGGAGGGGACAGCCTGCGGGGTGGAGGACGCACTGTAGGAGCCAGCACGGCTGTGACCGTAATCTCCTGACCGTCAATCTGACCTGAAATAAAAATCAGGACAAACATTTAAAGTACAGAGCGAGGCCCACTTACATTCTCATATACATTCTCTTAAACATTGGTTGAAGACATGTTCATGTTCCTTCACATCCTCTTACCTCCGTCCATGTGTTTCAGGGCCTTTTCAGCCTCCTCAGGTGTCTCGTACTCCACGTACGCGTAGCCCTTGGACAGGTGGGGGTGGACACGGTTCATGGGCATGTCGATCATTTTGATTTTGCCGTAAGTGGAAAAGATCTCCTGGATGTGTTCCTTCGAAGGCACAAGAGAGAACACTTGGGCATTTACCACTATCTGCTTCTTAACTTAAGAGCTTTAACCTCGCTGTTAGAATGATGATACATTTGCAAGCGGCTTTTCAGTTCAGACTCCTTGACAACATAGAGCCCACTTGTGTACCCTAATGTATGGTTCAGACTTCCTGCTTGAGACCACAACAACAGCGGCCCAGGTGAGCACATGATAACACATGTATGTGTGTCACACCCAGTGGTGTAGTCCAGGGTATATGGAGGTCTACGATGTATATCTACTTGTTCAGTCGGAACAGCACATTCTCACTTCTCCATCCACCCTGATCCGCTTTTATGCAATAAATGCATGATCATTTCCTCTGCCTTTGCTGATCAGTGTGCAACTGTGTGCTTTCAAGGAAGCTGACTTTATTTTCTACTTTGTTGTGGTTAGACACTAACTAATTATCAGTAACCGTATTCATAAAAATAAGTATAAGGAAAGGTGAAAAGTGACCGATGCTGTGTTAACTGCAGAAGCAGTGAAACGTGGAGACGTTTACTTTTACTAATGTGCCTCCAGTATTATAACAACACAGCAGCTAAAGCAGGACACAGTAACGTGTACTCTGTAGAGTAAAGATGCAGGTCTCAGGATATCTGTATCATTAACAGCAGAATGATCCATGATGCATAAATGAAAGATTATAGAGAACAAGTCGTAAATCATCTTTTCAGATGAGATCATTTCTTATAAAGAGAAGCTCAGTTCCCTGTAGTTTGCACTGTGGGGGAGATGGTTGGCTGGGACAAACCTTTGTTTTGTCAAGAAAGTATAATTTGCCTTTTATGTATCTCTGTTGTCATACTTACTAATATGTTATTCATAATTATCATATTAAGTTATGAAATATTTTAATCTCAGAATCATCTGTTTAAAATTTGTAAAGAATATGACGAAGCAAAAAGTAATGTTTGCCTCATGTTGAATTGATCTAATAATCATGAATTAGGTCTGTGTTGGACCAGTAATCATATAAGATGCTCTTCACTGTTCTTAACATAATATTGTGACACTGTGGTTTACACTGTCACATTAAATCTTTCATAGTTCAACAGTTTTAAAAAACACAAAGTAAAAAATGCACAGGACCTAATGATGTAGTTGAACCTGCATCTCTGTGGCTTATGTTAATTTAACATCCTTACTCACTGAAATTAAACAGCAGGGATCAGCATCTGAAAATGTGTAAATTCTTCTATAGGTTAGTTCCCAAACCTTGCAGCCCTGTTAATGCATGCATCAGAAGTCTTCTAGTGTTTTAACTACATTTGTGTCAAAACAAACATGGACGCCAACCGGCAGCCTTTAGTTTTTTATTAAGACTGGGAAGAAAAAGACAAAGCACTGGGTACGGTTGACATCTTGAATGGAGGATAATAACACGCATTATAGAGAAATAAGTGATAAAACTGCTGCTAAAACTGAGAGAGAGAGAGAGAGAGAGAGAGAGAGAGAGAGAGAGAGAGAGAGAGAGAGAGAGAGAGAGAGAGAGAGAGAGAGACAGAGAGAGAGAGAGAGAGAGAGAGAGAGAGAGAGAGAGAGAGAGATACACAGAGAGAGAGAGAGAGAGAGAGAGATACACAGAGAGATACAGAGAGAGAGAGAGATACAGAGAGATACAGAGAGAGAGAGAGATACAGAGAGATAGAGAGAGAGAGAGAGAGAGAGATACAGAGAGATAGAGAGAGAGAGAGAGAGAGAGAGAGAGAGAGAGAGAGAGAGAGAGAGAGAGAGAGAGAGAGAGAGAGCGCTTTCCAGGAGCTGCAGCAAGCAGCAGTTAAAGTGTTTGCTACACATCTTGGACTAATTACTGTCCGAAGTAGACAGGAGAAAACACTAACCCTTTAAATTATTGAACTGTGCAAACAAATCTAAGACTTCTATATTTTATGGCTTTTTTTAGAGATAAAAAGGAGCCAATTCATAGCAGTGTCCCCTGATATCAGTCGTGTAGTTAAGCACCCACCTTAATAACATTTCTGGTCAGACGGCCCAGGTAGACCTTGGTGGGTTTGGGTGTGGGGCTCCTACGTCGTCTATCTCTGTCATCCTTCTTTGTTGATTCCGATCTACAATTAGATTTAGATTTAGCGTTTGAGATATATATTTAAAACAATAACTTACTTGTATAACCGAGTGTAAGATATTCAGATGTTCCACAGTTATACATAAAAAACCTGAGACTCACACTTTGTTTAATTTTCCACACTATTTTTGTGTTACGTACTTAGAACGTGAGCGTCTTCTGTTGTTGTGGCGCTGGCGACTGGGGCTTGGTGAGGAGGAGGATGAAGAAGAGGAAGAAGAGCGGGAGCTGGAAGAGCCAGAGTGGCTGGAGGCAGAGGAGCTGGAACCGCTGGAGGAGCCGGAGCTGGAGCCTGAGCTGCTGCTGGAGCTGGAGCTGGACCTAAACAACGGCAACATGGGAACAAGTAGCTGAAATTAAAATCACACTTGGACCATGCTTTCTCTACCATTTCTTTGTAAGAATGATATATAAATATAATCTGACCTGCTGCTCCCACTGGAAGCACTGCGGCGTGTGCGATTCTTCTCTCGCCCCCGGTCTTTGTCAGCCCCTTCTTTTGTGGCTCCTGACTTCTCTTTCCCTCGCTGTTTACTCTTGTCATCCTCCTTCCTTTTTGTTGGGGAAGGCGCCCTGTTGGAGGCCAAAAAAAAGAATCTAACTTCAAAGCACTTGATTGTCATAATACCATCTATATGATATAAATATATCTGTGATCATTCGCAGAGACTAGAGGCTTCTGGCGACTGTTTCAGGTATTTATGTGGTTGTAAGAGGGATTTAGAGAAGAACATTTTCGCACCACATTATATGCTGCTACGACTGCCTGCTACTGAATTCATACATTCAAAAAGAACTAAAAAAAAAAAAAATTAAAATGAATTAAATTATACTAAAAGTAGTGTATTTAAGATATATTAACTGTACAGTTGTACAAACGCCTTCAGATACATACTGAGCCTCTGCAATCTATCCAGTCATACTAAGCAACATTACAATTTAATGCTACTTAGCTAGCTTTCCAAACATTTGCCCGTGTTAGCATTAGCTGGGGGGCTAATGTTGACTTATTGGACTGTGCTGAAATTCAAATGCGTGGGCTTAAAATAAAATACTATACGTGTTCAACTCTGATAATGCTATTTTCTTCGTCACACATAACTGAGACACGCGAATCTTAATTGAAATTGTTTCGTTTACTCACATCTTTTCACCTAGCTACTCGCGACAGTTGTAGTCACACACTGATGACGTAATGTTTAGGGTGACGTATAGAAAGTAACCCAATCACGACAACGTACGCACGCAGGCGTAGACACACGAGGCATTCAGATTTTTTCGTACCCTCACTTCGGGTTGTCAGGGTGTTTTTCTGATTTCCACCTGTTATACAGCCTCAAGTGTAGTAGTAGTACTTTAGCACATAAATACTGCAACAATAGTATTGTGTAAACGTTTACATTGGCTAAAATAGACAGAGATATATAGATAGATGTAGTTGTGGCTGCTTGAGTACAGCACGACTCCCAAGTGATTGCTGGGAAGCTGCCTGACAGTTTATACTGAGGAAATTAAAAAACATCTTCCAAATGAAACCGGTTTTCCTAGTAAAATAGATACTCAGTTACTTTTCAAACCGGCAAAGAAGAATGCTATCTTGATTTTATAAGTTAAAAGACAAAGTGTAATAAGCTAAAGCTGATGTAAGCTAAGTCTAGAGACCTGATCTGAATGCTGTAATAGACTAAGGGAAGGCTACACACGTTTTCTCCTTGTGAAGGGTACACACGTTTTCTTATTGTGTCTGACAGCTGGTCTACAGATGAACTCTACAGGTGACCCTGAGCCGGAAGAAACTAGCAAACCTTCGGGCAGTGCCAGGATCCTTGCTTTGACGATCTGCTCTGCTGCCATCGGAGGTACCTTCCAGTATGGCTACAACATCTCAATTATCAATGCTCCTACTCTCTACATCCAGGCCTTCATTAATGATACATATGTAGAGCGTTGGGGCACAACCTTGGACACCCCTCAGGTGACCCTACTATGGACTATTATCGTATCAGCCTTCTCTCTGGGAGGTTTGCTGGGTGCCTTGTTAGCAGGGCCTATGGCAGTCCGCTTTGGGAGGAAGAACTCGCTGCTTATGAACAATTTATTCCTTTTTGTTGGTGCTGTGTTTATGTTAACATGCAAGGTGGCAAAATCATTTGAGATGATCATCCTTGCCCGATTTCTGGTGGGCATAAACTCAGGTGTAAGTATGAACATACAGCCTATGTACTTTGGGGAGAGCGCCCCTAAACATCTCCGAGGTGCTGTGACTTTTTCGTCTGCCATTTTCACAGCATTTGGGATTTTCTTGGGTCAGGTTGTGGGACTCACTGAGCTGCTGGGTTCAGAGCCTCTTTGGCCCTATTTACTATCCAGTAATGCTGTGCCGGGCTTGATCCAACTGCTTACCCTACCTTGGTTCCCTGAAAGCCCCAGATACCTTCTCATTGACCGGGGAGACAAAGAAGCATGTGTCCAAGCACTTGGGAGACTCCGTGGTGGGGAGGCTCCTGTCTTGGAGATGGAGGAGATACTTCAGGAACAGCAGCAGCAACAAGCAGCAGCTTCTGCTAAGACACCGTGGTCCCTGTTTAAGGATCTAAACGTACGATCCCAGCTCAGGACAGTCATGGTAGCCAGCAGTGCCATGATGCTTTGTGGCAATGACTCCTTTTACTTCTATGCTTCCTACATCTTTCTCGAAGCCGGGATCCCTCCAGCAAAAATCCAGTATGCCACCATTGGCACGGGCGCATCTGAGTTAACTGCTGCTATATTGAGCAATCTCCTTATTGAACGTGTAGGCCGCAGGTATCTTCTAGTTGGAGGGTACACTCTTATGTGTTGCTGGACTATAGTGTTCACTTTAGCTCTTACCTTACAGAGCCATGGAGTGGCGGGAATGTCCTACCTTAGCATGGCATGTGTGTTTGCCTACATCCTTAGCTTTGGCTTGGGCCCTGCAGGGGTGACAGGGATTCTACCAGCTGAGATCTTCAACCAGGCATCTCGGCCAGCAGCGTACATGGTTGCCGGATCCCTTATGTGGATCAGCCTGTTCTTGATAGGAATGTTGTTCCCCTTCATTGTCAACAGCTTGGGGAACTTCTGCTTCCTTCCTTTCTTGGCTGTTTGTTTGTTGTCTGCTGTGTTTTTGGGACTCACCTTACCAGAGACCAAGGGCAAGACGCTCGCTGAGATTACTGCAGAGTTTGATAGAAAAAAGGGAAGGAAGAAGGAGAGGATGGAGAGGCAGGTGGATGAGCCCATTATGGATCACTACCAGCTGGGTACAGCCTGCTCCTTCTCTACCCTAGAGCAAGATCCTGACCCTGACCTTAAGAACAGGGACTGAAATTTCATGTGCTCAAATTTTCAGAATTGGATATATTACTCCAGGCATTTAATCTTAAGTGGTATATTTTTGAAAAATAATATAATCCAATTTATTATGTTTGATTGAGCTAAGAGAAAGAAATAAAGTGTTAGCTAGTGCTCAGTCATCCATAGTACAATAATTAAATACAGTGTGGTCACACAGAACAGGCATCCTAACAGTTGATGATCACAAAAAGAGATGATTATAAATATGATGATCTTTTCTCTTTTAAAAACTCTGTCGTAGCAAAACTCCACTATAAGCCGAATATGAAATTGCCTGAATTGCATACAAATGTCCACTCAGTCTCTGGTGAAAGTAGAAGACTTTGAAGAAAGTAGCATGTTTTCAAGTCTGTCCGTGAGACATATCAGATCTTCCTGAAGCAAGTCACCTCAAACACCTGTTTAACCTTATTATAATTCAATTGTTTTCTAAAAGATGATTTTATACCTGATATCAAATGTGCAAATACTGATTTGTTCTGTTATGACTGAAAAAGAAAAAGATAAGACTGGCAAGACTACTGATTCCCAGAGGGGACATTCACATGCGAAAAACAATCTAATGAGGTGGCAAACCGATTAAGAACTTGGAATTTGGCTCAGCCCTTAATTGTGAAACACACAAATCTATTGTGTTGAGTACTAATATGTGGTTCTAATATTAGTGAAGAGGACAATAATACAGCTCAAATGTAGCTCATAACCCATATTCATACTGATTCAAACACTCAAAAAGTCATGGCAGGTCATAGAGATGTTCGTACTAGAGTTGGTGATTATTTGGATTGCATGTGTGCAAAGGATTACCCAACCTAATTCAGCACTGCACTGGGTAGATAACAATGCTTGTTTATTGTGTAATCTGATTATAGTCTGTTGAGTTCAGTGATCCATGATCCATGCTCATGTACATTTTCCAAGTGGGAAATATTGACTAAACTCCTATCAGGTTTAGTGTTGCCAAGCTTCTGTAGCATGTGGTGTTCATATATTATCTCTCATGCATCTGATGTGCTCTATGTGTTTGTGTGTAAGAGCATATTTATTTGTTGACAGATATACCAAAAAAACTGCTTGGTACAGTGTAACTACCTCTTCTAATAGTGTCTGTGTGCTCATGCACTCGATATGAATGCAGCTCTGCAAAATGTCCACTAGGTATTGCCACTGTTACATGCTCATACATAAAGTTGTATGATGTCAAAATGAATCACAGTTAAACATCATACACCTATGTAGTAATATAGTCCTAGCACTTTTTAAATGGCTGTCAACATACAATCTTTCCAAAAGCGTATGCAGCTATGTTTTGTATTACCCTATGACAATTGAATTATTTTTATGAATAGCATTTATTATTAAAATTTTGAAAACCTTTTTTTTTAAGTTAATAAGAACATGTAATTTTTGTTGTACTGGTAATTCAACTACTGGATTTTTAGTTAGCATGTCAAAGGTGCTCTGTATTGTAAGAATGAAATTACTGTTACTGTATAACACTGGTCAGTCCGCAGCATGCTATGACAATCTTATATTGTGGCAAAGATTTGGTAAAATCAACACTGTATGATGCTTGGGCTGGAATTTGTATTTAATGAATCTATTTATTTTTCTCATGCTCTAAAGGGCACAGTTATTTATTCAGGACTCTTTATTTTAATGCCAAATACTACTTGTACATGCATGTACAACAGTAAAAATAAATAAATAGTGCTGACCCACACCATGGTCTAGTTTGTGATTCAGTTATTTAGACTGATTCTGCCTGTCTGATCCAACAGCTTTGTTAATTACATTTAATGGTATTACTCTGGTTCCCCTTGCTCCTTGCCAGTTTAATCCAACACTTTCCCACTCCTGTTAAAAACCGTTAGCATGTTACACTTTATTTATGGAAACAAATGCCGTACATCTTACGTTAAAGTGGAGAAAGGTCCAAATGTGCTGCTTCACTGGGATCTATTACGTAATTTCAGCATAACTGAGCAGTGTCTGCTGGCTATTGAAATTGCAAATAGATGGCCGAATAGTAGGATTTCTATTTTTATGCTCTGACAAGAAGGCTTTCTGTGTGTATGACTGTAAAACACTAGAAATCTTGGATGAAACAGCTTTTTAAAATCACAACAGGAAGCAGCATTTCCTCTCTTGCTCGCCTACAGTTTGTCTCCCAAAATCCATTGTCCTGTACTGGAAAGCAAGCCACCACTAAAAACAGCATTCCTTTTAAAGTGGAAGAAAGATTTAGAGATACTGTAAGCATGTCAAATGTGTGTAAAATCATCTAAAGTTACACTTCAGAGATACAGTCTAGACCAGACAAGGGCAGGCACATTTTTAAACACATTCATTAGCACATATTAAATTATGAACACACGCGATTTCAGGGGCAGGCTAATGACCTCAGGGATTTTGGTGTGTTTATCAGAGCCAATAATGAAAGCTCCGCGAAGGATGTCCAGGATTTCACTTACAGTACATTGTGACTCACCATCAGACAAACCCGGGAAACGACTGACATGCAGGCCTATAGCTTGGGAGTGAGTTGCTACCTCAAGTGAAGGTAGTATCCAGTATCTCTGGGTCGTGCCTATGAGTGTTGGTAACAGAATATGAGACTGACAGGCAAATTGGCCAATAAATACTTTTAACATCCGCATATCTTTCATCACCGCCCAAGCCCTGAGGTTTGGGGGTTGCTATGGACATTCATATGGAAACTAGAGGGTTGCTTCAGTCATTGAAGGTATGTACTATTTATTTTAACATCCCTGATACTGTTTTTGTATAGAGTAAAACATCTTTAAGGTGCATGATACAACTGCACCAATAGAGCTATAAACAATGAAATTAGAAGCTAAACATTGAAACATTTCACAGAAAAACCTCACAGGTAAAGATAAAAGACTGTTTGTCCTGAGACCGGGGCTTTGGTTTGTTGTTCCTGCCTCCTCTGTCAGCTGTCAGGAACAGAACAAGTCTGGATTCAGACAGGTAAAACAGATTTAATACATTTTCCTGATAAAGTGAGAAAACATGAACAGACTAGCAGCTACATGAAAAATTCTAACTGCTATGTGTCTTAACAATAATTAGTGTAACTTCTGTCAGAAAACAGTTATACAATTTCACTTCATTTAATAATGTGATAAATATGTGACGAATTAGCCTTTTGTGTGATGTAAATTAAGGTAGATGTGTAGTTTGATAGCGGAACCAAAGTTCGTCTGTTACGTTAAGTCAGTGTCTCGTTGTCAGCGACACTGCTGAGAGAGAGACAGAGAGAGAGAGACAGAGAGAGAGAGAGAGAGAGAGAGACAGAGAGAGAGAGAGAGGATTATGTTTAAGTTACGTAGCTGTGTTTTGAAGAGTGAAGAGTTTTTGGAGTGAAGACTCATACAGTTTATTACCCTCCCCTGCTGCTGAATATTAGCGGACCTACTAATTAATTAGGTAATTCATCAACATTTAAGTGACTGTGATTGTCCAGTTAGCGTCTTCTAGTTTTACTAAGCAGTGAGCTGGTTGAAGGAGAGACAGGCGAAATGTACTTAGTAAATAGTAAATGACTGAAAACACAGACGGTGTATTTCCATGCTATTTATATATTTTAAAGCAGTGTGATGCATGATAATCGTGAATGTGGTTAGAGTGCATCTGAAAACGGACTTGCAAAAGTGCGCACCCCCCATAAATTATTTCACCAGCCGCCACTGATAGTTAATTTGACATTTGTTTTACTTTACACACACACACACACACACCCACACACACCCACAGATACTTTATACATATAGTGTTCTAATGTCACTTCCTATCTCTGAAAATGATAAAGAACCCAGTATCCAATGTCTGCTAAGACTCATCAAAAATTCATCAGAGCATTATTCAAGATGACATTTGAGGTTTAAATTTTGACATTTAAGTAGAACACTGGCCCCAACTCAGTTATTTTTTAATGGATGATTTTGTCATAGTGTTGGAGACGGATAACAGTACTACGTACAGCTTGATGTGAGGTTCATACATCTCTTATGGAAAAAGTACACCTCAACCTTTTAATGTATTCTTGTTGAACCTGTTCAAAGAGGAGCACCTAATTTCTCTCTGTCATGAACATTTTTTGTTCCCAAGTGGCGATTCAATGTCTTTTTCTGGGTGAAAGAGATGTTTGTGACAATGAGCTTTTCAGGCTGGTTGCAGCCTACTTCATTTGTTTCCGTCTTTCTCCTCAACTTCTGGTTTCCTTTGGCAACCAGAAGTGAAGTGCAGAAATAGTGAGGGAGTTTAAAGACTAACCTTTAACTGCACTTTCTGTTAGTTTCCATGAAAGCATGATGTTGCCAGGCACTGAACAGTAGAAGACATGGAACGTGAGCTGTAACGTGATTTCATAAGCTAAAAGATGCATAAAGACAAAAAAGAATATTAGACACTATTGTTTTTCAGCCTCTTCTGTTGTTTTGGACACACTGAAGCACATAATGCAATGGAAAAGAATGATTTCTATTATAGGATGTGTACTCTCTCTCCATGTGCCTGACAACACAACAGGCTGATGATGCTATTGTGAAGCAGACAGTGGGTCACAGCGGACCCCGAGAGCCTCATCATCACTGCTGTTTTCAACACAGGCCAACCCGTACCTCTCATATGAGTAGATACTGTAGCATGGAGAGATGGAGAGACTGGATTGTTATTGCTGTTTGACCTTTTGTTATGAGAACAAACGTCATTATATGTTGTACTTATTTATTAAACAGGGCAGAGAACACACAACACAATAAGTATTTTAATAACTACCAGGCTGAGTGCAGCGATTCAGTGTCACATGATTGCTGGGTTCTATTTTTCTTCCCAACAGATCAGTGTATATTAAAAATGGAAAATGTTAAGTGAAAGGGGCCACCCGTAGTAACAAACTCACACTGCACTTCTCCTCAGCTCTACAGAGCATTTTAGTCTCTTTCAGCGAATTGTTTTGATTGTATTGTTTGCTACTGTTAATGATTCACTTTCACAGCATCACTGAACATTATTTGTTGTGCAATTAAAATGAAGAACGACATGTATGTGAATATGTAACAGCAGGGCAACAAAATTAGACTAAATGGTTGCAGTCTGCATTCCTGAACAGTTTAATGAGTTACGGGACATGGCCACAGGGAAAGATGAAGGAAATAAAAGGGTAGGAACCGGAAATGCAGGTATCTAACATAAGCTAATGTTAAAAAACACAGTTCAGGCAATGTATCCAAAGAGCTATCTACATGTTAACACCTTTGACCCGTCACACGAAAAACAGAATTAAAAAACAAAAATAAGAAACACAAACTAAGTCATGTTGAAGCTCTTAGATGCAAAATGCATCACTTTGTAACTCACACTGTAGCACTTAGATGTTTTGAACGAAAAATTTGAGTCACTGCTACTGACACGTGATTTACGACTCCACATTTCCACTCCACTTAATGAGCTCGTGTTTGAAGTCAAATTCAATCTGTGGTATGTGTGCAAAAACCAATAAATTGTGAATGTGTAAAATAATTAAAGATGTGGGGTTTGCAACCATTACTGAGCTCATACTTACAATATGTTACAGCTCTGAACCCCTTCTACCAAAAGGGTGTAGGACTTTCACCACAGTTTTTGCCCCTGCTCTATGATATTGATTAAGCCTGTCCTGACTAATTTTTCTCTTTGCTGCAGGGGAGAAAGTGTTTGCTTGAGTAGCCATACAGTTGATTCTTCTTCTCAATTAAATTGGAGCTGTAAAATGACAAATACATGTTTTTTATGTGTCACAAAACATATAAAATGATTTTATTATCTGAATTTAATCTATTTGGTCCAATAGCGTCTGGGAAGTATAATGAAATAGTTTTATCCCATGGGGACTTTATCCATGTGGCTTTATCAACCTGGTTTTATAGCTCCACAGAACAGCTCTGCACTCTGTCTGCGCCTGGTGGCAACACAAGTTTAAAAGTAACAGGACAGATTCTATATGCTAGTCAAGCTTTCCATCAGTAATGACAAATTCTTTTCATGACTATAAATAGATTTCTGTATTGTGCAGAAATGTATGTAAGAACACTTTCATGGATCAATTTATGGATAAAATCAGCAGTGTGTCTTTCTTTCCTAATGGCTCTGATGTGTGTATCTGACAGCGGCGATGTTACCAGGCATCATTCACAGACAGACTTTAGGGAAAATGTAATCTTATTTAATTGCAGTACAGATTCCTGTTGGTCTTGCTGACTGACAAAAAAACTACTCTTTTCCAAAATGCCACCTGTAACTGAGTAGTATAGAAGGCCATCAGACTGTCGCTTATTCACTCTTACAACATGACTAACACCTAAGGGACATTTCAGGGCGTATGACTGATGAGGTGCAGTCAGGGAGAGGGTAGTTACAGCAGGCGTGTAGCTCTGGGGGCAGCTCCCCTGTGGGTTTCTTGAGATCCCATGACAGGATGATTGAGAAAAATCACCTCATCCATCTCCCTCATCACCCTTTGCTGGAAGAGAATGCGTTTAGCAGTGAATGAGAGCCATTACAAATGTAATGAGGCACCTGGCAAGCACTTTAACGGCAGATTTTTATCCAAATTGGCCGTGGCTGGCATTGGCTCAATGAAATGGAGAGGCGGCTCATCTCTCCACGGAGTGAGCTCGATGAGCTTTAGTTGGTCGTCTCTGTGCTTTGGTACTATAAAGACCGAGAGGCAGATTTGCATTTTTATGTTTTTGTCATGTAGATGATGTTCTAAGGTTGAAAAAGCTTTAAGTCGTAGATCACAGAGAATAAAAATGAAAGAAAAATGTATCAGCTAACATCCATTTTCTCTGTAGCAGTGGCTGCTGTCACTGACTGAATGTCCAGGTGCACCCTGGACAGCCAGCCTATAACATAATCTAATGATAAAAATACAATGTAACAACATTTAAGCAGAGAGAGTAATCTTAAGATGTTTCGCGTAACCATGTTTTTCAAACATTGTTTAATACGACTAATGAGATTTAGTAGGGACATAAACTATAAATCAGTGACTTTACAGCTGTAAAGTCTGTACAGACTGTACAGTAAAATCCAGTTTTTCAACATGAAACCTTAATGTACTGTAGCTTGATGATTGATTTTCTGTCACTTTGAAATCTTTCGGGTGGCAAGGAGAAGCAGCCCCACTGGAAATTGAGCCGTTACCACCGACGAAACACTCTTCTCCATTATTATTACCATAACAGAAAATGCTCCATGATGAGTTTTATGACCTTGGCTCGTTAATAAAGGTGTAACATAAGCATGACAACCAAGATGGGAAGTTCTCATTTAGAGCAGATGGTGATTGGACTGAGACAATCTAGTAGCTGAGGTGATCCAGCAATCAGGAGTACGCATTGGCACAGCCTTGATTTGCAAATGGAATTGGTTATGACAATAAATGTCAATGGGACAAGAAAATCAAATGGAGGCCTGGGCCCGTTACAATGAGCAGTAAAGGGGTGAGATGGACTTTATTTATTTGACATCTGTGTAAAGTAAAATGTAAAATGTTTTTAAAATGCTTGAGTGGAAGTTCTGTAAATTTTCAAGTTTAAGCATGTAACTACTGCACTTGTGCCTCTTCTTCTGCATTAGCTAATAACTCAGCACATGCTTTGACTGACTTATCTAATGAGGCGTTTGAAAGGGAGGGATACCACCCTTGATACTGGCCACACATCCTTCACCACATACTCACCTGGACAGATACACGTGGTCTATCACAAAGCTGAAACATTTACACTCACATTCACACCTATGGGAAAGGCTGGAGCACTCAGTGGAAACTCACGCAGACGGGGAGAACATGCAAACTCCAAACCCAGGTCCTTCTTGCTGTGAGGCCACAGTGCTAACCACTACACCACTGTGCCACCATTATATTTAAGTAAGGTCCATCACATAAACAACAACTGTTACTTTAACTAAATACACAGTAACTGCCATGTTCAACAGCTAATAGA
The DNA here is from genome assembly GCA_034779795.1 of Ctenopoma multispine. NCBI lineage: Eukaryota > Metazoa > Chordata > Actinopteri > Anabantiformes > Anabantidae > Ctenopoma > Ctenopoma multispine. The sequence continues at coordinate 3,122,933 of JAUYWH010000011.1, read as the reverse complement.
ACCAAATGACAAAACTAATGTTAGCTAGTTTGCTTATATGATATCATAAGATCAAAAGAGATCATGTGGGATGTGGACTTGGTGGGATGACGAATTGTTTATTCTACTATGAGATATACTGAAACATGTTCACCTTAACTTAATTGTCCTACATGGATAATTGCAGCCTAATTGTCAGAAAATATATATATATATTTTTTTAACGCTTTAACGATTTCTTTTTAATAAATAATAAGAAAGTGTCTTTGGGGAATTGTACTGGCTCAGTTCTCTCTTCATTTTTATTAACTGGGAAATAGGCAGAGGAGAAATATTGTTATGAGCTGCCACTGAGACAATAACCCTACATGCCAAAGCTGTCCTCAACACTTAAAGTTGTTGTGGTGTATTTTGGTGTTTTGGCATGCTGGCGTACTTCACCCTAATTTTCGCTTGCCTCTCAGTCTGCCAGTGAGGTGGACAAGCAAGCTAGCCAAGCATGCATAATAGTGGCAGGAGGCACCCTGGATACTGTTTTTGCCTTTATTTTTTTATCCAATCTTGCACATTCCATTACAAGATTGATTAAAATGATCCATAATTTATTCAATTAATCAATACAGATCAGAAATTTGAACCTCCAGTTAAATATACAAAAGCAAAATTACAGTCTAAGGCAGAGGTCAAAAGGTGGTAGTATGAGCCTCTAGCAGACTGAAGCCAGGCTTTCTGTACAGACTGACACTACAGGGAGCTTTGACTTGTGCAGTATGGGGGTTACAGTGTTGCTATAGAGCATTCACAACTAGCCGCCATGTGTCAACTCAAAAATGTAACTATCCTCTGTTAATGAAAGAATGAAAACACACACATATAATAAAGCAGGATTCCAGTCCAGTGCTGAACTATACATTGTTGTGAAACTGCTATTGACTAATTGCCAATTATAATCCCAATATCAACAACAGTTGACCAGAACATCGAGGTATGGTTTGACATTTATGGAAAATATTGTACACTTAATCACTTGCTGAGAGTTAGATGATAAGATCAATACCACGTTTAGCACTGTTTGTTAAAAAACATTGATTTTGTATGTGTGTGTGTGAAGATCATGTTTCCATTCATAAAGGCTTGCTAAAGTTTATCACCATATTTATCTAGCTTTCCTCCTCCTAAACTAATAATGCTCTGTCCTTCCTCTCTGCCACCACCAACTGCGGGAGAAGCATGGCTGTCTGCTGGTTCTGTGTAGCGCTGTTGCCCTTGTGTCATCCTCCTGAACCAGACACCGGCCATCTGGCCGTGCTATCGTTGGTATGCATTAATAGTGACCTCCAGGAGAAACATGAGCTGAGTCATTCTGCAGGCTTTTAAAGCCTGGATAGGGAGACTAACAGAGTTAGAGAAGAGAAGGTAAAGGATTTGTGAGGAAGAGTGGGAGGCTGGGGAGGAGACAATATGAATGGATGGAGGAGGAAAAAGAGTGATGGGGGATAAAGTAATGACTTGGGAAGACTGGGGATGACAAATTAGCCTGTTCTGTTGGGCATCAATGTGGAACCAGGGAAGAGGTGAGACAGCCAAGGGTGAAAAACCCCCCTGTAGTCCCGGGATGAGTCACCAGTCCTTCAGTGTGTTTAATATCCAGCAACATCTTTTAGCAGTAAAGGCACTGTAAAGGGAGTTAGAAATTCAGTGAAAGTGATGGTAAACTGAATGCCTTTGATGTGAGGAAAGCACAGCTGTCAGGTGTAGTACATCTGAGGACACAGTAATGTGTAATAAAATAATCAGAAATGCTGTAAAGTAATGCTGCTGCCAGGCAAACAAGCAGAAGGGACCAGGAAGACAAAAAAGCCAATCACTGATTGGAAGGCGACTTTACTACACTGTTTCAAATAATTGACAAATTAAGTTGGATTTGCATAATTCGTTCGAATTGCACCAAATACAGCAAATGTTTTTGCAGATCTGTTCGAAAAGGCTTTGAGGAGGCTCACAGCGAATTTAAATCAGCCATAAAAATTCTGCTGAGAGAGCTGCGTACGTAAATGTTAAATCTTAGCTAAATCAACAATACCAAATATCCAGCACGTAAGGTATGACATCAACAAACAGCTTTGCTAGTCAGCCTGTAGCCAAGAGGCTGATCAGTGTACCGCAGAGTAAACATTAATGAAGCAGCTGATGCCAAAAAGATTCTCAAGTACCGTGGTCGTTCCATCCATGTTTGCTGTAATACCCAAGGTACAGGGTATTTGTGTTCAGCGCAGTGGTTCTTGCCAAAACTATAAAATAAGGTGTCACACAAGTAGCGACTACTGTAGTTCTTGTAATCCAGAGGCCACATTGCTTTGCCAGAATATTGTGCTGGAAATATACAAGTTGTCAGATAAGAGAGATTCTACTTGTAAGAGAACATACAACAGAGACGTAGTGAGAGGCAGAGACAGAGAGACCGAACACTAACACAGCTACAGCAAAATGGCAACCGAGGAATAATGTGGGACAGAAATGGTAATTGGTGACTGTTTACAGTACAAACAGTGTATCACCAGCGTCATACTGAAGCTGCCACCGACAGTTACTGTAGAGAGTTTAACATTACATTTGTATCTGGTTCAGTGCTCTGCCTGAACTAACCCAATGTTCTATGGAGTGTCGAGTGACGTAGTAACTTGAGACAGCTATGAGTGTTCAAAAAAGAACACATCTGTGTCCAAACAGCACGTCTATCCAAAAAAAAAGGAGGGAAGTAGTAAGGAAAAATAGCTTTTAAAGTGTCTGGTGGTACATGCTGCTTATTTCGATGTGTGGAAATAGAAAGACAGTGTGAAACAAATCACGTTACTTTGAATTACACCTGCTGCAACCTTCACAACAGCAGAAAATGGAGTGACATCGACCGCGTGTGTGTGTGTGTGTGTGTGTGTGTGTGTGTGTGTCTGTGTGTGTGTGTGTGTGTGTGTGTGTGTGTGTGTGTGTGTGTGAAACTGCACCAAATAGCTGAATATATAAACACAAAAACATTACAGATAGCCTTTTTCTATGTTGTTCTGGACCTACTGGTTATTTGATGAAAATGTTATTCTGACAAACATTGTATAGTGTCTAATTATATCACGGGAGATCTCACTGGTGACATAATTAGTTGAAGTTAATTTCCTTTTGAATATGAAAAAAGAAGCAAGAAAAGAGGAGCGGACAAGTGAATAGAGTGAATGGAGCACAGGCTAAAGACAGAACAGTGATGCATTACTAAATCTATATCACTTAGCAGGGAGACTGATTCAAACGCTATATGGTTCCTTCAGCGTTACAGAGCTCGGTTGTTGGCCTTCTGCGTGACACGCAGAACAGAGCAGAGAAGATTTTTATCAGACTTTACACAGACTGATTTGAGTCAGTGTGGTTCATTCAACGAGGTTCGAGAAGGAAATGCACTAAAGAAAATCTACAGGGCTATAAGGACAGCAGGTAGTAACCTAACACAGCGCATGAGTCAGTAATGTCACCTGGTGAGGACTGACACCACAGTTATCCCTTTCCCCAGTAAATGGTTTTTCATACTTCTTTACTATACAACATGTTAAATAACACTAGCATTATTAAAAAAGAAGATAGGAGATCCTTTCTGCCAGTGGGCATCAAACTGTACAACTTCTCCCCCCTCTGCCATATTTAGGTTATCACTCTCTATTGCATGCACTAGATTCCACCCTGGACTTTTATTGACATGTTTAACACATTTTTAGATTTCTTTGTTCCTAGTGAGTTTTTTGTAGGGTTTCTGTGTATTTTTGTATTTTGTACTTCTGTTGGTGCTGATCTTTTCTTTTCTGGTTGAAAAGAAAAGACCAGTTGACATCAATACGTATCATAAACATGACAGGTCGCTGTTGATGATGTCATAGTCCAGTCAAACTGTATTAATATAGCCAAGTATTATTAATCACAATGTGTCAATGCAACACAACCTTGTTGTGCAGCGCATTTGCAAGCTGTAAGCAGTTTATTTTTGAGCATATAGGCCTATTAAACTGAACAACACTGATTCCTATTAGTATTGTCGGGTCTGTACTAACCATGTTAGAGTGTTTGGTGTGTTCGGAGACAAGGTCAGTAGGTCTGCCTGTCTGGACCCCAGTACGGCAGAATATAATAATATAAAGGCCTTTCCTAAGTAAATTTTTGTGATAAATAGTATCATAAGGTTAAAGTTAAACTTTAAAATGGTTCCTTTATTCATAGATTTCATTTTAAAAATAGTTAGAAATGCAGTAGCTTTTCTGACAGGAGTTATTTTTTAGTAGTTTTAAAAAAACTACAAAAAAATAGTTTCAATTGAAAAAATAATCAATACTTCACAATAAACAAATAAATAAAAATTGTTAGTTGCAGAAAACAAAACACAGACTTTGACATAGGAAAGGGTTGATGGCTAAATCCAGTATGGTCACATTAATGCTTGAAAAATGTATGACAAAGCAATTATTATAAACGTCTGACCTTTTTAAAAATGTCATCATACACCAAATTAAAATTCTGATGAGGATCTATTTTCATTTAAAATATACAAATTGAGCAGTGGGGTTTGGTGGAGGCCATCTGATCTATCTACTGTAGGGGATTAAATATGTAGAGTGTAACAAATTACACGCAGGGTATCAGATTAATAGTATATCAATGATTTATATGGAGGGAGTATTGCTTTCCTTGGCAAAAAAGCAATTTTAAGCAAATATGCCGCTCTTTCCGGATAAGCGGTAGATAATGGATGGATGGATGGATGGATGCCACTCTTTCCTGTCTCTTTTGCTGTCCAAAGATCCCAAAGAAATTCACTTTGCAGCAGTGCACATTCTAGTGACCAGACAACCAGAGTAAGTGCTTTTATCTGAGCCACAAGACAAATGATGTTTCCAGGAAATCTTGCTGGATGGACAGCCTTTAGCTTCAAAGGATGCTGTTTCATTAATTTTTCAGAAAAGTGTCACATATTGCTATCAAATCTAATCTATTTCCAGACTGTTTGATGCTTAAACCAAAACCTAACAAGTGAAACAAGAACAGATAAGAAGAGTGACAGGGTTTCTCAGGCTGAAATAACAGGAACAACTGATTAAACTTCAAACAACAACATTTTCTTTGGACGTCTCTCATTCTTTGGGTGTCTCTTTTGACAGGTTGGGGAAAGTACTGTAAATGCTGCCTGGCAGTTATTTTGCTCAGACCTGTCGTGATGTACAAATAGTGATTTCCTTTAGATAGATGATCACAGCCGATGGAAGAGGCGGCAAAACTTGTCAGCTCACCTGCAGCTGCAAGCAAAGCGCCTGCCCATGTGAGGCAATGAGTGAAAATCCCACACGCATCATGTGCAAGCACACAAAGACGATCTCTAATCCCATGGCTGAACTCACACTTTCATAATACATTAGACTGAGATAGGGGGGAGGCACACCAATGTATGCAGCTATTTCCCTTCTCTACTCACACATAGCACTGAATTATTAATGACATCTGGTAAATGACACACAGCGAGGGGGGAAAAAAATTCTGTGAATGAGAGAAAAACCATGAAGCCAATTTGTCCATCAGCTGCTGCCTCTGTATGAGTCATCGATCACTGCCAATTGCTGTCTCTCTCTGCAACTCACACATGCTGTGCGCATTTTCTCTTTTATTTGCTTTGTTTCTCTCTCTAGGAGAGATCCATTCCCCAAACCACTTTGTGTCTCAGACAAAATAAGGAAGTTAATAATAGCAAGAAGCTGGGACTACGGTGACAAGCCAAAAAAAAACACCTATATTGTTGGTGGGTTTATGAGTGTGGGTTTGTTTATGTTATTTAACAAATGAAATGAAAGCCAATATATAGAAAGTCGTGAGGATGATGATGACTCACATGTGTAACTCAGTTTTTGCTAACGCGGCATATTTATTCCCTTAAGCATAACATTTTAGCATTTGTGTACCAGTAGCCAGATATTTCTCTCACAGGTGGTGGAGACGCAAACAGAGTTCAGCAAACACTCCAAAATACTAAGTATTTTTGTGTGTCTGGTACAGATTGTCTTTATATTTAGTTCAGAGTTATTTTGAAAGAACACAGCGCCAACACAGGTCCTCACGATTGCAGTAGTACTGTGAAAAAGTGCGTGTCTCCCCATATGTGAGAGCCTAGCTTAGCTGATGACTACCTCGAGTGCTAAGTGAAAAGCCACTAGAGACAGAGAGGGAGGGAGGAGGCTTCAGACAACACAGGCATGGAAATGATGCAGAGAGGTGGAAGTGCCGTTAAGAGTCGCTGAACCTGGCTGCATGTACATCCATCTTACTGACAGGAATTGTAATCAACACGGCCACCTGTTTCCTTCTTTCTCTTTCCAGCTCCTGTCCTCACCTCCTCAATTCCACAGTCACTATTTGTAAGCATCTTCGTGGTGTTATTTATGCTGCACATGGCTCATAAGCTGGTTTTTGTGTTCTAATGTACATGTTTGTCTTCATTATGAAGGTAGATTAACTTTTCCAGCACAACCTGCTGCTTGGAGTTTTTCAGGCTCTCCCTCAGACACTTTGCCATCAAATCTAACTGAATAACCCTTTGTTCTTCAACATATGTCCATGAATAAACATAGAGTACAATTGTGTTCATCGTTGCCAGCTGTAGCTAGAGAACAACCAGGATGTCATGATTTGTCTCAGTTCCCCCACCTTTTGATATTTTATACCTGTTTTAATGTACTTCTAGACCCATTTGGCTTTCATTAGCTAGCACTTTAAGTGTCAATGAAGTCTACAGCTACATTAGCTACATGTACTGGTGCACAAAGATCATATAAAGTTATACCCTGAGTTGTACCCTGTACCCTATGTTTTAGCTAATATGTGAATAAGAGCATTATGTTCCACAGGGCGATCAAACGATTGCTCAATCTGTAACTAATACCCAGGTAGTGAGGGTGAAAAAGTCATGTTACATTTCTCACCTACAAACACTAGGGATGAACTGACAAACACCACACAGTTTGGTACAGTGAATGGTACAATGGTATAGTTAATGGCTGAACGAAAAGTGACAGTGAAAATGACTGACAACTGACAGAGATACATGATTCAGCAAAGAGTGTAATGAAAACACATAATCGAGGTTTCAGTGTTTCAATACCTCCCACACCTCTGTTTACCATTTAGAGACGCGATCTTGCCTTGCCCTGCTTATGAGAGCTACTTGAGGTATGACAAAGAACAGAGGGAGTAGGTGTGGAGGAGGCAGGTAGAGGTGGGAGAGCGACGGTAGCTAGAAGCCACTTGTTGGGAACAGGTTAGAAAAGGTTAACTGCCTTAATGTATGAAAAAGAGCGTGTGCATACAGAAAAAAAGCCCTGAATAAATACAGGTAACATTAAAATGAGAATTAGAGTGCAACTAGTCACTGAGGGAAATTTGTATTATGGTAAGTTTCTGTTGTGGGTAAAATTATTACAAAATTCTTTAATTAAAAAGACGCAAATAAAGACGCAAAGGAACATAAAAGCAGGTTTAAGCAGAAATATAACACCAAGGATCTTGATTCCAAAATGTTCTTTACCACTAACAAGACACAGCAATATAAAGATGCCCCATGACGAAGCTCTCGTACTCACGCTGAGGACTCTCACTGCAAAACATCACAGCTAACTCCAAAGCAACATTTAAGATGCTCCGTTGTTTCGTTGTGTTTTAAAGAGCGATATGAACAGGTGAAAGATACAAAACAGGAAGTGAACTGCTTCACAAGAACAGTGTTTAAGTCTTTAAATAGTGTCCCCTAACAAAACATCTTCTGTATCTAAGAAACAGTGCTGCCGGTCTGTTTTTACAGTGTTTATTCACCATCAACATTAACATTAGAAGAAAGCTCTCATATTATCAAGTCACCACCAGATTCATCAATTAAGGTTTGAATGATTCTTCATCTTTAATTAGAACTTTTCCTTCTACAAAATGAAAACATTTATTTATTTTGAATTTTGAAAAACAGCAGCCTGCAGTTCCTCCAGCTTAACTTCACCTCATTATTATTCAGATTTTCCTGTCTGTGAAAGGTAAACACCTCATACAGTATATCAGTGTCTTACTTCCTAGCTCAGTTTTGTTCACAGCTAAGAGTGTTTGACATCATACAGCAGCTCCCAAAATAACTTCTAACAAATCTTGTTGAAGCTCTTGTTCATCACTGCATTCATATTTCATTTGGGAATCTATTTACATTTTTATAAGCATCTCTCCTCTTATCAAATCCATAAGGTTGGATCACGAAAATCAAACTTTTTACTTCGCACACGCCAGTTCCATCATTTTTGCAATCAACTTTTCCACCAACTTTGCTCCCTCTCTGCATATGCAGGCACCATCTGACACATATGCTGGCCAGGCACAATGTTAATTCACACCTTGCTCTCGGTGGCTGTGGGTGGACCGCTGAAGAAGCTGAGAGAGCTGTTGGACCATGAGGGGAGCCTGGGAGAGTGTAGGTGCAAAAGAAAAAAAAAAGAGAGAAGGATACTTCATGACAGACGGAGATTCGCTCTACTTGAGTTCTTTTTACTTTTATAAAATGATCTCACTACACTTCCTCCACACATGCACACATGTGAGATGGAGCCTACACAAACCATGTTCTGTTAATGATTCATGGTTTATTTCGCTGCTATCGTTGGTAAGCAAATGATCTGTACGGTTTTCTTTTGGGCTTAATTTTGCAACTAAATTGCAGCTTTTATTTCCTGATCACTGCGAAGGGTTTAATGAGATTGTACATGTGGGTAAGCCAACTTGAGCAGAAGAGAGAGCACATATAAGATATAAGATAATTAAAAAGAGGCTTATAAAGCAAACTGGATAAATGCTGCACAACAAATTAGTTAAACACTCACACGCATTTGCATAGTAGGTGCACAATGAAAGACCAAACACCTCAGGGCACGCAGACGTGTGCACACCTACACTTGCTCACGCCCCGTCGCAAATGAGTGAGTCATGCAATATACAACGGTATAAAAGGAAGATCAATGTCAGCCTTAGTGCTGCTTCCTCCTTTCCGTTTCTCTGTCTGTCTCCTGTGACATTTTCCCAGACAATCCAGGAATGCATATCCATCACACCCACACAGTAGCTTAAGTGCACCAAGGGGATCTACAGCAAAGATAAAGAGCAATTAGAGTAATAAAGTTTGACATTTTTATTGAAATAAAATCAGTTTTGCCTATTTTTGTCATATAAGCCATCATTAGACTTGTAGCATCAGGGAGGAATTTTACAAAAACTGCCTGTAATTGAACTAGTTAATATACTGTAAGGGCGCTTTCACACCAACAGCAGTTGGTGCACACCAAACGGTCCATTCGGACCAAAAGCCCTTAGTTTGGTTCGTTTTTGTTGGTGTGAAAGCATCAATCGCACTCGAGTGCACACTGAATCAAGTGGACCGAGACCTCCAACAAGAGGTGGTCTCGATCCACTTGACTTGCAGCAAATGCCAAAGTCTGGTGCGGTCCGCCTAGTGAGAACATCTACCGAACCAAAACAGGACCAAACGCTATGAATTGCATTATCTGACGGAATTAAATCATTTGTACTTTCATTTATTTAGTTAAAACACGTAAACATGCTGCAGGATGAATCGCAGACAAACGTGATGCGTCGAGAAGGTGCAGTGTGTCACACACGTCTGGTCGGATGAATGTGTAAGTAAGTTTAACATCATAAACAATCACCAGGAGGATTATCTCCTCTGTCACAGAAATATACAGCGGTCAATAACACAGGATCCACTTCCTGTATTTACTTTTGTTGTTCCTGTGGCAGACATGTCTGACCAATAAGCAGAGATAAAAAACTCGCGTGATTTAAAGTGACGCATTTTGGTTCGCTTGAATTTTTCCCTGTGTGAAAGGAAACCGAACCGAACCAAGAGGAAAATGACACGTTACAAACTCACCGACTGATTCGGACCAAACCAAATGAACTATGGTGTGAAAGCGCCCTAAGTCAAACCTGGGAGCTGCACATCTACTCAGCACTGATCTTTCTAAAAATAAAAGCAAAAAGGGTTTCTCCTAAATACTAGATGTTTCTTTTGCTTTCAGCCTGCAGGGCTCATATGCAGCAGAACGCACTGTTCATCTGTAAAAGTTATATTTTCAAAAGGTTATGGTGCAGCACGTGTTGCGTTATAACGGTTTTACAGGTTTTAAAGTTGATGTGTACAGAAATATCTGCTACGACTAAAGCTTTTTTTCTGTTATTTAGAAGATGCCAAAACGTTTTATTGAAACAGCATGTTACTTAAGACTCTGAAGTCTCTGGGTGAGTGATTCCCATGGCATTGGTTGACAATGAGCTCTGAACGTTTGAGAACTGGTGTTGCTGTGCACATGCTTTTAACTAACCAGAGCACATGCAGTACAAATAATGTTTTTTCCTCCCACTGTCCATTGGCTGTGTACTTCATAGGTGTCAAACTCAAGGCCTGTGGGCCAAATCCTGCCCACCTCCTCATTTTCTGTGGCCGGCCAGAGCTTACAAATTATTTTAATGTTATTATAAATTTTACTTTCGGACTCTATTTCCAATATATCATAAGAACACACAAAACAACTATATTGTCGCATTTTAAAATCCCTGTTCTGTTTTAAGAGCTTAAGAGCGAAATGGATTAAGCGGTAGATAATGGATGGATGGATGCTGCAGTTATCATGATTGATAAGAGCTGAGGGTGGGAGAGGGACAAGTGCGTAATCTCTGTCCCCAACAATACATACGTAACAACTCAATAACTATCAAGATCTGTCACCGTTTCCCTTCAAACGCCAAAATAAAAATATAATTGTTCTTTTCTCAGTGTTAAACCAGACCTAAAGCGACTGATCTTTCACTGAATCCTGCTTCATTACGGTGTCAGAGTTTGTTTCCACCACGTGTCAGGGATTTTATCATGGGTCTTCTCTACAGATAAAAGTCTTTAAAATCACAGTATCATATGTTATATTTATAAATTGTGTTTACTGCACCGGAGCAAAACTAAAGCAGGATACAGGGCGACACTTCTCCATTAAAAATTTAAAAAAGCTGATCTGCGCTCTGTTCAGTATCTGCACGCTCTTACACCTCTGGCACCGCAGCACTTTTTAAAAAAAATCTGCTCACAGCAGCAGTTTTCTGCCCCTGCCGCTCTGTGCAATTGCCTACTTTGCTTATATGGACGCATCGAACACTGCATATAGTCACAGTTACAAGTGGCCCTTTGACAGCAGCTGTAATGGTGATGTGGCCTATAACAACATCTTATGATACACAGGCCAGCTGACAGTCTTGGCTGGGCCCAGGACAACTCAGTCCCCCACCCGTAGTCTGACCTAATTTTTTTTAATAGTTTTTTTTTTTACCTTTATCATTTTAACATGACTTTAACGTCGTTTTGCCATCTGACGTTTTATTTTCACTATAGTCATTTTAGATGGTCAAAATGCAGGATCGCAGAAGTTGATGGTTAGAGAGAGAACATGTTGTGTCTTTAATACAAGATTTAACCATGTTAAACTAGAGCAAGACTGGACAGTAAGGTCATGTTAAAGGCTAGTAAACATTTAAGTGCTGCCCGTCGCTTCCTCCACGCTCCACTTGCTCCAGCCTCATTATCATCACCTGGTTTCAAATATTTTCTTGTAAAATCCTTCAAGCCTCCACTTTCCTCTTCTCTGCTTCTCTTTTCTGTGCACAGGACTTCTGCCGACTGGACATCTAAACAATTTACTGGAGAGCCGTAAATAAACTCAAAGTTGTCTGTGGCCAAACCATTTCTGCAGGGTGGGGCTATTATTGACACTATTTCAAGGTCAATTATGAAGAAAAAAACTAAATGCTTTATGTCACTAAAATACTATGGAAACATATCTGTTTCTAACAAATAGGCCCATTTTGAAAAATGATTCCTCTCGATAATTTGTTGGGTTGAAGGGCCCAGATCTGGGCCCCCCCTCCTCCGTGGCCTGCACAAGTGACCTGTTTGTCCCCCCCTGTGGGCGGGCCTGCTTACATGTATTGTTAAGAAAGATAAATTTAAAAAATGAACACCACTTTTATTTCTGAAGCCTAAATTCAAATGCCAGAGGTAAAAAGCTATTGTTGGGTTATGAACAAACAACACAGGAACCACAGGGCTTCAGTGTCACCAACCCCAATTTAATAATTGATTTAATGTGCTTACCCTTTCCACAAAAGCATTTCTTTTTATTTTAAAGTGATAGAGCACACTAGTAGCCATTCTGCCAGGTTGGGAGAAAATCATTCTCAGTGTCTGTTCACAGATATGTGCCCATAAAATTTGGTTTACTGTTGTGAACACATAAGTGCACAAGCTAAAATAAAAAGAATATATTCTGATTTACTATTATTTGAGTTTATACTGTATGGTCTTTTGTGCAGCTCCCCTTTAATTTTACCACAGCAGAAGTTAAGAATGCATCTGGTGTATAATTTTTGCACACTGTGGAGGCCTAATATACAATTCACTGTCAAAACAACACTCTGCCCATGTGCCGTGATGTGTGTAAGGGGGCGATACACAGCACAGATGCTCGCTACCAGGCGGTGACCCCAGTGGCCTTCTGGATAAACTGTCATCCCCAGAGCAGGATTTAGACCTGGATGTCAGAAGAGAGAGAGACACGAAACACTGGCAGAAAAAAAAAGAGACCAAAAAGTGCCCAAAAAAGGGCAGAGAGACCTCTCAGCCATTTTTATGAATCAGAAACATATATAAAAGAAGAAACAGTGGGGTGGGGGAAGTCTGGAGAAACATACTATGTTCAGCTAGGATCCATGGCAACCTTCCCACTTCTGCCTTTTGAACAGCTCTTAAAACAGAAAGGCAGCAGATGGTCTACACAGAACTAATATTTGATTCCAGCAGGCAGTTTTATTTATGAATTTCTTTAGACAGTGTGAAATTACATCATCACCTCTATCTCCATCATTGTCGTCATTAGGTTACGTGGCTGGGACGGCGCAGATTCCAGTCCCTGAGATCACCAGCTGGACAGTCTTAAGAATAGACTTGAATTCATCAATAGCTTCAGTGACTAAGGCACCCAATTAAAAAAATAATAATTAAGGTTAAAACATAACTAACTAACTAATCAGCAACACAAAAGAATGATCTGAGAAGCAGTTGGTTTTTGTGAGGGCATGCATTGCGAATCGTGGGACCTGAACATCTGTAAATTGTTAGGAGGTGCTGTGCAACAATCCACCGAGCGACAGGGTAAAATAAAACCAATGACTTGTTTCTATAGACGTTAATCATGTTAAAAAGTATTAGTGAAAATAAATCAAAAGTCTGTAAACTGTGTTTACTAATAGTAATACTGAATAATTTGTGTGTTCAGATTTTGAAGTTAGATTTTTCAAAAACTGGACTTCACTGAACTTCATTGAAGCCAGTGAAGTTCTGCATATTTTATCATGATTCTGAAACCTAATTTTACACTTGCCAATTTTTTAAATTATTCAATTTTGAGTGGGTGGTTAATAAAACATTTTTAGTGGCATGGCAAGCTCACAACATATATGTATTAAGAAAACTGGTTGTAATGACCCTGCAGTGAGTCTAAGAAATAACTGCTCTTCATTTTGTCATGATCATCACCACGTGACCCCTGACCGGGCTCTGTGAGGTGCAGCGAGGTTAAACCATTTAGGTTTATTATGGAAATTTTTCACTGATTTGAATACTTAAAAGTGAATATTCACAGCCGGCTTATTGTTTGGAAAAAGGAATAGCAGAAATGTCTTAGAAGCACTATACTGGATGATGGTTACTGCCAAGCAGTAATCCACTATCAGCCAATCCGTTTTTCATTTCGTGACTTCAGCATGGTCATATAAGCAATAACATAAACTAAAACTGTGGAACGTTCTGCTGTTGAAATGTTGATATTTCATTTGAGGTAATCCTGCTCCATTTAGCCAAGAATCAAGTCTGTTTTTATATTGTAGACAGACGATGAACGTATGCGCAACAGATCTTAGTGAATGCAAGAAATAATGCCTGATCACAGGAACAGCAATGACAGGACCATGTGCCAAAGAAACTCATTTTGAATCAGTTAAGACTCCATTTACTCCCCCTGGAATACTGTTCTCTGGACTCAACATAACTTCCTGTAGACATTTATGAAAAATTGACAAAAGCTCTGTAAGCAACTGTAGCAAGCTTGCTAACTGCAAGATAACTGTCCCTAGCACACCTGTTAGCATGGTTGTCTAAGGAACAACAACAAGGCAATGTTGCAACACATTTAAACACTTTAAGGAGAGAGGGGAGAAAATAAAAAGCAAGCAGCTTGACACACCCATAATTTCTTGGATCATGGACTTGCTCACTGACTGCCCCTAGTACATCCACCTCTAGAACTGATTGTCTGACACTATTGTGTGCAGCACAGGTGCTTAGTAGGGGACCGTTGTGTCTCTTTTCCTCTTTACCCTGTATATCTCAAATTCCAGCAACCCTCAGAAGTTATTTAACGATGCTGCTGTTCATCATTGAGTTCCAAACAGTGGTTTGACATCAGCTTGACATTATACGTCATCATCTGATGGTTGATTTGAAAAATAAAAGACCTTGGTCACTCTTCTCTCTATCGAGTGTGAGGAGGTTGTTTTAGACCAGGAGGTATACTTGGACAACACACTGGACTGAGCAACTAACCAACAGCAGTTTACAAAAACATCCAGAGCAGAAGCATTCATCTTTCAATGTCTACAGCACCATGCTGCAAATGATCCATGAGTCTGTGGTGGCAGTATCATCTTCCATGCCGTGGTCTGCTGGGGCAGCAATGTGAAGGTGGCAGACTGGACTTTTTTATTTAGTCACATGACCAATTGGTGATCAATTAGTTCAGAGGTCATTTTCTTCAATTCTTTTGACTATATATGAAATATCAAATCAAATGGTTTGTAATCATTTATATGAACTGCATTCCCCCATATCTTTGCCTTCTGTAGGTAATATTGATATCAGTGCCTCATGATTGAAGTGTCTGTCCCTCTTTAAGGGTGTAATAAAAGCATCTGAGCAGCAGAGGCATCAACAGACCATCAGATCCAGGTGTTTGTTTTTTTAACTTTCAATCAAGAAATGGTGTCGTCCAGTTTACTAATAGCTATCTCTACAGTCAGTAACTCATTGTGGCGGAAAGGAAGGATTTCAGAAATTGGTCAGGCTTGTCAGGTTGGGTATATAGGTCTTTACAGTAACCCTCAAAGGTTCAATGTCTTCTAATTTCTAACACAGCGCTTTATTTTTTGAGCTTCTTACTTCATAAGTAGTCCTCTTGGTGTGTTTTTTATGCAGTCTACATGATAAATGTTTTATAGCCCTAGAACTAGTATGACAACTCCACAATGTGTTTTTATTATCCAGGTGTACTGTGAGATACACGCTCCAGATCCCCCACGACAACACCATCTCCTGACCGTCCACATAATTCGTAATAAACTTTCTTAATTTTAGTCTGTGTCCGGCCTTTTAATTGGGTCCTCCCACCACATTCCTGACACATACCTGATTCATACCTTAATAATTCCCCAACTATTTGTGTATTTTGATTTTTTTTGCATGTTAGTGGAATCCAGTTAAGGTTGTATTTGGATATTCCATTTGCCCTCACAAATTATGTTTGGTTTAAGGATGATTCTATGGATACTTTATTGATTATGAATTGAATATGATTATAAATATTTTTGTCAGAAAGAATTTATGCTGGCTTGGTGGAATATATACATTCATAAAGGTAACTGTTATCTATTTTCCTTTTTAACAGTATAAAGTGACCTTCTTTATCTCTAATCAACTAGAAATTGATCCTGTTAAAGAACAATATGGCCACTTCTCTCTTATGTCCTCATTCGTGGGAGGGGTAAAATATATTAAACCCCATTTTTTTAAACTTGTCAGGCTCTGAATTAGAGAAATGTGTGTTTTGCCAGAAAATTTTTTTGTATGTTTTCTTGTTTCATTTTGGCAATAATTTTGCTTTGTCTGCTGCCTCCTTTGGATATCAGACTTGGACTGATATCCAAAAACACCTTCAGCTTAGCACGCAGTGGAATGTTACACCTGGTTTTAAAAAGCATATTGCCCATCTGGATCACTAGTACAACAGAGCTGCATCACCGTGCACACTGATCCATACAGACCAGCAGACCCTTTTGTTCAGATTTTGTTGTTGATGGGTCTTCTCTGTATTTAATTATCTCACAAGTACAAGAAACAACACATCCCATCCTATGGAAATACCTGCAAAATGCAGCCTAGCTCTGTAAGTGTGTAATGTACTCACTGGCCACTTGATGTTTATGTAAATAAGGTTAAAACTCTACCTTGTAAGGAGTACTTTATGGGTCTGGGCACTATTCAATTTTCACTCCAAGGTTTTATCTTCTGTGTGGACACATCCATGCATATTTTATTCTGTTTGATATAATGGGGCAATAAAGCAAACATGAGTCACAAAGATTATTTAGAAAAAATGTGCCTTGTCCCCAAAAGGAGATTCTACCAATCGTGAAATTCCATTTGAATAAACTGATTGATCAGTAACAATATCGATGGTTCTGTGTCTCTATACTGGGTAATAAAATAGCAACATCATTAGAAATCTGTCAAAGTACTTTGACAGACGTTAACGTGCACTTAATGAAAATTAAACTCTTGGACTGCACAAAATAAGTTTTAGCACACATTTATTTTCTTGCAACTTGAGAAATGCACAAGTGAAGTGAAAAGAATCACAGAATGTGTGGGTGAGATCAGGCTCAGGGGAACTATAAAACATCTGAATCCAAATGAGGATCATTTATCTCATAACGTTAAAGTTTGCCATTAAAAATAAAAAAATCTTATTTTCTTACAAATGATAACTAACCTCCGCGATGGACTGGCGATCTGTCCAGGCTGTACCCCGCCTCTCGCCCGAAGACAGCTGGGATAGGCTCCAGCACCCCCCGCGACCCGAATTTGGATTAAGCGGTAGATAATGGATGGATAGATGATAACTAACCTTATGCAACTTGGGCAGATATGCGATGGCAGTCTGCGCTTGTGAAAATGAAGACAGATCAATAGCTGCAGATGGTGCTGAGTTTTCATTCTCCCCATCACTTACTTGTGGCATTATCACACTGTATCTTTTCGCACTCGGCCAGAAGAAATTATGAAATGGAAAGTACATCGTGTTCTCTGGCACATAAAATCAGATAAAAGTGCTATGATTGTTCAAGTTTTATGTTTAACCTTTAAAAAAAGGCTTTCTTTTTGACAAGGAAGTGCAAATGTTTAAGTGCAGAAAATCTCCTCTACCTTTCACAATTTGTTCCATGCTGCAGTCAGCTTTTTATTGTTACAAGAAAGATTCTCAGCAAATTAGCTTTAACTTTTAACAGAATGAAGACCATTCTGCTTATTTTTGTGCCATTATTAGATTTTTGTTCTCATCTGACTTTGTTGAGGCTCTCTAATTAGACTTTCTTGGCCATCTTGAACTTGTTTACATGGCATGATGTTAAGGAAGTCAGCGCCAGTGAGATACATCTCATTTGTCTGTCCTGCAGTCGCAGATCATTAAATAAAATTCCCCATCTGCTTTTATCCTCATTTCATAATTCCCAACCAAAATAACACATTAAAAGGCAAACAGAAGAATTTCACAAGAACACATTGAAATATATTCAAAAGGTTTCCCTATTCTGACAGTGTAAACTCTTTAAAAACATGATTCACGTTGGCAACAAAAGTTACAGGTGGTAATTGGATTGTGTAATATTGTTGGACACTCTTCACAATATTCATATAATAGTACCGAGTGTCCTTACGCCCACAGATGAAATTTTCCTCTTGTTGAAATTTTAGACATTTAGTTAAAATACAGTTTACTAATGTCTAATATAGTCTCCACAGTACTAACTATAGTGGAGTATATGTATTTAGTTACTTACCACCTCTGGACTGATCCATCTATTATATTATATAGGTTATGTTTTTTGAATATTTTTACATAACTATTCTCCATAATGAATCTTGATGTAGAGAGTATCTGTTGAAACTTCCTGACTCACAGAATAGCAGCAGTGCAGAGACATTCACTCCTAAAAGTGTTTGAGTGAGGCTCTCCCCTTTAACCAATCAGAGCATTTGATTTATTTCTGCTTAATTAAAGTGTTTTGGAGGATTCTCATTTGTTGTTATTTTATAACGATGACTACGTGAAGCACTGTGCATGGGATTGTGGACGGAGAGGCTGGGTGGAGCAGAGTTGAGCAGAGTTGATCAATTTCAACTCTCAAGTGCTAGCACTAGCTTAAGTTGCATTGTGTAGCTTCAAGAAAATATTTGAAAATAGACCAAATGCAAGTATTTTAAGAAAACATTGTCAAATTGGCTACACAGCAGTGGAACAAAACACAACCAAACACAGATATAACAGTAAGCAATGGGAATGTGATGGACACAGCTGGGCACGGAGACAGGAGATGCTTGTGGTTGCCACAGCTAAGTCTACAATCTGCTATCAGTGTTGAAAAATTAGACACCATTTTTCTGGTTGCAAGTTTTCAGCTATTTCAGATGTTCGTATTTGGTTATTTGTTGTGATTGTGTTTTTATTTGTGTATCCTTTATTTGCAGAACTATATCTCCTGTACTGTATATGAATAAGAAATGCTGTAATAGTCAAATAGATAAAGTGTACCTACAGTATCCTGTGCCTGGATGACAGACATTTTTGTTCTCAAATTAAGTGAATTATTTTTAATTTCCTGGTTTTCTGCAGAAAAATGTGATTTGATCTAAACCAAAGTAACAAATACAGCCATCAACTCCCTTTTCTATAAATGTTTTCATCTTAGGCTGAAGATTCAAAGTAGATTAGATCATATTTCATATTGTTAGTATCCAGTGCTTGTGTGTACTTGTATCAGTGTGGCCACCTGCGCTGCATTGGAGTGTGCCAGCCAGAGAAGAAATAGCATCCATTGTAGGCAGTGACAAGGTGAAGCCACGCTGTAATTGAACTGTGCGGTGTGTGAGTGTAGAATGATCTCGTGTGCTAGTAGTCTTTGTGTGTGTGTTTATTTGAAGGGTCCACAGTGCAGGGATGCTCATTGATTAGTGAGTCAGACCTAGCCACTCTCATACGGTACGGTCAGTCTTTTATTAGCTTCCTACGCAAACACAATGTCCACACACACACATAAAAACAAGATAAGAGATCTCGTTTGCTCTTCTGTCATTCGCCGCCAATTCATCAGAGGTGGGGAACAAATGCTCTGCGCTTGGTCGGTATCCAAAAAAAATGAAGGGAAAAAGACCTTATCATTTAAAAGACCAAAGAGAGCTGACGGGAAAACATGACGACTATACAGATAAGTGACCGACAGAAATAGGGAAGAAAGATACACAGTACTGTCTGTCACCAGTTGCTTCCATGTTGGTTTTGGATTTCTTTATAATAGACGGTAAAGTGTCAACTCTTTTTGAACATTTTTCTACTTTATGAGTAGAAGTGTAACAGAGGACCACCCATTCTTGAGCTTAGTAAAGCCATTGCCTGTCACACCTCACAAAACCCTTACAGTTCTTAAGAAAATGCAAACAATTGGTCTGTTATATTTCATGTAAACTTGGAAATAAAAAGGATTTAGATACAAGAAGTTTATCACAGATGCAGAATTTGCTACGTAAAGAACGCATGACTCCAGTTAGCAAAAGTACTCTCAAAAGACCTTCTAAAAGTGGCCATCTCTAAACCACTTCTCAGGAGCTTACAACGCTGCCTCCTTACAAACTTTGTTGCTGGAGCGCACCAGTTGGTTCACAATTTGGTTCGAAATTCATTAAATTTTTTTAAGTACTTCAGTATTCAACAGGGGAAGCTGTTCAATGATCAATCCAAGTATTTTTCAGTCTTAATTATAAATTAAAAATTCTAGCTATAGAGCAGAATTTGCACTGTAAGACATTTTGAGAATAAAACTTCATACATCATTCACCGTTGGTTTTGAGGCACAAGATTTAAGGGCCCTGATAATCTGACATCTCACACACCTCCACCATGTCTGTAGAGGTGTGTATGTGGTCATTTTGTAGGAGACTGCTGTAATTTGCATGATCTAATCATGGTAAACGCAGTGAATAGTTGAGTACAACCATCCTGTGTTCTGGCACTTCTGAAATCAGAACCTGTAGCCTATTAATCAACATCTGTCCTGCTGCCAAAAGATTCTGCATATATTTATAAAATTTTAAGAAGGAACTTTTACTGTAGGTAAAGGAAATGCACTAGTGAACAAGCCGGTTTTAAGATAGGCCAAGATCAAACCACTATGTGAAAGAAGGAAGGTGGGCAGACGCTCTGAAGGCAGCGAGTGTACTGGTACAGGTCAGGTACACAGAGCTGGAATGGAGCTGGGTTAAATGAAGCATGTCCGGAAAAAGTGAAGAAATGAGCAAAAATTTCTGAATGCCAGACTTTTATCTAAAGTGTCATAAAGTTAAGACTTTGGTCTTTATTTATTAGATTTGTTTGCTGTGCTTCTGTGTTCAGTTGTTCATTGAAAGGTTTAATAGCAACTGTGTATTATTTTGTAACAACAAAATACATCAAAATAAGGCTTTTATGAAAACACTGAATAAAGAACTACTTGCCAACACACAAACTATTCATAATTTCTAAATTAGGGAAAAATAGAAAGCTCCAAGTGATACTAAATGAATAGGAAATTGGGTGTTGTAAGAGCCTGCTCTTCTAAGGGAGCTGACTCTTTGAAAAAACATCCAAACGCAAATACATACTACAAATTTCTAACCACAATTGAGTGTGTTTTGTCCAACAACACACGGATAACCTGGGTCGTTAATAGTGCCACTGTTCAGTGACATGTCGACTACAGATGGGTAATCTAGGAAAATTCAGATCATTCTCCAGATTAATAAACTGAGAAACAACATCCATCCATCACTCTAACCGTTTGTCCTCTCACTGGAGCACCAGCAATCTCAGCTGTCATTGAGCGAGCAGTGGGGTACACCCTAGACAGGTCACCAGTCTATCACAGGTCTGACACATAGAGACAAGCAACCAGTCACACTTACATTCACAGCCATGGGCAATTTTGATGGGTACTAAAATGGGTACTTGCTATGAGGCCACAGTTCTAACTACTACAGCACCGTGCTGCCTTTCTGTATTAATAATAAACTTTTTATTTAGTGCAAGTCAGGCTGTGCCATGAGTGAGTTGTCATTTGTGCATTGCACATGGAGGTTAGGGAATGTCCGAAAATGGAACAAGCCTCTGCTTCAGTTCAGCTGTAATTTGAAACTGAGAAATATCCTCTTTGCTTAGAATAACATTTTGACTTGGTTCTGATGCCATTTTACCCACGATCACTGTACCAACAGAAATGTTATTCTGGAAACATATTTGTAACAGTTGAACTATGGCTGCAATATACTTGCACAAGTCTCTGATGTAGGAAGGAGTTAACCTGGTCACGTTTGCTTAAATGTGATTTCTGCCATAGAATTTGAATAACACCAGAATTTTTAACCTCACAATCGACACAAACTCAGAAATTTAAGAGGCAAACAAAAAGGTACAGATATATGAAGTATCACAGGTTGCAAATACTTGTTGTAGCCTCTGAGAGTCTATCTATTGATTCGTTGATTTGTCTTTTTGCTCCTGCAGATATTTTTAGTCTGCCTTTCAGAAGTAGCATGTTTAAGAACTTCCCACAGATTTCTAATGATGTTCTTCCAAAATCTTTTATCTCAGTTATTCATTGTGGATTTTGCTTTTTTTCTGCTTTGGATCTTTATGCTGTTGTAGAAGCCAGCTTTTTTTTCCACTTTCACTTTCTTGACTTGCCATTTGCATCCACACTTTTCTGATATTTAGTGCAATCTATGTAATCTTCCCTCTATCTGTGAAATATTTTCCATACCACTAGCTGCCACACAAGCCCAAAAGATATTTTCAGTCTTAAGGTTGATTCAAATGCTGCTATTTCAGTTTTTTAATAAAAACATACATTGAATGAATGTGGTCAAAATAGCTCTCATGCCCCTGGCTGCCACAGCAGAGCAATGCACCACCTCTCCTGTGTCCCTAACCCTTCCTGAGCTAAATCGTTTGCAGTAGAAACTAATTTCTCATCTACAGCAGCTGCACGACATCACGGCTGCCTGCACACAACTAGCTGCTGAATTGGCTTTTGGTGACTTGAGCCGGTGAATTCAAATGGAGACGACAATGGCTGTGAAGCCTGGCTGTGTTTTACTTTTGAGTAGGTGTGCTTGAATTCTAACTATGCAAACTGTAACCCAGTTTTCGGACTGACCTTCCACCAAACCAACACCCTTGGCATGCTTTCAATTAAGCTAGTTATGCTTTCTTCAGTCATCCAGTCTGGCTGGAAATTCAAAGTCAAAGGTCGACGATCATTGAGGATGAGGAGATAGGAGACTCCCAGAGGAGCTCAGAGCGAGAAATCAAAGGTGTTTTACAGACACCAACAGCCCCTTGATCAGAATCCAGTTATTGATTAGTCAACTGATGATTCCATCCTGTATCCATGCATGTTTCAATGTGTGTCCTTCAGGTTGAATCATTAAAATATTATAGAAAATGTAGTAAATTACTAACTGAAATGAAGGACAAGGCAAGACGAATGGGGTTTATAGGCTGCAGGAGGAAAGTAATTTACAACACTTGATCAGAAAGTAACACCTAGAGAACAGTGAGTGTTCCACGTTGATGAGATCTAACAGCATGAGAGGGTCTCAGAGATTACCTTTGCTTTACACTCCATTAAAATGGAGTCATGTGGAGTAAATGACCTCACATCTTTGACATGGTACCTGCAGTGAAACATGGTCAGCTTATACTTCATACGCATGAGTGTCACAGTTAAGTAACATCGTCTGTATTTATATTCATTGGTCCTTGGATGCATGCATGATTAACAACTCACACCTAAGAAAAATTACACCCCAATTATGTCTTGTGTTGTTGTACGGAAAGTTTTCCTCCTTTGACTAGGTATGAATAAATGCCACTAGTTATGTTCGTCTCTGCAGGCTCGTATTTATTCACACACAGATCCATCAGAAGTAACTAAAACTGAACTGAGGACACACAGTGCAGGCATCCACATGTACATAATTACGCAACACTCTATGCATGAGCAAAACCTCATCACAAGCGTTTAGACTGGAGCTGGTGCCAAGTAGTGCTTTTAGGCTTCAAGCTAATTATAAAGTTTTTTTCCAGGAGTTTGCTTTGAAAATCAGTGGCACTCACCTCTTATAGTGATAACACCTGCTATTTTCATGCCCCACTCTAGTGAATGAGCAGCTAAAACGACACAACCAAGAAGAAGCAGAAAGCTTGGTGGCAAAGGGGATGAAAGATCGTGCTGACAGATTAGGGAATGTGAGGGGACTAATTAGCGACCTTTGACACTGGACCCGCCATGAGTGAGTAGCATCTAAGCAGACGGAAGCTATGGCAGGCTAATTAACAGAACATGCTAATGAGATGATTTGCCAACAACACAGAAGAGAGAACGATAAGAGGAGGCCTAGATGAGGGAACGATGAGGGAGGAGAGGAGAGACGCAAACAGCATGGTAGCAAAGAGACTGATATTTAAAGGTGATTAGTACTAATTTACCAAAGCTTCAACCCTAAATTCTGCTCCAGCGCAGGAGGAAGTGATTTCTAAGTAGTAGAATTAATTAAGCAATTACTGAACAAACTGACACATAAGTTTTGTATTGTTTTATTCATGAATAGTAGCAAGTAATATTAATTTAATAAATCATTTCTTAGAAAATAAGATGCAAACACACTCATGTGTAGTAGCATGCTTTTAGCCTAGCTTACCTTATATAGTTGACTTGAGGGTAAAAGTTAGCATTTGATATAGCAATAAAGTGACAAATGGGACCTCTAATGATTTGCAAGATATATCTTGTTTAATGTACAAAAGCAGGGAATTTTATTTTATTATTTTATTAAGCTGATCAAATTACAATAAATAACAAGCTACTAAACTTCACTCGGAAAGCTTCTCTGATTGGTCAAAACGGTGAGCCTCACTCAAAAACCTTAAGCAGGGAATATCTGTACTGTTGTTCTGTGTCACAGGAAAGTGACACAGCACCTATCTACATTAAGTTAGAGAGCATATATTACCCGAAAATATATGCTTGAATACCTGAAATATTTGAAAAATCTACATACCATAACTTTAAGTATGTTTAAATGGTGACCTTGCTAGCAAGCAATTGCACATATTCCATATTTATACATTAAATATGCAGCAGCATTTGTGTCTGTGGTCATGAGAAGAATGTATGCCCAATCTTCAGTCTGCTTTTAGCTTTGGTTTATTCTCCACTAGCTCTTGCAGAAATTTTTCCAGCCCTGTTCATCAGTAAGTTGCTAACTGTGTTGTATGGTGCACAGGCATGTAGCATACACTGAATATTTTGTGCTTTTTTTGCTCAAGAGCTACCTGCTGTAATTGAAAATGACACTAATGAGACTCTTAGTGAACCATAAAAGTGAGCTGAAACATGATTTAAAAAAACTATAGATTTATATAGAACTGCAGCGAGATCCTGTGTTTGTTCAACACTTTGAGCAATAACTAGTTAATACATAAATAAAGCAGCTTTAGGTGCTACATTAGTAAATTTATTGTGATGAGTGACACATTTTTGGTTGTGTTACAATCACCAGATGTTCATTTTGTTCTCACTTGCTTTTTCTGCAGTTGCCAGAAAAAAACAAGTGAAAGGCAGAGTCCATCTACTGGCAATTAACTCCAGTGAAAATTGTAAGGTGCCATTGAACTGCCTCCCCGCTTTCCCTCTTATACATCCTTCTCTCAGCCAGTGGCCCACCCCTATCAATGTCTGTTTCCTTTGTTTTTCGGCATTGGTTATTTTTAGATCCGTCAGCGGGAAGAGGGAGCATTACGGAGAATGACACAATCCCTTATGGATGGGTGGGTGAGCTGAGTAAGGAGGAGGAGAAAGGGGAAAAAGCGTCGGCACATTCAGGATGGATGCTGATTTGAATATTTATGGAAACAGCTGTGTTGACAAAGGTGCTGAGATGGCAATGAGTACGGATGCACTGGTGAAAATCAATAGCGGCTTTAGCTGCTGAGAGTTTTGGATGATAGGCTTGACTAATAAGTGGAGCATACTAATGAGAAATTACGTGGGACATGCTGATGTGATGGAGAAATGATAATAAAAGCTAGAGATGATTTGTCTCTGCTTGAGTGACAGCAGAAAGGAAATTTATGTGGTAGCACTCAACAACCATATTGAAGGGTCTCATGTCTATGATTATGGTAATCTTGCTTTGTCAAAATAATTGCTCATTTAAGCATATGCCTACAGTATTGCTTATGCCAAAAGCCAGCTCTGTAGCTGTCCCAGGCATCCTGACGCTGTGTCTGCATGCAGAATTGGAGTGAGCAGCACATTAGCAGAGCAGTAGCAGTGGTCCCTCTTGTGTGTTTATAAAGGAGGCATTCAGATGCCATACAAAACATAGGTCACCTTCATTGTAAAAGTGCTGAGTACCCAATAAATACTAATGTAACCAGTCACTGTGGCCACATGTTTAAATCGCAGGAAAATAGACTTGAAATGTTGTCATTTACTTGCCAAAAAGCAAGTAAACGTGACTGCATGTGCAGACTGTAGTGTCTGACTGACAGCTAGACTGATGAATATAGGAGTGTATCTGTTTTCTAGTTTGCTGTAAGCATGAGAGGATACTGTTTGGAGGCTATTGCAGAGGTTATTAGCAGAGAGAAGCCAGATCTGGTGAATTTCACATTTTGAGATATGATTTCCAATTCCATCAAGTAGTTTCTTTTTTCTTACCAAATAAAGGAAAATCAGGTTCCTCAGACCAGAATTACTCAGTTTGGGTCTGTTTCTATGGCAGCTAATGCTCTTGAACTTTTTTGGTCCTAACACATGGTCTGAAATGAAATACAAAGTTTTCTCCCAGTCGTGCCTCAATGGACCTTCTTATCATTGTACTCTGTTAATAAATAACATTTCAATAATGTTGGTCCATGCTGAAATATCTAAAAAACTACTAAATAGATTTTTAATTAAATTTGACTCAAATATACACAGTGCCTACACGATGACTCCAACTGACTTTTGTCCCCATCTGTTGGTTAGTGCCACCAGCGTACCACCAACATATAAACAAATGTTGGATAGATAGACCCAAAATATGGTGCAGACATTAAATGGTTTAAAAGGATGAACATTAATGATTTTTTATTTCTGGCATTTCTTTTTTTTTTTAGTTTCTACAAAAATGCAATGTTGCATAATGTTCCATCACGTCCACATTTCTGCTCTACAACTACCAGTTCTGTGCTCAACCAGTATATAGTAAATGCAGTAGGGCTGTGTTAGAAATGATGGTACAAAATGCAGCCCGTACTGCCTGTAATGTGTACTACAGAATGAGTGAAAAGGTCAGGAAGGAAGGAGGAAATGGTCATATCTGCTAACTACTCTCCAAACGCTCTGTATGAATGGCTTCACTAATGACACTAAATGGTTTTTCAGCCTCACTTTAACAGCATAGTGAACAGAAGTAATACCCATAGACTTTGTTACCAAAATTAGCTTTTGCATTTAATGCAGTGTTTCACCAGCTCACAGTAAACAACAACATATTTGAGGGAGACAAAAAATAGAAACAGAAAAACGTCTTCATACAGTAAATAAAATTAATATTTCATTTTTTTTCTAAAAGAATCGTATCAAAGTTAGACTTACAGTATATTCATGCAAAAGACTCACATATATTGAAATAAACTTGACATATTTGTGCCTTAGGCTACTCTATTACTGGCACCAGCAGGCCTGCACAGCTTACATTAACTGCACCTTACAGAGAAATACTGATGTTGCAAGTAAAAGGCACTCAGAGAAAAGCTGGGCCAAGCCAATAAATAAAAGCAAATTGACCACAAGTACTTAAGCAAATGATTAGTTTCATTCCAAAACTATGGGTATCTATTAAGTTTGGTTTAAAAAAATACAATATGAAATTTAATTTGCTGAAATAGTTTAAAAATAGCTATAACCCATAATGTGCTTCACTTTAATTAAACTTTTCACTCTGTGACAGTTTTTCATATGGTAGATGTCTCATTTTGGAATGAAACAATTACAATTCACACTCACAGCAACACACTTCGTTACAACAAGAGACCTGCTGAAACAGAAATAAAACCAGTAGTGTAGGCAACTGCCTCAAGTACTGCAGATACTGTACTCTATGTCTACATTTGCTCTGTCTACTCCGAAGAGAAGATACGTAAATAGGTTTTACAGACTGTACAAGGATGTTCATAAGACACTCACAGGAGGTACATTCAGAAATGTGGCTACAATCTTAGACACGGTACCTACAGGGTTTGTGATATGTCATTTAGAAGAGTACCCAGTTTTTGAGAACAAATACATATTGAGATTACATATTTCGTTGACTTGTGAAGTGAAACAAAGTGAATTCCTGCAGGAAACAGACAGACCATTAGCCTTTTTTTCAAATTCTAACACACTTATTTTTTATCTTGTCAGTGTAAAAACACTTAAAACAGTAATTGCAGCAAGTGCAAACATTTGGGTAGAGTGGAACCGATTTTTCCATCTATCTGTGCACTGGCTGCTACCCTGAAGCAGAATGGTTTCAGACCTGGGTTTAAGTGGTAGCCAGGTGTTCTTTTTATCAAATATGGTTCATTTTTCTTCTAAACTATGCCTTTTGGTGAAAGTGTCCATTTAACTTTGTCTGTCAACAGTTTCCGGAATAATCCTGGCTTATCCAGATGTTGATTTCAGATTTCAGACAGTGACTTTCTGCCCAGCAGCTGTGCAATTTTATCTGAAAGTTCTCTTGGTCTTCCACACTTCCTCTTAACTGCCATTTCATAATGACATTTCAAACAATCTCAAGCTGGAGTGTGCTTTGATATCTTTTTATAGCCTCCCCAGCTGTGTAGGTCTCTATTAATTTTATAATAGAAATTAAATCAGTTGCTCAGATGAGAACATGGTTGTCGAGGGTTACAACAAGATTTTTCGAATCAGAGAACTTGATCAATAAATAATGACCTGCCGCACAAGCTAACAAATCATTTGAGGCCTAACAAGTTAATCAAACTGATGTTAGGGTGAAAGGTGCCCACACTTTTGCACATGCCACAATTACTGTTCTTTTTCTATTACTTATGTTATTAAAATTAAATTTAACAGTGTATTACCATTTGAAAAACAAAGCTGTTTACTTCATTTCACTGCATCAAACTTAAGAAAACGTGCATCCTGCCCAGGGGGCGTCCAAACTGTTGCATACAGCTGGGCACATGAATGAATGAATGAACAAACACAGCAGTCATCTTACATCATCTCAGGTTTTATGACAAACCTGCTAAAGCATCCAGTGAAACTGAGTAGTCGCTGTAGGGGTGGATGCCGGAAAGTAAAGTAAAAAGATTTAACTATAGCTTTGGTGTGCGCATACACATTCACGCATTTCTACAGATGCTGCTCCACATGATCACTGCAGTAACTCCATGCTAACAAAAAAAAAAACCACATAATGCCCAATAAACATTTTAGCCATCAAATATTATCTGTCAAATACAGTAACAGATGG
This sequence comes from Ctenopoma multispine, assembly GCA_034779795.1. Lineage (NCBI taxonomy): Eukaryota > Metazoa > Chordata > Actinopteri > Anabantiformes > Anabantidae > Ctenopoma > Ctenopoma multispine. Next base: position 3,094,117 of record JAUYWH010000011.1, on the reverse strand, counting down.
TAGCTACAGCTGAAAAGAAGCTGCTGGGTCTTCCTCAAAACCACATCACTTGCTGCTAAAGACCACACACTATTATAGCTAATGTGGCTACACTTACTGCTACATTTTAACTCCACAATGAGGAGGGAGGAAAAAGATTTTGCTCCTGTTACAGCCACATAACTGGCTGGTTGAGAAACACCTGACTTTCGAGTCATCTCAATCTAGTGTATGGTATTAAAGAAAGGACAATATTCAGAACAACAGTATTAAGACAGGTTTTTACAGTAGCTACCACTTTTAAAGCCTATGTTGATCTAAAAGGAATAAACTTGGTTAAGCCTGTGTCCAGAAAGGAGTTAATTTAATGTCCGTTTCTCATACCCAATTATGTAAAAAAGGTGTAACTGATTCTTCGAAGAGCTGGAGAGCTGAGGGTACAAAGAATGGAAGAATTGATTTTCCCCTCATGCTGACGCCAAATGTCGACTGGTGCCGCCTCCGTTTGGGGATCAGAAGAATCAGGTGGATGTGTTTACAGAGGTGTGTCTGTAATGGGATATCCCTGTCATACAGTGCAATGTGCAAGTTAAAAGTCCAGGAGCCCAGGAGAGAAATAATTTCCTCTAGGTTCTGCAAATGTTGCCAATTACCTCTGATCCTTAATACTTCATGGAGTGGTGATCCGGCACAGCTGGATTGCGGTTATTGACGACAACGTTTGGTGGCAGGAAGGCAGAGTGCCGACCTTTGTGCCTAATAACACTAAACTGGGCATCAGGCAGAAAAGTGAGGGGCACGAAAGAGAAAGAAATTTGTTGCTCTCGGAAAGCCTTCCAATGAGTTTAGTTTTTTTTTTTGTTTTTTTTTGCAGATTCTCCACCCCCTTTTCAGATACAACCCCTCAGCCCTGCCCAGTGCTTTCACCTAATGAGCAGCAGCTCTGGAGCAGTTGGAGGCCAAGTGGCAGACGTGCAAAAGGGCACCTCAACAGTGGTTTTGTAAGGAAGGGAAATCAGGTTTCATTTACCTCTAGAAGCCAGTCCCAGGTTTTACACAGTCAAGGTTGTGGTCATGAGCTTCAATTTCAATTGAAGTTCCTAACAGAGGGGGAAAAAAAATTGTCCCTGCACATTTCACCTGGCATTCCCAAGTGCAAAAGTCTGACTCTTGCTGTGGTCAGTTCCGACAAAATCTGACCCAGAACTTCCTGACAGGCATATCTGTTTATAGATAAAACCTCATTTCCCACATAGGCACACCTCTTTAGGGAGACTGTGCAATGTCAAGCTGCAGATAAAGGATCATGAGGTGTTTAATAACTATTCCTGAGGTGCCTATCACTCACACATTTCCCTGACACATAGAGACAGGCCTCAAAGCTATGATCTATAATGTGCTCTGAGCTCTGCGCTCCACTGGATTCCCAGGTGAACCCATAGCAGGAAGGAAAAGGAGAGGGAGAGCTTTTAGTGAGATGTGTACTTTACCCTGTGTACCTGCTAAGGATGGTGATGATGCCACTGCTAAAATGGCATTTTCACAATACTGTACTACTGTCTGAGTCAACACTGGCACAGTATTTTCAATGTTATCCAAATCATCTACCCTCTTCACCACCTGTCCAAGACCACAGGGGAAAACTAAGACATCCAGCACATAATTCAAAAAGTCCAACTCGAAGTTCTGTATAAACTAACTACGAGTTCACTGTCCATCACAAAGTGCCCTGATCGGCAGTGAAGAATCCACCTTCCTTCTTTTTCCTCCTCCTCAGTCTGTGTGCCCTCCAGCAAACAGCTGCCACAAGCAGCATCACTATGCCCACACAGAGCAAAGCCACTGACACCACTTTGGTCTGGAGCAGTGTGTTAAAGGTGAACGTCACCCCGGTACCCGCCATGCCAATCACTAGAGATATCACGCCAAATGGGAACACGCACCGGTACCAGGACTTCTCTGTCCCGCCAGTAGCCTGGGCGAGCCTCTCTAAAGTGGGGAGAGACTCTGGGATTTTGGATGGGCCTCTTCCGACACTTCCATCCATTTCTCCTCCTTCTCCAAGCCCATTCAGTCCCTGATTCTGGTTCTCAGAGTCGTGGGGTAAGGTGTTGCCGTCGCTGTTGTTGGCGCAGTCGAGGTCCGGGTGCAGGACCGGGGCTGGGGGCTGGCGGCCTGAGGAGCAGCCCATCGCCGAGCTGCTGTCCTTGGGCAATGATGCAAGAATGACTGACGGTGGTGTCGGTCCTCTCAGCGTGTGACTGATGTTTGTTGTTGGCGCTTATGATGCTACAGTGGGTTTCTCTAAAGCTGCTTGTGGCGCTGTCAGTGCCGGGGAGGTTGCTGCTGGTGTTTTTGCTCTCAACACTTGCCAGCATGTGCCTGCATTTGGAGAGATGGAGAGCTGAAAATAGAAAGTAGGAGATGAAAAGAAAAAATAGGGCAAGACATTAAAACACAACTACTGAGCAAACATTTCAGCTGGGTCACAAAGAAAATAGTCATATGAAAAAGGTGAAAGAAAAATTAGCATAAGACAGAGACATTCTTCAAACACAGACCAGCTCCACTCACCCTGTATTTGTAGTGTTCCTCAGTAGGTGAGTGTTTCAGTGCTGCCTCGTCTCCGGAGCTGCTTGTAACAGCAGCAGCACGGTGTGTGTGTGTGCGTGTGTGTTGTGATGCCGATGCCCATAGACTATATGGACACGGAGAGGAGGAGGAGGACGAGGAGGAGGGGTGTGCTGGAAGCCGTAGACAGGATATGAGGTTGTGATTGGCTCCCTGAGCAGAGTGACTTCAGGGAGGAGGGGCAGGGAGTGAGGTTAACTGTTCAGCGGTCTCATTCACTGATATTAATTCATTATTTAGTGTGACGAGAAATTTGAGATGCCCGGAAGGTAGAGCCTTGTTCATACACGGCTACGGGCTGCAGAATCAAAGTGGGTTGGTTCATCTAGCAGAAGGAGATGTGACACCCACAAAAGTGCAACATACCTATAATCCCAGCATTTTCTTTTTAATCATAACATGCTATTAGACGTGTCTTGCTTTTTTGCCTGGACATTCTCAGAATGTATGTGCGGCACGTATCTCAGTTTCTCTCCATCTTTCACAGTTGCTGTCAGACACCTTATGTAAAAAACGCCAGAATCTCCAGGGTGTTTTTTTGTTTTTTTTTTACAAGTCTATGCAAGATTTCCACCTCAGGGACGATGGCTGAATATCATTACTGGTGGAAATTCTGTATCTCCAAAATGTAACATTTTCAACATGGAAACCAGGCTTGTCCATTGCTTGACTACCAAAGTATTTAATATTTAATTTTTATTATTCTTGTCTGTTTCCCATAGAAAAGCATGACGTCTAATAACTGAGCGATTAGACTAGGATATTTACACCCAAATTAGGTGTTTTCACAAACACTGTCATTTAATTCATTTGGAATTGAGTCAAAACACCTACACAATGTCAAGTCTGTCACCATTTCTGTCTTTGCATTGTTCTACATCAAGTGCGTCATCCGTGTTTCCCTGCACAAAGGCATGACAGTTAGCCTTGTCACGGTCACCGTCCTCATCAAACCCCCCTCCCACCCGCTTTTGTGTGTGCTTGTTATTCACACTCCCCTTCTTCTCTCCGAGAATGTCAGTGAGGCTCATGAGACAAACGCCACGTGTCTCTGGAGACGACTCGTATCATCTTAATAGGGCATCCACTGCATTACGTGCATGTGCATGTATGTGCATCGATCTGTATTTTCCATGGTTTCCTTTTTTCTTTGAGGCACAGACATTCTCCCATCTACAGGATCTGCTGCAATTATCCTGTGTCCGATTTTGGCTGATATCTCACCAGCACAGCTGCTCTGGAGGCACCTGTAATCCTATTGGTCGTGTTAAACCTCAAACAGTGGAGTCACACAGCCAGAGATTTTCTGAAGCACAGTGAAAATTACATAGGTAAGAAGAGTTGATGTTCAAGCTGCAACTATCCTGGCTTAATATTGAATCCCAGTGGTTTAATAAGCCGCCCTTCTAATTAGGAATAATGTAATTCACACATCATACTTTAAGCAGTGATTTACAATTTTCAGAGAAGCAACAATTGTTTATCAGTGTCACCCAGACAGCAAAATGACACTGATATCCACCACAAAATGATGGGAAATACCATACAATCAGCTGAATGGAAGTTTTTTTTTCACAGCTATTCACTGTCTGTGGCCTCAGCAAACAGCTACAAATGAGATTTGTTGACTAGCCTTGAACATGGGCTGTCGTTGCTCCAAAAAGAAAAATGATACAAATTCTTTTTTTATGTTCTTAGAGAGATCACATATTTTTCTCAATAGTTTGACTCATTGTGGCAAGGATAATACCAGGCCTTTTGACACTGGCATAATTAACTTACTAATTCCTGCAAAAATGTGTCATATTTACAGTATAAAAGACCATATGTGACCAGTCAGGTTTGAATTATCTGGTGAAGCAGATAGTGTAATGCAAGAAGATAACTTTCACAGTACATTACTCAAGTAGAAGCTGTCATGGTGCCTGCCTGAAATTCTGATTTCAGTTCGGTTTTATTTTGGCAATTTCTGGTACTTCCTGTTTGGTATTATTATTTCACCTGTGCTGGAGACTATTTAACTGACCTGTCTGCCTTCATCTAACTGCTGGAGTGTTGCCAGCCGATCTGCCTGTCTGCAACCTGTTTAATGACACTGACCTGGTCTAGTCTCGTCTCACTCTGCCTCACCGGATCTCCCCTCTGGTTATTCTGCTGATCTTACTGCGCCCAGCCGATTCTCTCTCTCTCTCTTTTGTTTTTTAAGATCTTTGTGGATTTTATGAAGAGGAGCTTTTTTTTTTGATAACACAAGGATTCCTTGAAGAGGAGATTTATGTGTATGACTATGGAAGTGGACTTTGCACCAAGTAATTTTGGAGGCTGTCTGGATTGTCATATGCAAACTTGGAGGATGTTCCTAAATTTTGAAATTGTTACCAGTACTCACCTGTCTGCCAGTTTCTTTCACTTCTCTTACCAGAGCATACCATGTAGCAGACGCTGATGTCCTGGAGGCAATCATCTGGAGAATTTCATCCATCACTCCAATTCCTGTTTTGCCACAAGAGGCCTGTGCTGTATAAAAACTTTGATAGTAGTAAAACAGTCATTCCACTTTCCTAAAACAACCCAGATTTTTAATGGACTAGAAAAGAAGTTTTGCTCCTTCTGTGTCCCCTGGCTTTTGATGGTGGAACTTGATCTGTATTGGAATATAGAGGTACTGTACATCTTCAGGAGCCTACAGTATTTTATCATCTGTTTCCAGCTTTAAGCTAGAATCATCATGTCTTTAGAGTCTCAAATCAACAGGAAGTCAAAAAACTCTTTTTAAGTCTTGTGACGTATTTAATGTTAGTAGAAAAACTTAAATATCCTGAATTTCCAGTTTATTGGGACCACCTAGCTTAAAGTAACATAGTAACTATTATTGCAACAACTGCAATAAAATCTTGTTTGATGGGTTTAAAATGTTAGTGAGTGGAGCTTTTTCAAATTATGGTCTCTCTGGAAGTCTGTGCTGTTGTTAAACTATAGACAATCTTGTCTTATTCAATTATAGCAATAAAGACAGTAAGTAGTACACACTGTAAAATATAACACATATAAAAAATAAAGTATAAAGTATAGGATAGTGGAGGATGTACCATATATACAGTTTGTATGAGTGCCCAAAATATACAAAAGCAGACATAAAACGGATACAGTAATTTACAAGATAATAGTAATAACTATACTCTAATAGGTAGGGAAGAAATGCACTTATTTTTGTGCTACCAACCTTCTGTTCATCATATGTGGCAAAAGATTGGACATCAGGCAGTCACACTGACTTGCTGCTCCTCTTGAGAAAAGTGTCTCTCAGTGACTTCTATTTTGCTTTGCAATCTGCAGCAATAAGTACAATGAGTCAGTTATGAAATAGCTACTAACCCATATTTCCTGCACAGGTATATCAGCTCAGGGACTCAATTTGAAGTATTTTATTCACCTATTGCTTAGAAGAAAGTCACCTGTGAGCCCCAACTAACGAACTAGTTGGGGCTCACTACATTGGAGCAGTTAATGGGGAAACATATTTGTATACAAGCACCTCCGAATACTTATGGCATTAGTGGGTGCAGATTTCAGGTTTAGGATGGTCCAAATTAGGGACTATGGTAGCTCGGGCGATGGTGGGATCTTTTAATATTGGTACTGTCCCCTAAAACTGCATTTCTCCTCAAGACTTCTGATAAGACCATCTGTTGGCTCTGACCTGTCTCAAACAAGGCAACTACAGACTGTCACGAGCAAGGATATTGTTGAAAAGACCTTTGGCATCTTGGTGTCCAGATTGTGATTTATGTGTATGACTCCACAACAACCTTGATGAGTGGATGTAGTAAAGGAGAAGCCGTGCCAGTATTTCAGGTCACGTAGGCTAGACAGAATCACATGGTGTTACCCTAGATGGGGTTGCCACCAGACATATAGAGCCTGTCAACTGTTAAATGTTTTCTTGCTTCACTTTAAGATCAAATACAAATATAAATATCCCTCAAATTCAGTCTGTCCACTGGGTCATGGGTTTAGCTAACATACTGTATACAACCAGGATTTGTTTGTTATTCTGTCAATTCACAGCTAACAGCTTCTCTTGCGTCACTAGTCACCAGTATTACCAGAAAACATAGAAATGTTTAGCTAACTTCACATACTGTCTAGATTAGCCTACACTTGATCTTTCACATGACCTCTAATGTGCATTGTCTTTATTGTATCTGGACTGTGGGTCATACAGTTCTGGGTACTTCTCAATCTTATCAATGAGTTTTTCTTGCAATGACATGCATCAATTTGTGGCCAGTGTACAGGCCATAGAAAATAATCAGCAATCATTTTGCTTGTCAGATGCCACCAGTGTGTGTTGCCCTGTAGACCGTCCAGAATATGGTATTTTTTAATACTGGGCTAAAGAGGAGGGAGACCTTCCAACGTGTTATCAGCATCCAGTTCAAAAGCAAGCATCTCTGATGGTATGGTGGTACCTAAGTGTGTACAGTATGGGCAGCTTGCATGTTTTGGAAGGAACTATGAATGCTGAAAGGTATTTAAAGGTTTTAGAGCAACATAGGCTCCGTCTATTTCAGGGAAGGTCTCAGCAGAACAATGCAAAACCACGAACTGCAGCTATTACAACAGCTTGGCTTTGACGAAGAGTCAGAAGAGTCACCTATAGAGAACATTTGGCGCATCATTAAACGAAAAATACATCAAAGGCGACCACAAACGCTTCAGCAGCTGAAAAACGAAATCAGGCAAGAATGGGACCAAATTCCAACACAAAAACTCCAGACACTCGTAACCTTGATGCCCAGAAGTTTTCAAATGCTTTTGAAAAAAAGAGATGCTACACCGTGTTAAACATGCCCCTGTCCCAACTATTTTGAGACCTGTAGCAGGCATCAGATTTTAAATGATCTTATTTTGTGCATAGAATTGTAAAATCTCCCAGTTTGAACATTTGTTATGTTGTCTATGTTCTGTTGTGAATACAATATTGGCTGATGTGATTTGAAAGTCTTTTAGTTTTAATTTTATTCAGACAATTTTTTTTGTCTTTTATCCTCTTCCTCAAAAGAAAACAAAACATGCTAAATATTTACCTTTTTATAGCATCCTGTGTCGTCTTTAACAACTTCCAAAGAATATTAGCATCTAGTGCTGCTGGTGACTGGATACTTTATTAATACTATTAGCTTACTGTGGTTTCCTGCTGCAGATAAATTATGTCAAATTACTTGTGTATCAAACTCAAATTCAACTCAAATAACTCAAATTACTTGTGTATCAAAGCTAAAAGCCTGCTTTTACAGTTTCCTTCTACCTGATATCAAATGGTGGCAGTCTCAGGTGTTGCTGTGGATCAGTGACTCAGTGTTTGTTAGTGAATTGTCGTTAGTGAAGTGGAAAGTACACAGAGTACCTAAACTAGTCCCTGTGTAGTTGTGTTGATAGATAATGGCAAACAAACTTATCTCATATTAATGTGGAAGCAGGACGGTGTGACAGTACAGAGACCTTTGCCAAAATGTCTTGTTGGAATAAAAGCATCCAAGTACAACTGAAGATAAGACGGCACCTTTTCCATTTCTATTTTTGCTTATTATCCAGTGTCTTCTGCATCATAACATTAGGATATACTCGAATATATAGCAATATTGGTATATTGGTAAATAAGATGTCATTAATCTCAAACAGTTACTGCAGTCTGTTTTTAAATTTTATTCTGTGCTCATATTGTGTTTGCACTTAAAGTGGTCTTTGAACCACTGTGGTATAATTATTAAGGCAATGAGGTTTTTCTTGGCTATCAAATCTTTGATTCTGCTATTTGTTGCTATACGTCTTGATGATCAGATAACCAGCCTCAATGAAGACTCTCATGTAATGGGCAAATACAGCTAATCTGCGGTAAAATGCTGACCACTGTTTTTAATGGGTTTTGTCTGGTGCATGTTTCTGCTATACTGCCTGCCCTTTGGTGCTGTTTAATTATGCTATTTCAGTGTGAGAACCACAGAGGAGCCTATAAGCTGCAAAGCAATGACTGAGATAACGTTCTTAATCTGGAGACATAATAACTTCGGAAAGCACTGGCCCTGAGGGTGATATTGTGCGTGGCACAAAGGCTTATTTGCGAGGCAAGGTTGTGCGTGCATGTGTATCTCCATTTGTAGAAGAAGGTCATTCTAATAACAGATAGCAGCCTTCAATATTGGATAGTGCAAGTGTTTCAACACACAAAGCTTTAAAGAAAAGGTGGGAGTGGAGGAGGAGGTGGCAGAGGAGCGATGGATGAGAGCTATAGAAAGATCTTACTCTACTGTCCGCTGTGCTGTCGTCACCCGTTCACGCTGGGTAGCACTGAAGAGCCTTGTGCCAAAGATAGGCCTGTACAGAAATACATACCCCCCCCCCCCCCCAACCACACACCCACCCACTCACACACACACACACACACACACACACACACAAACATAAAACCACCCACTGTTCACACATATTGTAGACACATACAGTAAATGCTTTCTTGCAGGTCAGTGAGTAGGTGAAGGTCTATCAGGAGGTGAAAAGAACAAAGAGAAGAGAATCTCAGTGAAGGATGTTTGATTCAGCAATTGTGGTTAGAATGTGGTGTGTGTGCTGCAAAATGTGCAGTTGACAATTGTCAATAAATAACATTTAAAAATAGATGTTTTTCCAGGATTATGTCGATATTCAGTTCAGCATCAGAAAATGAATCACACAAGTTACAATATGTAATTTACTGTGTCAACAGTAAGAAGAGCTTTTATAAAATAATGTTGACCATTAGAAGGAGTTCTGTTTGTTAGAGCCACTGCTACAACCATTAACTTGACAACCAGCAATACAATCTGTATTCTGTGCCCTGAGTTAAGCATGCTCACCTCAAAATTAGCGAGACAGAGTGGAGCTGTGAGTAGCACCATTTTTATTATTAGCCCTAGGTTGCTTTTACACCTACAGGTCCGTTTGAGTCGAACTCTAGTTTGTTTTCCTTCTTGGTGCAGTTTGTTTTGTCCACTGTGAACACAGGATTTGCACTGTGGTGCAGACCAAAACAACTGTATCAAAACGCCCAAAAAGAGGTGGCCGCGAACCAAATCATCTAGCAACTCTGGTGTGGTCCTCCCGGTGAAAAAGCATAGTAAACCAAAACAGGACCAGAAGCTACGAATCGCATGATTCCAGGGCACTGGATGCAGACTATATGTAGATATTCATTAATTTCGTTTGTAAACCCAAAACATGCTGCAGGATGAGCCATGGACAAATGTGGACATCTGGTCGGATGATTGTGCAAGTGATGTAACATAGTAAACGTGCCTGGGAGAGAACTATCACATGTAAACATACATTGTGTAATGTCTGTCTTATATCTCTCCTAGGTCACAGAAACATGCAGTAGTATTTACTTTTGTTGTTCCCACAACAGACAAGACCAACATACATAACATACACTGCTGGTCCCATTCTCCTCACCACATCTGAACTACTAACACAGGTAATTGTTAAATTATTGCACATGCACTTTGAGCTGTTAATCTGTACATTGTATTATAACTATTCTCACTGCAACATTCACACCCTGTTCATACTGTATCACTTCATAATTCATATCCACTCTACCCAGTGATGGTGCTACTGTTCTCTTGGAACATAATTCCTTGCTTGCATTTTAGCTTGCACTTAGAATTTAGTCTTTTATTATATATTTATTTCTTTACACTTCCAAATTTAGACGAATTTAGAACAAGTTTGCACAGTCTTAGAAATAGGGATGGCTCAGTATACATTTCACTGTGTGTTGTACATTGTGTAACTGTGTACGTGACAAATAAAGAATCTTGAATCTTAAACCTTGAAGACAGCTTGGATAGGCTCTAGCACCACTAGATTTGTGCTGCTCATTGCAATTGCCCAGCAATTAGGCTTTATGATTAATTAATTCTTGCTGGTCACAATGATCCTGGTCCCAGCCCCTGTAGCAATGCAAATAACTCATTCAAGATTAGTCAGTGGCCACAGACCAGCCCTTGAACTACCCAGGTTAAGGGTACATTTAAAATTAACTGATTAAAAACTGTATGTTGGTTATAGTACTTTATATTATTTAAGAAGATAAGCTGAATAAAAAAGAGAGTTAAGGTGAAATGTAAAAGATAATTATATGTCCAAGGTTGTTTATGTAATCATGCCAGACAAGCTTCTCTTTTCTGTTTCCCTGATGACATACAGCCAATCCAAAACAGCCATCACGACATAAAATAAAGGACTTACTGCAATGCTCCTGTGTGGCTCAGGGCCTTCCAGGGGAACGCCTGTTGGAAGAACAGGAAATTGGTTCTGCTGAGATGGACCTTGGCAGGTTGACTATTGCCTTGAGGTTCATGCTGTCAAGTCCATCTGGCACCAACTACTGCCAAATCATGCCCTGTCAGCAGCGCTTATACTGCCACCCACCCACGTTGTCACGAACACTTGTAACCTCCACATTTTGTCCTTCTTATCCTTGTTTTTCTCCTGCACCTTTCCAAAGGCCAGTGATGTGGTTGGTGTCAGGAAATTACAGTGCTCAGATTTACAAAGCTGATAAGAGACCTGTCAAGTCAATGCTATGATGGCTGCCAAAAGTGCTTCAGAGGATGAACACATCAGTGGACTTATTTGTAATTAATTAACTTTTGTAAGTGTTAACTTTGTAGACATGAAAGAGTCTGTTTTCCTGTTCTCTTGGTCACTGAAAAAAGGCAGATTAAATTAATTATGACTGAATGCTGTAAAAAGAAGGTGAAAACGTCCAACCAGAATCCATAACAGTGACTCTAAAATGCTCCATAAAGCTGAGGTAAACTCTACAGTCTGGTAATAATTTGTATTTGTCACTTCTCTTTTTATTTGACCTATTACAAAAATACTGTTAAGTGCAGCTTTAAATTTAAATTACTTTTCTTTCAGCAACCACAATTAAAAAATAACGTAGACTTATTAGAAATCCTATAAAAATAGTTTTATGGAGTTATATGGACTTACCCTCTTGAAATTTTTTTAATACTAGACTGGACAGAGTTTTTATTCCCTTCAGTGTTTTGCCAGAATTTTTTTGTGATTGTTGTGGCCTAAAGTGACCTGATGTCAGTGGTTCCCAACCTGACTCCTCCCAGCTATATGCTGAGGTGTCCTTGTACAAGACACTGTATTCCCAAGAGTGTCAAAACAACGAAATAAAAGCAACCGTGCCTCTGAGGTTGTACAAGCCAGTGAAATCTGAGTGCTGGTCCCAAGCCCGATAAAACCTGGGGAGGGGTGCGCAGAGCATTTTCTGCTGTAGTGACCATCATGGGACAAGCCAAAAGGAGGAAAAAAAATTATCCTCAACATTTTTTAATCACACGTTCACCTGCATGTTTTGAAGTAGAAAAATTGTAGTTTTCATTTTCTTGCATGTGGTGCAAAATATTTTATCTTCCCTTTTGGGCAGAATATAAGGGAACTGTCCACATCCAGAAGTACTGATATTCTCGCGCATATATCATTTGCTTTTGTGCATGGGTTTTACATTAAGTAAGTGACACTACGTTGCGTTAGCAGTCTTATCAGTAGATCTGGTGTGAGGCTTGCAGGGACAGTACACAGAGTAAGTTACATTTGCAGAGAAGGTGTGATGATTGGATGCAATCACTGATTTTTCATTTTTTTGTGAACTACAACTTGACGTCATTCACCTTTATAGGGGTCAAGAAAAGCATGTCCTTCTAGACATTTTGTAAAGCTTTTAAATCATTCACAATTATAAAAACATCTTAGATGTTAGACTAGATGTTAGGTAGAAAACACCACATACAAAAACTTCAGCTAAATTAAATCAAAGACCCAGTTGTATCACAGTGCAGCCAACACAGTTTACCAAGTTTGAAGTGAAGAAACACAATGGCACTAAACATAGAGAAAACATAAAGTATGTGCATTACTGCTTTAAACTTTGTCTGAACCTGCCTCCTCTTTGTCGCCTGCCCACGCTCACAAGAGAACAATGGTTCTTATAAGTTCTCCTCCTTCCAGTTGTAAGCTTGCGATTCTCTCCACCGACACAATTCATCAGGAACTTTAACTGTAGTGTTTAAGTGGTGAGACACAAATTAAAGGTGATGAAATTCAAACTGTAAGAGGGAGACGAAAAAAACCTAGAAGTCTTAGTGTATAAAACTACACAATAACCACAGTCAGAAATAATTAGACCGAAATGATGCTGGTCCAGAGAGATACAGTAGATAGTGATCAGACAGAGGAGAAAGTAAAGAGGGGAATACACTCAAAGGACTTCACCCGATGCAACCCTGATGCAGAGAAGATGAATATTGACAGGGAGGTTGTTGTTGGGAGACTGTTTTCAGTTTTCAGTGAATTTCTGCCGGGAGACAAAGATAAATGACAACCATGAGTAGGAGTTTGTGGGTGTTGTGTTACTAAGGAAAAAAAAGTTTCAATTAGATGAAATCTATATTTAATTTTATGTTTAGAAATTGCATCAGTGTCAGTTCGAGTACAGTCTAATATCATAGTGATCAAGTGATGTGCTGTACAAGAACGTGCCAACAACACCCACGTTGTATGTCACCTGTGACAAACAAGAAGCTGGCAGCTGGTTGAAACATTTCTCAAACAGAACCTCGCTTCTAACGATGATCAATCACATCCGATTTTTATGATGTTCTCACCTACTTCAGTACTATCCTGAAAGACATTTTTGAGGTGCTTGTATTTTTATTGGAGTATTTATATTTTATGTTGCTTTCTGCCGTAAAAGAGGGGGAATGTTGTTCTTCTTTACTCAGCTGTTTTTATTTGACAGCTTTACTTTACTTTCCAGATTCTTAATAAAAAATATAATCAACTAATAAATTATGATACATTATTATAGATTAACCACCTGTCGGTAGATAAAGTGGTTAAAATCTGCTCCACCTTGCTTTTGAAAGTGTGTTGAAGGCCTTGAATATGGTCGTAATATTGGTCATATGAATAAATTATGGAAGGTTAGTGTAATTAAGTTGGACAGTGACACTGTCTTATAATAAAAGAACATGCAGCTCAGTGTGTGGCTTATTTGTGTTTGCATCATCATATATATATCGTCCAACAGGTCGAGGGAGATGGCTGCACACCCAGAACCTGGTTCTGCTAGAGGCTCCTTCTTTTAAAGAGAGATTTTCCTCTTCACTGTCTCTTAGTGCTTGCTTAAGTGGCATTTGTTGGCTTTTTTTTAACACTTACATTGTGAAGTGCCTTTGACATGACTTGTGTTATGAATTGGTGCTATTAACTGAATTGATTTGAACTAAATAGTGAGAAAAATAACTGTGGGTATAGAGCAGTATTATATGCATTTAGCTATTTTACCTATTTGAACATCGTCATGTTTGTTTCATGTATTAATTTGAGGAATGCTCCAGTTGAGTGATTTCCAGCTAGCATCACCTTATGTTGTTAACTTGTTATAAAGACAAAGGGCACTGTGTGCCTGAATTCAACTAGTTTATAGGAAGGTAAAATATTAATAGCAGTTCTGAACAGCCAAGGAAACAACTGTCATCACAAACAAGGGCCAGAAGGTATAGCACACACATTAGGGTATTGGTCCGCACTTTGGCACAGTCTCTCCTTAAAGACATCACCAAGTGCATCAGACACCAAGAAGATGTGGGGAGAGAGAGTTTCAGATTCTGTTCAACAAACAACACTATGTTTGATAGAGGGGTTCTATATTCACTAAACTGAAGAAGTAAGATATAAAACATTTAACAGGTGTTTTATTCCTCATTTACATAGGTCAAAAAAAGCTTAAAAGACCCCAAAAAATCTTTGTCAGTTACAGAGACCCATGTCACGTAAACTTTAGCTCTCACTTTGTCTAAAAGGTCAGTTTTCTTTGAACAGTGCTGTTCACAGAGCAGCAGGAATTCTACAGACTTATCATCAGTATTCTGTGGTAGACCCTTAAGAACATGATGGACTGGTTCTGCTGCTTTCATTTGATGAGAGACTTATTTATTGTTCCATTACGACTCAGAAATGAGGTTTAAGCTAATTAAGCAAATATTACATGCTCTCATAGACACATAGTAAACATGAAATCTCCGTTTTCCTTTTTTCACGCATACGCGTGTTTGCTATGACTCATTCAATCCTCGAATTTTGAAACCGTCAAGTGTTCACGACTTACAAAGGGAGAAATCAGGCACAAACGTAAGTAAAATTGCAGCATGTCCCTCCACCACACACACCCTGACCACACAGAGGTCACGCTGGCTGTGAGTAAGTGATCCTGCTGCTGCTGGTTTGCACTAATTGGCTGGGTTTTCTGTCTTTTTTTTCTATTTTAGGCAAATATCATAGGCAACAGATACCATGAAGTGTCAAAGCTGCAGCTTGCTGATGTGCACATTTTCCTCCTTAGACCATTATTGGATATACAGTTAATAAAGAGACTTAAAGTCCAGGCTGCTAGGGACTTGGGCTGTTTTTACAGATGATTAAATGGTTAAAATGACATTTTTAAATACTGTATTCACAAATGGATAGTGTACAGTACATTAATAGCAGTTTAATAACATTTTTTTACTGTAAATGTATCAGAGTTAGCCAAAGGGCAGCTTTTACCTGTAATCTCTTGTGAACACATGGCATAATGTTACAAAAAACAATGAAGGAACAGTCCAAACTTTTATACAAATGTACAGTTTGAACTGTGAATTAAAGGTGAATTAAAGCTGAAAATCTTTAATTTCTTAATTCAGTGTGGTTGTGACTGTTCCATTACTTCTGTGAACTGGAACCTGCTTCCCATTTAGATATAAAATCTCAATCTATGCTAAGGAAAATCCAACTACTCTTATTTTACAGTGATTACATACTAATGTATATGTCATTGGAATCATTACACCTGACAAATATGCAGTAAGAGAAACAATCACTCTTTTAGCTGTTAGTGAAAATTTTGCTCTTGAGTTGTTGCTTGTGGTCAGAGGTCGCCATCATGTATCATAGATCATGATAGACCATCATGGTAGTGTGGAACACGTCTGCATACACAAATCCAGCATATGTGTCAGTGTGAGGGCAAGCAGAAACCATGAACTGGCGTTTACATCCTTGTGTTGGATCGAGCAGATTAAACAGAAATATCTAGAAGAACTACTAACACAGACTGAATCTCCATGCTCTTTAATAAAACAAAACTAATCTCACAGTATGACTATAGGCTGAACCAGAAATTACTGTTAATAACATAATAATCATTTCATTATTAGAATACCATCTAATGTCATTAGAATATATCACACAAATATTAAGGCACATGCTCATTGATGAGCCTGTCTTACAGGCTGTAATCCTACACCTCTGAATTCACAGCTACAAATATGAGTTTAAGACAATACATTCAGCAAATATTGATTCCATCATCTGACAGATAACATCTTGTTGCACAGTGTAGGAAGGAAAATACAGTCCTAATAATAATACACATAAAGCCTACGGACATGAGAAATCAAGAGAACAGCACCACCTGTTGGTGACTAGAGGAAAAATAATCTCATTAGCGTGTCTTCTCACCTAAACATAAGAAAAATAAATAACATAAGATGTCTGGCATTTTAATGCATTGTTCTATTTTCATCCTCTCCACAGAGTCATGCTTTGACCTCATAGAGGAGAACAAGACAGTGTTAATCAGTAGATCACAGTGTGTTGGTGTCTTTCTGTTGTTGCCTCTTCTGCTTTGTGTGGTTCAATAACCAAAATCTGATGATATATTAGATCCAAATGCTGCTGTGATAAATGTTCTGCTGTTAGTAAAGCGTGATGATCTTGAGTTTGATTTTGATCCCAAAAAAAAGTTTTAGTTTTTTTGTGCTTTCTACATAAGAGAGATGAAACAACGGCACCATAAATGAATAGCACAACACAGGAGAGCCAGCTCCCCAGGACAGGACTCAGCCAGCTGCTCCAGTCAGTCAGTCTGAACTGATGAAGCCTTTCGGATGAGAGGTGAAGCATCTTCAAGAACTTAAGCAGAAATCCATTTTTTTTTTTAATTGCAACTTCAAACAGCTCTGTGACAGACCAGAGGAATGATGAGGAGAGCACACTGAGGTTATTCAGTCATTCTCATCACTTTCTCTCTCAAACAAACACAAACACGCTCACACACACTTTTTTAAGTTTTTTCCATCTAGAGAAAAGTCACTCTTTTACAGACGCAGCCTCTTTCCCACTTTTTTCATTGAATCATCACATAAAAAAGGAAAAATTTTATTTCTGCTTGTTGCCTCTGTAGTAGAAGCTCTGTGCACCCTGTCCACATTTCCCCTGCAGCTTTGCTGTTTTATTGCTCAAGGGCACCTCAGTTCTAGATGATGGCAAGGGCTGAGACACTCTGCTCATTTACATTTTTCTAGCTGAAGACCTTTTGACCAATCACCCACGATTCCTGTCTCCACTTCCACACCCACGCTCACATACGCACTGTTAACACATGCGGTGTTTGTGTCCTTAAATCTGAACAGAAATGGAGACTTGAACCTGTGATTTTGGTGAATTGCGCATGCTTCTGAAATATAAGTTGTTACAGAGCGACTGAATGATTGGAGATAATAATCTAATGAAGCAACAGAGAGAGAGGAACAGACGGTCAGACGGTGAGTCACACTCGCTGCGAGCTCCAGTTGTCTGCAGCTTTCTTTGTCCATGCTGGTAAAAAACACACAACACATACAGTATTTATTCAAAAATCATAACAGAGATAAGGACGGATTTTACAAACAAACCACCCACTGCTCTTCACAGCAGTGAGGAGAAAACAGACTATTTTTATTTTCCTCCTGATTCAGTAATCAGATGAAAGTCCTCAGTGAGGGTAGTGCTGTAACAAACAGAGCGACACGACTCAGAGGTGAACTTTAATAATTACATATGTGGTACCAAATCTAATTAGGTGTCACAGTGGATGGCTCACGGGCTCAGCTGCATAATTAAAACCATAACTACTATGGTTAGAGTTCTTTTTTTTTCTTCTCCACTATTTTATTTCACAAACAGCTGTAAAGTAAAATAGTTTGAAAAAAAATCAGTGGCCCATTTTGTAAAAGCAGCCATTACACCCGTCAGGGCACTTTGTCCATTAAGGAATCATGTGTTACTGTGGTTTGAACTCTTTTCCCTACATTCTCTGAAACCTTACTCTGGAACATTACGCACTTTCCTACTAGAAATAGAAAAGCACTGAAATAGGCCATAATCCATTTACCAGACTCTTTTATGCAGGATCAACTGAGGCCGCAGCTTATCCCAGTATGCTCTGAGTGAAGGTGTGAAGACTCAAATCAGTCTGCATATTTGGCATTGACACAGGAGCTTTAAAACAAGAACTATCTTATTTTTCTTTCACATTCTTTAAATGTTTAGAGCAGTAGTTGAGGAAATGAGGCCATTTGCTGCTGTTAATTCTTGTGAAAATCAGCTTTAACTAAGACACATCTCTCTTAATTACACCTTAATTGTCTTTGGTTAGACGTTGTTTATTACAGTTTAATCATGTGGAGTGTTGCTATTCTTCCTGAATCACACTTTACACTCAAGACTCTGCCAATGACATCCATGCAGTTTCTGCAGCTCATCTGAATCAGGTAGTGGAAGAAGATAGCCCAAGCTAGACATCTGTCTCCCCTGTAACAGTAACCCAGCTCCTCCTGAAGGATGTCAAGGTGTTTCCAGGCCAGATGAGATACAGTATATATAAATATACAGTACTGTGTAAAACTCTTAGGTCACTATTGGATTAGTTCTTCTGCAATGCTGTGACGTCCATACATATTTATTTCTCAGTTTTTATATTAGAACAACTAGAAACACAAAAACTGGTTTTTCACAAAGACCATTCCTGAACAGTTTTTTTTCAGGCTACGAAAGGATCAACTTGGCATCCAGATGCAGAGTCAGGTCCTTGCTGGACTCCTTCCGGTGTCTCAAAGAGGAAACTCTGAGAAACTTCTATTATATATATATATATAATAGAATGTATATAGAATGTATATGTATATATGCATATATGTGTTTTTGTATCTGTCCCTCTGCTTATACAGTAACTAAATCATTTGTATGTGAGTTCAGAATAGGATATTTACATGATAAAATTAACTTCTTCATTAAAATTTTCAAGGTTTTAGGTGTCAGTTATTCTTAATGAACCAGTCCTGTTTTGAGTTTGGCTCAATGAAAGAACACTTAAGGATCCATATGACTTTGGAAGTTGAACTAGGTAAAGATAAAATAAAATGCTTGAAAGAAAATTGAAAGAAATAACAACCATCCAATAGCAACTGAAACATAGTACAGACATTATTCACTAGATGGTGCAAGCTCCCACTGTTTAATTCTGTGGCTGGAATCACACTTAGAAACATGACAGTCATAACATCACACGATTAATGAGGCTTTTACAATGAACACCACATGGTCATATACAGTATACACACCTCTGGACTGTTTGCAGCTTACATCCCAAAATGGATGTGTTAGATCCCAAAACTCGTGAGTAGTTCCTGCAGGAAGACTGTGCTCCCCTGTACACATTTTCCATTACAGTATTAATTCTGGCCATTCTGGCTCTTAAAATGGTGCAGGAGGAGATGTGGTGGATCAGCTACCAGGACCAGCATATTGACTGTGGAAGTCATACTGTGCCAAGAGGTGGCATATTGAAGAGTACTTCAGACTCCTCACTTTCACCCTGGATAAGCATGGACTGATCTACAATTGCAACAAGAGAGGTTTCAGCTGGCTCAGACAGTCAGTGTTCCCCAAAGGATCAAACCCTGTTAGTCAGTTTCTTAACTTACTCTTCTTTCTGTGAGAAGGTCAAATTGCTCAGAAAACAAGATAGGAGCAGGATGTTTGGAAGGTTCAGGCAGCCTGATTCAAAAAATATGGAGTGATTGGTCCAGTCATGGGTCCAGGGTGACCACGGCAGAAAATGGTTTCACACCAAAAGGGGTGGCTGTGCCTCAGGAGGTAGAGCAGTCGCCTGCCAATCGTAGGCTTGGTGGTTCGATTCCCGGCTCCTCCTGTCATATGTTGAAGTGTCCTTGGGCAAGATACTGAACCCCAAATTGCCCCCG
>JAUYWH010000011.1:3042465-3061692 GCA_034779795.1 Ctenopoma multispine | reverse complement strand
AGTGTTCCCTCCTGTCCTTATTAAAACCCTCCTCATTTACTCCTGTGTGTTGTGTGCTCTTGGGTCCTCCCTCATCCTGTTCAAACCCTCACACACTGGTTTGGCAACTTTGCATCAAGGACTGGTAAACGGGAATCTCTGGTGCAATATTGCTCAGTTCACTTCTTCAGACTACAAAGGTCTCTGTCAATATGCTCCTCCGGATGCATTCAGAGTTTTTGAGCTAGAAACTGATTCTTTATTATATTTTTTTTTCTGAAGGGAAGCCAGAGTGAAGTATAAAAATATTAATTATAGCAGCTTTAAACAGTTGTATTCAAAAGCTATACTTTGAAATCTGGTACCTTTTCTAAACTACTACAACTTATTTTTGACTTTTCTGTGTATAACAAGCATATGCATCTTTCATGTCATGAGTATACCACATATGACTTGATTGTAGCATTAATGATCATTCTCTGATATTTTTACAGCATGTTATTTAACCCCATGTATTATACTTTAATGAACTGTATTAGTGTGAGTAAAATACTTTATAGTGTTACTCATTAATAGTGATCTCTGCTATCCTCACAGTATTATGCAAGATGGAGAAGAAGGTATTGGAAGATATAGTGTCCATGGTGAAGCAGCAGCCTGCCGGGATCCCACTTAAAAAGCTAGCTGTATTCTACAGCCAAAAATACCACAAGAACCTGATACTATCCTCTTTGGGTTTTGACTCCATGGCTAGCCTTGTTGACTTTCTGGCTAAAGATCTAATTGTAGAGAGGGAAGTGGTGTTTCATAAAATCCACATTTGTGCAAAGCGGGCTGGAGCAGCAGCTGGGGCAATGACACAGGCTTCAGAGGATGGCATGATTGCAGACAAGGTTCTGGAAGATATCGTGTCCATGTTGAAGGAGCACCCAGCTGGGATCCCGCTTAAAAAACTTGCTGTATTCTACAGCCAGACATACCACAGAAACCTGATTTTATCACTGCTTGGTTTTGACTCCATGACTAGCCTGGTTGACTCTTTGGGTAGAGATGTGGTTGTGGAGGGGCAAGTGGTGTTTCACAAAATACACCACCATGCAGGACAGGCTGGAGCTGCAGTCGGATCAACAACAGAAGCTAAAAGGTACCATGTGAATACAGAGAAGGTTCTGGAAAATATAGTGTCCATGGTGAAGAAAGACCAAGACGGGATCCCACTTCAAAAGCTGGCTGTGTGCTACAGCCAGATTTTCCACAAGAACCTGACTTTATCCCTGCTGGGCTTTGACTCCATGGCTAGCCTGGTAGACTCTTTGGGTAGAGATCTGGTTGTAGAGGGGAAACTGGTGTTTCACAGGGACCATCGACAGAAAAGTCAGGCAGAAGCAGTCACTGGACCATCATCATCAGTAAAATCTACAGAAGGCAATGACAATGTTAAGAAGGTTTTAGAAAATCTTGAGGCAATGGTGAAAGAACACCCAGAAGGCATTCCTCTGAATAGGATTACCAAAATCTACAGCCAGGTATACCACCAAAACCTGACTGTAGCCTCTTTGGGCTTCAAAACAATTTCCTGCCTAATAGAATCTTTGAAAGGACTTCTAGTTATGAGAGGAGATGTGGTGTTCCATACGATTTACCAGCCTCAAGATCAACCTGGTGCTGGGACATCAAAAGAAGCTACAGCGAACAGCAGCCCAGCAACTCCAAAAAGAACGGAACCACTCGTAGAAGATAGAACAACCCCTACTGTCACTGTACCACTGATGGATGTCAACTCTCATTATGTGCCTCCCACTCAGGCAGGAATTAGCTTTTTAGGTCCTCCATTGTTGTTTTCCACCCCATCTTTCCTCTCCACCCAATGTTCTTCAATTAACCCACCATTTGCTGCATCCAAACCAGATGACAAATTGACCCAACAGCAGCTGTACCAAAGGGTTTTAGAGGTCAGTTGTGTAATTAAATATGTCCACCACCACTACTACTTGAACTACTATGTTACCAAGGCACAGTCATAATCAAAATCTCAAAACCTAAAAAATTCAAAGAGGTTTTTAATTTGCTAACACAGATGTTGATAGATATATGTTTGAATTCAATGCTGTATCAAAGTATTCTTTATCAAATACCTCATCCCAAGTTCAGTAAAGCAGAATATCTTCCCTTAGGGGCCCACTGGCAAGTTAATTTGGCTATGGAGTAATGCATGCAGGCGAGTCACTTAAATAAATAGTAAATAAATCAGTCAGCTAAGAAAAGTAAGACCCAGTCATTGACTGGCTTGTGTCGGTACTTGCCAATTGCTTCAACACATTGTGTAACTTTTTACAGCAGCTTTAAATGTCTCAACTCAAAACACCTCAGAAAAAACAGACAAATGACTCAAACAAATGTGTCAAACAATGATTCTTAAAAAGGGTGATCAGTTTTGCAGTTTAATAAAATTTTGTCAGACTTATGACCCTGTAACTGGGAAATCTATTCACAGTGATATTGGACAATATTTTTTAATTTGGATATGATAGCATCTAACCCATTACTTTAACATAAAAACTGACCTTTGAGCTTTACACACACTGCAGTAATTGCCTGTGATGACGTTTATGCATTATTTAAATAATCTGGTTCTCATATAATAACTTTATTGATGTGTTCCAGGTAATAAAGAAGTATCAGCTGACTACTCCATCAATGGACCAGCTCCAAACCTGCTATTTACAACAGTTTGGTGAACAACTTCCTCTCACACAGTACATGTCTCTGTATGACAGCTGGGAAGCATCTTCTTCTAAGAAGCTGCCCAGCCATTCTGAACCAGCAGCAGATTCCAACACTGCTGTATGGCAGACACCTGCAGGTAGCCAAACATCACATTCATCAATATTTTCATGCATTTAAAAAAGCATTGTCAAACATTATCTCTTGCCCAGACTTATGAAACCCATCTGTGATGGCATATCATTTCACAGCAGCTCAGGGTCTCAAAAAAGAAGCTGAAAAAGAGCAGCATCAACCGGCTGTTGTGTCCAACCCGCTCTGTGATTCTGATTTTCCAGCGCTGGGGTCGGATGTGAATTTGACCAAAGAACAGAAGAGCAAAGCAAGAGTTGTAACTCTAAGAGAGACCAATGCCCCTGTCTTTAGAGAAGCTTATCATGCCCAGCTCAGAGAGGTCCATGGAGCTAACATGCGAGCAGTGGAGGCCATGGAGGAGGACGAGGACGAGCTCATGGGGAGGAAGAGGAACAGGGCTGTCAATCAGGACACAATCAACAGTCTGATGGAGGACGTAATACGCGAAATTGCTGCAGAGGGAGAGCTGGTTACTAAAGAGAAGGTGAAGATTAACAGGACACAGTTTGAATCTTAAAGGAACAATCCAAATATTTCAGTAGATACTCTGCTTTCTCACCACTTCAATGTGTATGGGAAATGAAGCAGAAGACAATTAGCATAAAGTGTAGAGGCAGAGGGGAATTCACACCAGCTGTCATAAAGATATTAAGATAAACAAAAGTCCAAGAGCTTCCAAGGATGCCTTTTATTCTCATGTGTTCCATTTGTTTATGCATATAACTAACTAATAAACTGTATTTCTTTTTCTCATACATCTAGGTGATATCTAAGGTGTGCGTGCTCATGCAGCTTCCATCTTTGGATGCTGCAAGGATCAAACCCTGGAAGATTCCAGCTTTAAAAGACCTTCAGTACATCACAAGAGAGATCAACACTTTCATAGAGGTTGAGAGCTTGTGTGTTTGCTAACAGGTTGTTTGAATCTGACTTTTTTGCTGCTGTTAAAGTTCCCCCCCCCCCCCTCTGTTTCTCAGTCCACAGAAGCTGTGTCATCCGTTTGTACTCTGTACGAGCTGGGCCAGTCATTGGCTGGACTGAAGGACAAAAAGCGCTATGAAGAGCTGAACCTGGGGCCTCTCTGCAAACTGCCCCTCATCCACCGCATGTTCAAGATTGACAGTAACACCAAGGATGATGACATCCCCCAGATTGAGACAATAGACATCTTAAGGGTACAACAACAAATGACACACGGATTTCATTGATGAAATTGCTGCCAAACATAAAAATCACATTGTAGATAAACATTGTTAATATTTTTAATGGTTGAACCTGCTGTGACAACATGTGAGCCATGATGTGCAGCTTAAATTAAAGGTAATAAAGTAAGTGAGAGATGTCTGTTTTTTATTTTTAATACATAGGTGTGTAGTAGATTGATGGGAATAGTTTTCATAATGTCAAAAAGGGAAGAAAAAAGGAAAGGGTGCAAATACTTTCCAGAGTGCCTGCAGCAGACAAATCTCACATCCACAGACTGTGTGTTCTTTTTGCATTTAATTTGTTCACATAAATTTATCTGCTCTGTTTTCTTTCTTTAGCAACTTCGGAATTTTCGGAAGAAGCAAAACAAGCCAAAAGTAGACCTGGCTGAGTTTATGAAGTATTTGGCCGATCATTACAACTGTGACTCTCCCTACGAGCTGGGAATTAGGATACACAGTGTTGCACTGCCTATATCGGTAAGAGAAATAACCTGCAACACCAAAGTTAAGATAAGTTATCCTGGCAGGGGGAATGTATAGCTTTAAATTCTGCACTATTTTTTAGTATTGCTGAGTAAATCCCCTTAATCACATGGTTAAAAAAATACAGTGAGAGAGTTGTTTAAACATCTAGTGATCACAATCATGTGTTTCACACTGAAGACTTTTGGGTTTAAGATTAAAATATGAGTATTAGATAAATTCTAAATTTTAGCTTTTTTTGAAGATATTTACACGTAGCCCATGATCATGTGTGTTCCCACCCAACCCACTGACAACTTGATGGAGGCATCTCCTCTCTTGTGGTTTCGTCTGTAGCATAATACTGTTCCCTGACTCCCCCTATTTGTTCCCCTCATATCCCTAAATCTGGTGTCACCTGCCTTTGTGCTTTCTGCTAAGAAAGTAACTTTGTGTCCAGAGTAGATTTAGTTTATTATCTGCCACTAAGGGTTGCTGCGCTCAGAGGCAACTCAGGTCAGCCATGTTGTGATGCATTCAGGGACAGTACAGCGTGTAGACCATTCATTTAGAAAACAAAAATCAACGTATGGACCAATCTGAGCCTCGGAAATTGGGGTCTGAACTGTACTATTTATTGCTTGAACTATCAATCTCAGTTATCACCACTGGTTAGCGAGAAACACCTGTTCCAAGTCACCTGCTAATTGTTCAGATTACTTGTTCACTTAAAATGTGTGTCATCATCTTAGACCTAGTCCACACTAACACAGGTATTTTTAAAAGCTTTTCCATGCCTTTCTTTTGCACATAAGCTACATTTTAAGGCACAGAAAATTTACCTTTTGGAAAACTCCTACCACAATGACTGATGAATGTTTTGTTGATGTGTAAACAGGGAAAACAGTTTGGCTTGTAATGTTGGTGTGCGTGTTGGTACACATACAGGAAAACAGTAAATAGGATTTTTCCATTGCTCTCTGTAAATCCTCTTTTCAAAGTTGGCGTCTCCTGATTAATCTTTTTCTCAGATGTCTTGGTTGCCATTTCAATACGTTTGGAGAATGCTGTAGCAATATACTTGAGATTTTAAAAAAAGTTATATTAATATCATATTAATTGCAGCTTGTCTGCACGTCTCTTTCCATAACAGACTGTACTGAAGGTGAGTCGTTGTGAGCACACCATTTTGGATCAAGCCAGGGAGGTTATTCAGAAAGAACTGGAGGAGGAAACCCAGGAGCGGCTGAGAAAGATCAAGAAGAGCATGTTGGAGCCAGTGCAGGGAGCAGGTGCCTTCTTCACAGACAACTTGGATCTTAGGAAAAAGTATGCATCCATGGCTGCAGCCGAGGTAGTGCTGGCAGTTTTCTCAAACGCTGCGGGGGTGTTCAGCCCCAGGATGACCAAGGTGGGTTCCAGACACTGACAGATACACACTATCATTGACTCTCAAAGGATCTTAGTCAGTGACATGGGGAATTTGTTTCCACTTTTTTTAGAAGTGCAGTGGCTATGCCTCTTTGGTCCTATCTTTAATTTGCTCTTTTATACTGCTGGGTTTTAATTTCACTAAGCCTCACACCATGAGCCGAGGGGATGACACGTTACAGAGCTGCTCTCCAGTTTTGAACTCATTAGCAAAGTGTCACCCTCTATAATTTCCTAATCCTTAATGAAAGCAGAAGAAGAAAGTTTGTTTTAACTGATGAATACTGACTAGACATGAAACTCTAGGCTAAACTCATCTGGACTTGTATGTGTTCTGGGATTATCTTTACTCTGGAGACTTTATCCTGCTTATCTGCTGTCTGAGATTTTACAGGCATTTTCATCATCATCAAAGTAATATTTATTTCATTCTAACATATTATATTGTTAATTTATCCTCAGAACCTGTTTACAAGATCATCATCATATCCTGTCTAAAACTTTGTATCATTGTATGCATCTGCATTTAGATGTCCCAGAATGTATAATATGGGAAAAAAAAGTCCCAGAACAAAATGTTTCAAAAATGTAACAGGGATGTAAAGGTTAATGGAAAATTTATTTATTAATTAATTTTATTTAAGTAGATTGCCTCCTCCAGAGGCCACTAGAGGGAGTTAAAAGCCACAAAGTCAGGAGTCTGTAGGTAGCTGGCCTGCAAGAAAGGGAAACATGAAGGAAGAGAAATCGTATGACATGCAGCAAAGGTCCCCAGCTGGAACTGGGGACACTGCAATTATGTCACATGTGCCATTTGGTTATCACAGCACTCCAGAAAAAATGTTTTTCTAATTTCTGTATTTGTCTCATTTGGTTATGACAATGATTTCTAACATCTCTGACACCCACCTTTTTCAATTTCCAATGCAGCATGTCCAGACCTTCCTGCTGCAGGTGTCAGGTGACCGGTTGGTGACGGCTCTGTTTCAGCTGGCCATATGTGGTGGCTCCTTGGCCATCCCACAGGACCTGGTGCTCAAAGACAAGGCATCCAAACCCACAGAACAGTCTAAGAGAGAGGACAAATCCACCACATCCCTTCCCAGTGAAGGTATTAGTGCAGGGTGCACAGTGTTAAGTTGTTGTAATGTTGTAATATGATTGACTAACTTTTCTGCTTTTTGTCTCTCAGCCAAAGTGAAGCAGTATCTGAAAGACAGTCTGTCTTCACTGAACTCAGCCATCACTCTGGCCCACATTGCCTCTCTAGAGACAAAGTTGGCCAAACACTTCCAGGTCAAAGATTTCCTCTCCTTAGAGAAAGGCAACTTCCTGGACTTCCTGGTTAAAAACAGTCAGGTACAAGTTGTTCTTCATATCTATAAATCTTAATCATATCTGCTCACATCTCTTGATTTGGTATTGTGTATGCAAGGTCTCCTGATGCAGCAGTGTTTTCATCTATCTGTCTCCCCGGCTGTGTGCAGCTGCTGCAGGAAACAGTGGGATCTACCTTGACTCTGGGCAGCAACAGCACAGGACTTGCAAGCAGTGGTTTCAGACCCACTAGACAAGACATGTTTGAGTTCATCAAGCAGTGTGGCGACATAACCAGCACTGATCCAGATGAAGTGAGCCATTTACAGACATCAGACTAAAGCATTTTAAACTGTCCTCTTCTCTCAGTATAACAGTAAAAATGTTTTACCTTTTTCTACTCTTCTTTTTTAAGCTCTCCCACATCGAGTCAGCGCTGAGGACCCACTACAAGGTCCGGGACAGTCGTGACCTGGGCTACGGCTCTCTGCACATGCTCGCTGGCCTAGTTCAACGGCAGAAAGAGCTGGTTGGAGGAGGACTGACCCAGGTCTTTTATGAGTCTGCTCTGTTTGCCAAACAAGGGAAACTAAGGTTAGTAGTGTATCAACAGACAAACATTACTGAACCTCCTTAAAGTTTAAAGACTCACAAAGGCTGTTAAAATAAGGTTTTGTCTCCAGTAGGGGCAATGGGGCAAATACTGAATCCTATACATGACATAGTATTACATGATCTATAGTTGGCCACACAGTCTATGTAATTAATGGGAAACACTTTATGCTTCGAAAAGACCAAAATAAGATGTCATTGTGAAAGTTTTGACCCACTCAGTTAGCTAAAACTAACTTCGTCCTTTTCCAGTTCTTATTTCATGTCTGTCTTTATCACTATGTCTGTCTCTGTCCCACATTTCTCCCGTGAACAGCGCTGAAGGTGGATGCGAGGCAGTGGGGCTCCTAGGTGAGATGTCTAAGGTCCAGGCTCTGGCCAGCTTGCTGTCCTGTCCTCTGCTGGAGGATTTAAGCGAGTGGAGCCAGTGGGAGCTGATCTTTAAACCTAGTCACGGCTCCCTCAAAGATTTCATCGAAAGAAATGCAGGTGAGAGTCAACCACGATCAGCCTGTGTGTCACCGGATCATAGGTAGACCATTGTGAATGTATGATCCTGCTAAGTGTAAATTAAACAAAATGCCCATTCCATCTTTTTATTTACTTGTAATGCAGCTGATACGGGGCTAGTGGCGTTGGAGGTGACACCAGGATTGCTGCTCAGGATCACCACACACACAGGAGACAAACATTTCTCTAGTGCTGCCATGGTCCTCGATCCCGTCGGCACAGCTGGTCACCTGGTGTCCATGGTGGCAGCTGATGGGATTGTTAATGCTCCCACGGCTCTCCTGGCCAATCACATGCACAGCTCCCTGGCTGCAGCTGTGGCTAAAGAAGGTAATACTGCAGCAGAGCTGTGTCAGAGCAAGAGAGCTTTCATAGTAGAATGATACTTTTTCTGCATTGTGTTTGAAATGCAGCTTGTGTCATCAATGCTAATGTAAAATTTGTGTCTGTTAGATTTGTCCCAGGCTGAGGAGGATGTGTCATGTTACAGCAGAGTGGCCAAATTCCTCTTGGCATGTTTGACAAGAATCCCCACCAAAACCTGCCAGGCTCTCTTACAGCAGGTCAGTTACACTGTGTGTGCAGATAAAAGGATCAAATCATATCTGTCCTTATCTTTAAAGAGAAAGTTATTTTGAAGCTTTATTGGATTACACATTACAAATGATTTTCTTTGAAATGTGTGGAGATGGATATAATTAGGAAACATTGTTCGCAGCTTTTAACAAACAAAGACATTTTTGCCTAATGAGTGGGCAGCTTTAGTCTGTCAGTTTAATTGTGTCAACTAAACTGTGTCTTACAGTTGTCATGCCAACTTGGCTCAATGGTCCTTTTAGACTTTCTTCAGTTTTTGTCAACACTCTGTTCTTTATTTTAGATACAAGGGGAAATCTATACTTGTGCCAACTTTTTTACTATGTTGTTTCCTGTTGCAGCAATTACTGCAGCATAGGTTTCATAACTGAAAGCCAAAAATGCCAGTGAGTGCATTTCTGCTGTAACTGTCATTTGAAAATGGTGTTTGAGTGTGTTCTTGCGTGAATGTGACTTCCAGGTGTTTCTGGAGCCTTTCTCCCGTGTTCTGGGCCAAGCCAAGTCTAAACAGGTCCTCATCACTGTGGCCCAGTCTGACCCAGGACACTTGAACTGTCTGCACCGGCTAGGGATCCTCTCGGGCATCACTGAGTGGGTCAAAGACTATCACAAGAAGCTGAACCCACCACAGAGCCAAAACCACATGCACACAGCACCTGTGGAACAGGCCAAGGTCAGAGTTTGAAAAACAAAAAAAACAGTTCTTTGATTGGCTCAGATCAGATATATATTTTCAACTTATGCACTATTTCAAGTGTATTTTAGCATCAGAGGGTTAAAAAGAAAAACCTTAGGTGATATGCACGATCACTGTAACTAAATAAAGAGCCATAAAAATATACAACCACCTGTAGTAAGTTGAGCTTCAACAGAAAAACATATCTAAGAATAGATTCCGGTGTGACTGATATCTGATCTCTGGGTAGTTTAATTTTGAAACATTATGCCAAGCGAAAACTACTGAACCAAAAAAACATCACATTGTATTGACATTATATCTGACATTGTATCTGTCTTATTACATGTTCACGTTTCAGCTACAGTTTAATAAATAAACTGTTTCTGTGCTCTGATCTTGAGATCCAGATTTCAGCTGAATCTTAAGTCTTACAGTTATTTATAACTTCAAAAGATGAACACTAAATCTAAATGGATTCAGAGGAGTATTTGCATGGATTAAATAAGCACATTTCATATTGAAATCCAGATCAGATCAATAAGATATTATATACTGGGTTCAGTTTGAATAAAATGCTGCTAAACTCAGACTCTTATTGCAGTTTTAACTAAAAAACAAATACTGTGTCCTACATTTGAGTAGCTGTGTTATATAGTGAGCTGTGTAGTAACGTGTTTGTCATGGTCCCCTACCTTCAGTCTAACTTGATAGACTCTGAGAGCAGCAGTCTTTCCGTTCTGAATACGAGTGAAGATGACGATCTTGACGATAACATCATGGACAACAGTTTTGCATCCTCCCAGCTCAACCAGAGCTTACAACAAGGTGGAAGTAGTATTCAACCACATTCATATTCTTTTGCATAACGTTTCTTAACTTTCATAACTTTCCCTTTTTTTTATAAATAAATTGTTTCTTCTAGTCAATAGCGAGTGTGACGTAGAGATTGAGGAAGAGGAGGATGAGGAGGAGCTGTACGAGTTGGCATCAGTGCCTAACGGTGTGACATCAGATGTCAGCAGTGAAGCTGAAGGAGGTCAGGGTGATGAACAGTCAGAAATGTCTGATTCTAATGAAAAAGATGCTGCCAGCAGCTGCTTAGAGACAACATTACATCCCCTAAGAGCCATAATTGAAGACATCAGGTTTGTTCACTGTCTCCATTTAAATATCATGGCTTTATTTTGGCAAATGTGGCTCATACAAAGGAAAGCCCATCTGTGTTTTCCTCTTCTTTCTAACAGGAAAACTGAGTTTGGTATTGGTGTAGAAATGACACCTGAAAGCCAGAAGCTGATACAGACTCACCAGAACAGGCTTGGCCGCAGTTTGGAGCGGCTCTCTACTGAACTCTACAGCAAGGACACACACTTTGTGTTGGAACTCATTCAGGTGCTGTCTGTTATATTTACACCGTGTCACACACCTCTGTCTGCTGCCCTTTATTTTCTAAACCTTATTCTAATTGTTTCTTCAATATTAAATACTCCTTGAGATTTACTGACTCCCAGGTGTTTGAGTTTCATATGTTTGTTGGTTTAATTTGAAAAATGTCTAACTTTGACTAATTTGAACATCTTTGTTTGCTATTCTTCAGAACGCTGATGACAACAGTTATCCAGCAGAGGCTAGTGTTGTTCCAGCTCTTGCCTTTGTGGTGGAGAGAGACTGCATCACTGTTCTCAACAATGAGACCGGCTTCCAGGAGAAGAACATCAGGGCTATATGCGATGTGGGCAGCAGCACCAAAGGAAAACACAAATATGGATACATAGGTAAGTCCGTAGTGTGAATAACTGGTCACTGACTGAGGTTTGTTTCAAATTTATGATATTAGAAACATAAATATTGTCACTCTACTCCACACAGGACAAAAGGGAATTGGCTTCAAGTCTGTGTTTAAAGTCACAGACTGTCCCGAGATTCACTCCAACGGCTTCCACATGCGCTTCGACAAGACTTGTGGCTCAATGGGATACATCCTCCCTCACTGGATTGAAGACGAGAGACCTCTGGACACACAGCTGAAGCCTTTAAAACAGCTTAGGTTAGATGACTGAGAAATAATGGGCCTTTTTTGTGAGAAAAGGAAAAACTCAGGTCATATTAATAATATTAATTATGGCTTGGTTGTGTTCAAATATTCCAGTAAGTTATAATCTGACTTGTCTTGACCTGAAGCCTGAAACTGAATCAGCCAAATGAAATTATTGCTTTTTAGAAATTATGTACATATACACTTTGCCTTCTGTGACATATCATATTTGTAAACACAGTTATCATATTTTAACATAAATATAATTTGGTTGGGAAATTCTCAGTGATCCATTTTGTGATGTTTTCATCTGATCCACTGTAAATATCATAGTATTGATTAATGAAACATTAAATACATTTTTATATTTATTATATTGAAGCATTTTACTGCCAATATTTACACTTTGCCTGTAGTTTGTGGCCCATTGAAGGTTTGAGTAAGTGGAAGAAGAAATACCTAACAGCATTTGTTCTGTTATCAGCTGGACCACTAAGATCTGCCTCCCTCTGCGGTCTGAGAACTATCAGACCAGGAACCTGTTTCATGACGTGCACCCCTCCCTGCTGCTCTTTCTGCACCGCCTGCGTTCTATTGCCATCTACAATCAGGTAGCTCCCGCACTCATACATATGCAAAAAATAGTCCCCTCCAAAAGTAAAGGCAATGCTAATTTGTTTGCTTTAGCTCTACTCTAAAGACACGTGGATTGGGAAGATAGCACCTTTTGTATGAGATGACTCATATTTTAGGTGAGCAAAAGTGATGTTCAGACAATAAGTAGATCTGAAGACTGTATTTGTTGTTAGGAGTAGGTAAAGATCTACTCTTGATCCGTACCATACAAGCTTATGAAGCGTGGTGAAGATGGTATCATGACATTGATGGCTGTTTCTGAAACAGGCAGTAAAGCCTAAAAAAACATAACAAAAGAAGATACCAAAACTCACTTTGCTTTACTTTAAGTCACTGTAAAACTGTCATCTAACACAAATGTTGCTACCTACTGTGTTGTTAAACATATAGAGGTTTACATGGCATCAAATAAAAGCTCAAATTATTAACTTTTAGCTGATATCCATCTTTTAAAATTAAACCCAAAAACAAATGAATTAGCCTTGTCCAGAGGTGATTTTTTGCACTGACACGTGTTATTGCACTACAGGATATGTAGGATGTGAACAAGACTCTTCACTTTACTCCTAATCCTTCGTCACCTGCTTCTTCTTTCTCGTCCTGCAGATTGAGAATCGTCTCATGACAATGACTCGTAAAGACCTGAGTCACAACGTGCTGGAGGTGGAGCACACAGAGGGTATCGAGCGCTGGCTAGTGGTTAAAAGTACACTGCAGCCCAAGAAGGTAATGCACAACCAGCCTCAGTTTACCATGTCTACATTTTAGAACAAGTTGACATCTGTTTTTAACATTCTATTCCTCCTGGGGAATAAATAAAATTCACTCTAGATTTGCATTTCTCTGATGTGCTCCTGTGTTTGTGAGTCATAACGCTTCAGCTCCTTCTCTTCTTCCTGCTAGACTTTGTAAAAACTCACTCATTAGGCAGGGTGTTGGTTCCAGCATCAAGCAGAAATATGTGACAAAAAAACCCAGACACGCACTTTCACCACACACACACACACAAAGAGAAGCACATAAACACCACCAAGCAGATTTTAATGATCCGTCAGCCTGAAACGATGCTATAATCCCTGCTACTCTGTCTTCTTCAGTTATCCTTCTTCTTCTATTTCCCTCAGGCAGCTTCCTGTTACCTGCAGTTGTGTTGTACAAGATATATATGAAGCTGACTGAGAGAAAATGTGTTGAGGCTTTCTGTGCTTCACTTTACCAGGCACTAAAGTCCAGTTCTGTAAGGTGTTAGGGAGCTGGTGTGTCTGTGTTGACATCGATCTGCTTCTCCTTCAGATCAAAGAGGATGTTGAGTCGACAGAGCTTGCCTTGGCTTTCCAGCTTGGCGGCGACACAGCAGGAAGTGATATTGTGTGCCAGCCTCAGAAACAGCCTGTGTTCGCCTACCTACCTCTTCGTAGCTTTGGCTTCCGTTTCATCATCCAAGGTCAGAACAGAGATTCAGATCTTGGAGCAGTTCATCCATAGACACAGTTTCTGTAGTCCACTCTCAGTAACTGATAACTTTTCCTCCTCCAGGTGACTTTGACATCCCTTCCTCTCGTGAAGATGTGGACAGAGACAGCCCCTGGAACCAGTGGCTTCGATCTGAGATACCACAACTTTTTCTCCAGGCCATGGATGTCTTCACTGTAAGACGATACTGTATCTGCAGGGCCATATGAAAAATTTCTTGTTGGAGTTCAAATTAAATTAGATGTTAATGATCCCCGCAGTAAAGGACTTCACCTTTACTATATTAAGGTGTATGGTAAATTCAACATAATGTGCCTCTCCTTAGTAATTCATTCTCATTACAGCTGAGGTAAATAAAGGCAAAATGTGTAGCAGAGCAATTGAATGTCTAAAACACTCACTAATCCTTTGTTGTTACTTGACTTTTACCTAAAGACCTGTTTTCTCCTTATTCCAGAATCACCCAGAGTTCAGGGGGCTGAAGGGTCTCTGCCAGTTCATGCAGTTTATCCCGCTGCCTGATGAGGTGCTGGACTTCTTCAAGCCTGTTGCCGGGCAGATCATTCAGCTGCTCAAGGGCAAAGACTTCCTGCCCACACTCAGCTCAGGTTGTTCCTCTCTCCTGCAAGTTGTGCAAGATTAAGATTTACAACCTAAAAAACACACAAACACCATAAAAACAGAAATATTACAGGTACACTAATGCTGCGGGCTCAGCACTGCAGTACAAGAAACTGAAAACACTGTAACTACTGTAAGTCTGTAAACGTTCCTTTCCATGCTTTCTCTCCCAGATGGCAAGGTTGTGTACAAACTGCCGTCCCAAGTGGCTGTCTGTCAGGACGCTGTGATCCGCGACGTGATTGGCGGAGATGAGCTCGAAAAGCATCTGTCCCTGTTTTATCTCCACCCGGGTTTGAGCCCTGCCCCACCCACCTCTCTGCTCACACACCTGGGAGTCCGATACCTGCGGGGATCAGATGTTACCACGGTAACCACAGCCATGGCAAAGGAGCTGATGAAAGTGAAAGGCATCTATTCAGGTGTGTGCACATAAGAGTGTCTGTGACGCAGCCCACCCCATGAACCTGAATGCAACATATCTGATATGTACATCTCAGATGCACACCCAACGTTTTTCACTGCAAACACACACTATGTATAACAAGCTGATCTGGTAGTATTTAAAAGAAAAGACATCTTCAGTGCTTATATGATGCTGTCCTGACAATGGTCTTGGTAGAGAGAAAGTTAATGTTCATAATAGCAAAGTAAGCACTTGAACTCAGGAATAATTAATGATAGAACCTTTACATAGCTATGTTTGTAATAATGATAGCTCATATACTGTATGTGGTTGGATTTTGAGCCTGAATAAACAGCTTATTAGAGAGAAAATACCTATACAATATAAGAAGACAAGTGTAGTAATGTAGAAATATTAGATAATTAGTGCAGTGCATTAATTAGCTCAGAACTGACATCACTAGCACAGATTTGGAAAGTAAAAAACACGATGACTCATATTTTTCTGTTTCTCAGTTTGATTGAATTTTATTGGGTTTTAAAAAGGCATAAGAACATAAGAATATAGGCTCATGTTTTTATTAAATAATTTTTACCTTTTTTTTTATTTTTTATAAATCAGTAGTGTTTGATAAGCAGAATAAATCCCAGCAATGTCTAATAAATGGACATTCATTTACATATTTTTCATTCATTTTCATTGCCTCTGTGTGTGTCTTTTAGATGACGGTCTATGCCAGCTGGCCCGTTTACTCGTGTGCAACTTCCGGGCTCTTGAGCATGGTTACGGAGAGGCAGACTCCATCCTGCAAACTCTAAGGGATCTACCCATAATCCCGCTGGCTGATGGGCGTGTGGTGGCACTTAATGGCGAGGGACTGTTCTTTCCAATGGAAGAAGCAAAGAACAAGAAGAAGAAAGCTCAAGCTCAGACCGGTAATTCTACAACAACAGCATACACATACTGCAATTATTGGATTTTGCTCATGTGCTTGGTCATTTGATTCCAAATTGGAGATCTGTTTGAGTGTTTCCATCTGAAATGTCAAATGATTTTGCCTCACAAATGCTTTCAATTTTTCCTGCCATTAAGATGCTGTATGATTAGAAATGAAAATGAAGATGTTAAGAGGAAGGACAGAATTAGAAATGAGTACATCTGAGGGACAACTCATGTTGAGCAGTTTGGAGACAAAGTTAGAGAGACAAGGTTGAGATGGTTTGGAGATGTACAGAGGACGGACAGTGAATATATTGGACAAAGGATGTGTGGAGCTGCCAGGCAGGAGGAAAAGAGGAAGACCTCAGAGGAGGTTCATGGATGTGCTGAAGGAGGACAGTTGGTGTAACAGAGCAGGATGTTAGGGATACGGTGAGATGGAGACAGATCATTCACTGCAGCGACCCTTAAAGTGAGCAGCCGGATCATTTAGCATTTATTGGTAGCATCCCATTGTTTTTCTTTTACACAGCCGCCCAACCCTTTTGGAAATGGGGTCGACAATATTTCAGTCATTTGACCTACTTTATGTGAGGTGAGGATATAAGTAGACTTGTGTGTGCAAGCAAAACTATGGTGTATTATAAACGAGGATACAATTTTGTAGCTTGGGACAACAGTTCTTCCACTAAAAGAATAAACAGGAACACTGTGACATTACTTAAAATAGGTGCAGTGTTCAGGGGCATGTAGAATGCAATTAAAATGTGGAACCAGACAGTGGCGTGTGGATATTTTCTGCCTTTCTGTGCAGATAATTGTTATCCAGCATTTTTGTAAGAATGAATAGATGTGCATATGGCTTCTGATTGCACAGTGCTAAATCAGCCAGGACAACAGCAGCAAGCACACACAGTCACAGCAGAAACGCAGACAGAAAAGCAGTCAGGATACAGGGGCAGTACAGTTTCACAGGTTCCCAGTTTCCAAAAATATGAAGCTGATGTAGAAAAATAAAAACAGATAAATATGTATGATCTCAGTGATGGTGAGAAGTGCACATGTAACACTCTCCATCTGTGCTCATAATGCTCAGCTGTGCAGCAGCAGAAAAGGCTGAAAACAATGATGGTACCTCACAAGATAAATAAAAACCCTTTGAAGTGTGTGGTACATTTGATCAACACACAATGGTAAACAGGTTGTAAACACAGGCTGTAGGACAAATTGAATACTTCCTTGAGTAGAATGTCTGCTCTTTTAGAAGTCAGCACATTCCCAGACACCGAGGGCAGGGAGGTAGGTGTATGACAAACTTGACCCCTCTCTAAGAATAAGCAGCCTTTCAGCCTCCGCTCCAGTCGCAACACGTGACACACAAAAAAGCGGAGGAGCGCCACCCGTGTTGTGCGTCATCGCATTTAGAACCAGCACCCAAAGCAGAGGTTTAGGAGCATTAATAATTGATTTTCACACTCTGATGTAAGCTTCCTGCCACTGCAGTGAGCTGGCTTTAATAATCGTGTAGTCTAAGTAAGTTATGTCTTTATAAGTGACTCAGAATTCTTATCTTAGGATAATTTCTTCCTAAGTGTTGGAAGTGCTAAGTGCTTCACATGAATGAATTATCAGATGAGACAAACACTAGAACAGCGCTCCCCAACCACTGTGGGTCATTTGGTAAAATTCCTTTATAAAAGCCAGTCAACTGAAGGACTAATTGTTTTAGCACCAAATAAATCAGGTTAACATGTACTTAAGTAGCCAGATTACAGTTAGATTTCTGCAGTAGCCAGATATTTTGGGGAAGATGTTACATTACATATAGTCATGTACATTCACAGCGTAGAGCAGCAGCAAGACAGCAGAGCTATATATTGTGTGTGTCACTGTGCATCACTGTGACAGCGACAACATGATGTGTCCTCGTCTTTGAAAGTCAGACTGAAGTGATATCAAAGTTACAGGAAGTAAGACGTAAGTATACGTGACACTGAAAACAGGAAAAAGAACAAAGAATTCTGTAAAAGTTGAGAGGAATTAATGTTAGTGCGAATGAAGCCTTGACTCCAGCTCGCTTTCAGGTCAGTGGGTGTAGCTGGAGCAGGGCTTCTGAAAGTGAAGCCAGTGTGCAATGCGAACCTCAGGATTGACTTAGAGGTGAAGTCAAGTGAACAGAGGTGTGCTTCAGAGAGACAGCTGAGTTAAACACGGTGTTCTTCTGAAATATTGAGCAGCTCAGGGATCAGTGGGGAAATGTTGTTTTAGATGCCGGTCTCAGAAAATAGAAAAGTAGGTCGCTGGAGGTTTTCACTTACACACATTTAGTTGTGTGTTTATATGTTATAATGTCAATAATCATACACTTATTTGCATGGTAAATTTTCCAGGAAGCAGCAAAGGAAAATTGAAGAATTAAAGAAATTCAGACTAATAAGTAGTTGTATAATTTTTGAATCCAGGCCAAAATGAGTTCACTTCAGTACATCAGTACTGAATGTTTCCTACAGCAGCAGTCTTCTGCTTCTCTTAGCATGTGTTGTGAAATATTCTCTTGAGGGCATGTAAATTAGGAAATGAACTGGAAGAACACTTTTTGGGCTCATTAAAAGCTTTGTAAAATCAGTAAATACACTAAAATGTTCACCCAGAACATTTTAATGTCAAGAAAGTGTTGATTCAAAATGACTGAACTCCATGGTCATTTTGTAGCTTTAGTCCATAAATCAGCTTTCCTGTAATCCACTGTTTCTCCACAGGTCCTCTGTCGGCACTATACAAGGATGTGAATGTAGTTAACCCCTCTCTGCTGAGCTGTGTGGAGCCTCTGGAAAGTCAGCAGGTTCGAGAGCTGCTGAGGAGACTTGGAGTTCATGAGCTGGAGCCTCAAGAGCTGCTGGAGCAGCACATCTACCCATCAATAAGGAACAACAAATGGAAGGTAACATACTGTAGTTTAAGGCTCACTTTAAATTATTCTTAAAAAAAGTTTTACCTATTGTATTTGGCTTAAATGTCTTTGTTCTCCTTTTTTTCTGCATCCTTTCTTACTGATGACACCATCAGTCTAAACCCGAGGAAGTGGTGGTGAGTTACTTGGTTTTCATCAAGCAGCATTCCTCCTCCAGCCAGGAGTACTCAGACACTACAATACCCGTCCTCACCAGCAGGGGTCTGATGTGCCCAGGGCAGGACAGTGTGCACTTCTCCGAAGAGTACGGCAACATCGACCTGGCAAAGAAACTGCCAGGTACAGAGAAACCCACAGCTTTTGATACTGTCACACAAAGAAACATGCAAACACACATCCATGATGTGCTTATGAAGATCAGATACTCAGAGCTTGTTTCTCACTCTTCCTCTTACAGCTTTTTTCTGCTTGGGACATATCAGCTGTGTGTGTGTGTGTGTGTGTGTGTGTGTGTGTGTGTGTGTGTGTGTGTGTGTGTGTGTGTGTGTGTGT
>JAUYWH010000011.1:2980254-3024235 GCA_034779795.1 Ctenopoma multispine | reverse complement strand
GTGTATATATTGTGTGTTTATTGTATATTCTATTTTATTTTATTTTAATTCTATTTTTTATTCTAATTTTTTGTACTTTATAGTCTTGTTGTATACTTTTTCTGTATTTATGTCGTGAGCTGTGGTAACACACAAATTTCCCCGCTGTGGGATCAATAAAGTCCTATCTTATCTTATCTTATACAGAGAAGTAATCTCATCATGAGTATATGCTGCAGTCACTGGTAGCTAAAGTTTCAATTCATGCATAATTCGTAGGTTACGATGTGTCATATTAGCAACATCACACAGTTTTTAGCAGACAGTTAACACTCTAACACAAAGTGAAATAGATGATTGGTTTTGAGATTTCTTTTATTAGAGCATCAGAAACCTGTGGCATTTAAGAAATACATAAACCTCCATCTTAACACTGAGCGTTTGCTCGCTCTAGCTTCACGGTTCTCTTACAGACAGTAAACAGCTCTCAGCCGTCTTACGTAAATCTCATAGAAGAAAGCAAGAAATTGATTTTCCTCAAATGTCAGACTGTTCCTTTAACTTGTGTTGTGGCACTCTGGTGTCAGTGTGTAAGTGGATGTGGGGACATCATGTTCGTTCTAGATATATATATATAGAGAGAGCCTGTAACAGTAGCTCTCCTCTTGTCACCCACGCATATTAGAAATAGAGTTGAATCTGTAAATCCACTGTAAACCATGTTTTAGCCTCTGTGTCTACGGAGAAGCTTTGTCACATCTGACGAATCACAAGCAAATGAAAACGTGCTCTTGCGTCCTGGATATTCACAAGTAAAATTGGAAGCGTGTCCCTTAAAATCCAGAAAGCCAGAGTATGAGATTTGTGAGTTTCTTTTCACTAATGATGACTAGTGATTTCTTGTTATAAGAAGGTCAGAGGTCAGTTAGGGAGCAGGACTGACATTTAGACCGAGATGTAAGTGTGGTCAAAAACCTGCTGCTAGGTTCCTGTTGTGTCAGAAGGCTCTGTTGGTGCAGAGGTATTGGCTGCTGCACTCTTTATCTCACACACACACACACACACACACACACACACACACTTGCTTTGCTACTCAACGGTCCTTGTCATTGTGTGCTGCTCTCCCTCTCTTTCCTCTCTCATTATTTCCTCTGCCTTACACCACTGTCTGTCAGCGCATGCTCTCACACACACAAACACACTCTGGGGTCTTTGATTGTGTGTGCGCGTGTGTGCAGTAGTCACGCCATGCTTTTTTGTAAACAGAAGACAAATCCTACGTGGGCAGTCATTTCAATGGCTAAATGTTTCTGTTGGTGCTGTTTCTCGTATGGGCAACAGTGACAGTGAGCGCTTGCAGCTTGTGCATCGGGAAAATTGA
Source organism: Ctenopoma multispine (assembly GCA_034779795.1). NCBI lineage: Eukaryota > Metazoa > Chordata > Actinopteri > Anabantiformes > Anabantidae > Ctenopoma > Ctenopoma multispine. The sequence goes on along the minus strand of JAUYWH010000011.1, from coordinate 3,022,875 downwards.
AAAAGTCGGTGAAATGGAAAAAAAGATGAAGATAGCGTTGCTCTTAATTGTTTGGGGGCAGCTCGGCTGCATCGGCGGGGGTGGACGTGGCTGTGATCATCGCCTTGGCTCGTTGAAATGTGCTTGGCTGGTCAGCTCTGCCCGCTGGTTGCATAAGCAGTCTGGGATTTAGTCAGCTGCGGCCCCTGGTCGCTGCTCTGTTTCCACAGAGTGTTAAACCTGCTGGCACAGAGTGTCAGTGCTGAAAGAGGAGGCAGGAGGAGGAGGTTTGTGGTCATTTGAAGGGAACACAGTGTATTTTGTGTCTGTTTCCAGTACATAGCTTTTTAAAGCCTGTGGGGATGTACAGGTGAAGTCTTAGAAGGAAACCTACTGTAAGGCTTTTATGCAGGGGTTGGTGAAAAACTGCACCCTCTCCTGACATCCACAAGTGATTGCCACATTAAATTTGAGAAATCTGCTCTACGAAGCACAAAATAGAAGGAAGGTGCTGTTTTTTTCCCACATTAGCACATTTAGCCCGTGTGTTTGCAGAGTCTTTGTAATGCAGGGTTGAGCTGTTCTGCCACCAGTACCAGGAGCCAAATACACTTCAACACAAGACAGTTGATTCAGGTCATTTAAAAGCTGCATCTACATTAAATTAAATAATGCATAAGATGACTTATTATAACATCTCACTTTACACAGACACCAGCAGTTATTCTGCTTCTGTTGCTGTGCGTCAAAGGAAAATTTGTGTCTTTCTCTACACAATATCTTGATACTGACCTTTGCGAGTCAATGATTTTTTTAACTTTTATATATATAAAAAAAAGTCTTCAGGGTGTCACGTGACTTGCAGTTCAATTATGGCCACTAGGGGGTCTGATTCTGACATTTCGACAAACTGTTGCGAAGGGAAAGAGTTCTTCCGTCATCCATCACAGTTGTTTTTCTGCATTTCCTCTAGAAGACTAAATTATTTTAATGTATATTTCCTCACCCTCATATTTATTTATATAAGTTATTTACATACTTGTTTATCTTTATTTTTATGAAAGAAGCTAGGCTGGCGGTGGTTAGCACTGTCACCTCACAGCTAGAAGGACCAAGGTTCGAACCCCGGGATTGGCTGGGTGCCTTCCTGTGTGGAGTTTGCATGTTCTCCCCGTGTCTGCGTGGGTTCTCTCCGGGTGCTCCGGCTTCTTCCCACCATCCAAAGACGTGCATGTCAGGTTAATTGGTGACTCTCGATTGTCCGTAGGTGTGGATGTGAGCGTGCGTGGTTGTTTGTCTGTATATGTCGGCCCTGCAATAGACTGGCGGCCTGTCCAGAGTGTACCACGCCTCTTGCCCGAAGACTGCTGGGATAGGCTCCAGCACCCCCCGTGACCCTTGTGAGAATAAGAGGTTAAGAAAATGGATGGATGGATGAAAGAAGCTATATGACTTTGAGGAGTTTAAATCCTAAGACATTGTTGAGAGAGGCTTCATGTCATCACAGAGAGGAAAACCTAATATTCAGACACCATTTCATCATGTAGCACATGTTGCACCTTTCGGAGAATGTGCTGCACGCTTAATATATAGTTTTAGGACACTGTGAACATTGTAATTCTAATCAGATTTTAGCCACAGTCTTTTCTTTGGCTCTGCAGCTGCTTCTACCAACATGTGTAAAATGAAAACTTGTAAAATTCAGCTGGAGTTAATTCTGTTAACACTGAGCTTGTATGACGCAGCACACACGCGCACACACACACACACACACAGTGGGACTGCAGACTTCCTCTCTACAGTGGGAGCCGACATTTGTCCTGAGCTGATGACTCATCAAGCTATGAATCTTATCCTGCTTCTATATAAATACATTTGCAGCTTTTTTAACACACACATGGATGTCCATCAGAGCTGCCAACACAGACAAAGACACACTAAGGTAAGGAGTGAGGGTGAGGAACATGCATGAGTGCTGCATACTCACATAAAATCTCCTGAATGTTGTGATTGTAGTTTTCAGAACTGATCAGAAGCATCTTTTCATTTCAGATGCCCACTCTAGTTGAAACTAGTGTTTATAAAATGTATATTAAAGCTGCAAAAGTGCAGCTAGATGGTTTTGTGAAATATCAAATCTAATTATGTGAGCAGTGTATTTAGATAGGTGCAGGTATAAAGTGAGACACACACACACACAACATAAATCATAAAAATGTAGTTAGTTTATCATTGTTGGTGCCACGTTGGTGCAGCTGAATACAGAAGACGCATCACGTTAAAGGGACAGTTCATTCTCTGTCCCCTCCGGTGTACATTTAAAGCACCAAATGAAATCAGGCTGTGTGCTTACTCCATTAAATAAAATGGTTGAGCACGGTGTAGGTGTGTAATCTAGTAATGCTTATAGCTCTAATGAGTTTAATACAGTTAGGAACATCAGACTTAAGGTGGAATTGAATTCAGCTGACTTCTTTTTCACGAGGATAATTCCGTCAGTGTCAGTGCTGATTCTCAGTGTGTCCTGGATACACTGACATCGTTTCAGCTCGGCACGTCACCATGTAATTAATCAGTAAGGATGTGCTGAAAGTGTGGATTTCAGCTTTCAAATATTAATATAAACACACCTACACATTCAGTTGTTTTAAGACGTTGCTGTGAATTGTTGGTGATGCTCTGACAGGTCTTTACTCCTGCTGTCTTCGGTTGGTGCTTGTTTTGGGGGCATTTTGCCTTTAACCTTGACTTGTTGATTGACCTTCGACTTTGAGCCCATCCAGACAGCTGTGTTGGATGACAGAAGACTTCTTTCCCTGGTGAAGACTTGCTGTCATCATCTTGCTGTTACTTTTCCAATAAAAACAGAAGGCGACGTGCCTTGTACAGACTGTAAAGCCCCATGAGGCAAATTTGTGCCTCCTATATTTGACTATATAAAGAAAACTTGATTTGCTTTGATTTAACTCAGAGTGACTGTGTCTGAATTATTAATTCCCATTTGTATAGACTACTGCTGCACAATCATTAAAATGTCCATTTTATTTACTTTTATTAAAAACAATGACTGTGGCGAGGAGAAGGTTTGCAGATGAAGGTAGTATATATGTCGAATGAAGAGGTTATTTAGATGGTTATATTCTTAATTCTTCTTTTTCTTCTTCTTCAAGCTGCCATTTCAGCGTGAAAATGCTTGATCGTCCATTCAAACTAAACTAAAGAAAACATAATGATTCTCAGTTATGAATCATCTCCATTCTAACAGATCCCTTTAAATCTTACAAGCTGCACCTTAAAATCACTACTAGAATGGTTTATTTCATTAATAATTATTTAGCAGAAGGTTTCGTTTGAAACAGTCTACACGTGCCTGTATCCTGCGGTGCTACAGTAAGCACTTCTGATCCCAGACACAAACAATAGCCTTCTCTCCTTCTCTCTCTCTGTTTCCCTCCCTCTTGCTTATGTGTGTTTGTGTTTATCGCATGTGTCCAAGAGCTTTTATTTAAAGGCGAAAGCCACAGTACATCTCCTCTGCACTGCTATTTATCATCCCAACTGACTCATCCCCTCCTCACCTGCTGCTGTCAACTGCTCTCCTTGTCTGCTACACACACACAAAAACACTGCACTCCCACCGAGGAACACAGAGGCCTGTGGAGGGGATGACTTTGTACCGTGTGTGTGTGTAGTTAGTGACTTAAATACAATGCAGCAAGTTATGAATTCTCGCAGCTGCTCAGCTCGTTTGCGAACATTATTTTCCGCATGTTAAACATAGCATAAGACATTGAAAAGCAAGTGATTTGTGTGTAGGGTTGTGTTGGCGATAACAGAGATGCTGTAAATGTGACAGCAGCCCAAGAATTGTAGGTTTTTCTGTGAGCAATGACAGGAAAGCAAGATTCACAAGTGTCTGCTCAGGGATGGAGAAAGGCTGCTCTCCAGCACTTCAGGTTATGTAATGGTTTTGTGTATGTGTCTGTGTGTAGAAGCTCCTACGTTTCTCCCACATGCACCTGGATCTATAGAGCCAGGGTCAGGACTTGGCAGGTCTTAGCTGCTCAGGAAGAGGAAAAAAAGAAAAAGCAATCACTAAGAATAATCACACTGCAGCAGAGAATGGATTTGCTAGAAAGGACAGTTATTGGTTGGTTTTGTGTGTGACTCAGCTCACAGCTCGGCTCTGGCATCCCCCTTGGCGAGTAGCATTTAGAATTACTTAAGCCTTCACTGCAGATAATTAGCATTTTCAGTGACTATCACACTGCAGATCAGAGCGGAAGACTAAGCTTCAGCATCAACGGCATGTTGTTCATCATTGACCTTGAAAAGCAAGAGAAAATCACAAACGCACATCCTGTAATAGCTCATGTGTATATTTTGAATCCTAGACATGTAAATCTACATGCATGTCTTTCATGTGTCCATACATTCACAGTGATAATGAGTTGTCGTCTTGTCAAACAGTCCTGTCTTTTCAGCCATCTCCAACTTTTGATTTTTTTTTTAATTCATAATATTTAATCTAACTTTTTGTTAATACCACATAAGAATGCCCCCTACAAGTTTAATTGTATTAAACTTTATTATAAAAAGAAGGAAAATATTTAAACTAATGTTATTTTTCTTTTGTTTCTGCACAGTTACTCCAGCTGTTAGCTGCTGCTGCTTCGTGTCCGTACTCCAATTTCCTTCCCCCGGTCCGTCCCCGAAACAGTATCCAATATGAGTTCCTCTCCGCTGGTGTCCCGAGCCAACATGGACATCCTAGATGAGCTGCAGCTGATCGCAGCCCAAAACCTGGAGAGACTGGAGGTTAACAAGTACTATGAGGTGATCAGGGAGCTCGGCAAGGGGACCTATGGAAAAGTGGACTTGGTCATCCACAAGATCAGAGGTGAGGGTGACGTGCACACACAGCATGCAACAGCAGTAATAAGAAAGGATCAAAACATCAGCAAGAAAGATTATATCTCATCTGTTTTCCCCCAAAAGGTACAAAAATGGCACTGAAGTTCCTGAAGAAGAAGACGACGAAGCTCAAGTCGTTCCTGCGGGAGTACAGCATCTCCCTCTACCTGTCTCCCTGCCCTTTTATCATCAACATGTTTGGCATTGCCTTCGAAACGGATGAATACTATGTGTTTGCACAGGAGTACGCTCTGGCAGGAGACCTCTTCGATATCATTCCTCCACAGGTACTCCATTTTATTTATTAGTCTTTATTATTGCTTCACTTCATCTCGACAATTCTTATGAAGTGAGAACACAGTTTAAGCCTCTGACCTTCCTCTGTCCCTTTCTTTCAGGTCGGTCTCCCAGAAGCTGTAGCAAAGCGTTGTGTGCACCAAGTAGCCATTGCTCTGGACTACCTGCACTGTAAAAAGCTGGTCCACAGAGACATCAAGCCTGAAAACATCCTCATTTTTGACCGAGAGTGCCGCAAGGTCAAGCTGTCTGACTTTGGCATGACCCGCCGGGCTGGCTCACCTGTGAAAAGAGTGAGTAAAAGTATTAGCGTGTGGCTTCTCATTCTCATTCTCATAGTATCCAGTTGGAGCTGTGGTGATAATCTGTTGAGTTTCCCCCTCCAGGTGAGTGGCACCATCCCGTACACGGCCCCAGAACTCTGCGACGTTTCCCGCCACGAGGGTTTCTGCGTGGACTACAGTACTGACGTGTGGGCCTTTGGCGTGCTGCTGTTCTGCATGCTGACCGGTAACTTCCCCTGGGAGAAGGCGCTGCCTTCAGACTCCTTCTACCAAGAGTTTATCCGCTGGCAGAGGCGGAGGACGAACACGGTACCATCCCAATGGAGGCGCTTCACCGAGCAGGCCCTGCGCATGTTCCGCCGGCTGCTCTCTGTGGAGCAGGACCGCCGCTGCTCCGTCAAAGAGGTATTTGGATATTTCAGCCACTCCTGGATGCTGGATGCAGAGAATAACAACAACAATGGCAACAGCAACACAGGAAGTGTAGGTGGTGGAGAGAGGGTTGGTGGTGGAGGAGGAGGAGGTGTCCGAGGAGAGGCGGATGGCACTATCTCTTCATCTTCATCCGGGGAAGAAGATGAGGAGCTCCTGGTGGAGAGGATGAAGCAGCAGACTTTATCACCTCTCTCCCCACTGTCACCCTTAACTCCCATGTCTCCAGTGACGGTGGAGAGGGGGAACGGTGGCGGGGCAAAGGGCGGGATGATGGAACCAGGTGGCGGCCACCATTTCGTGTCCGTCTCCACCAACAGCTCCGTGTCATCCACCAACAGCTACGATAGAATGCCGCGAGAAAACGGTTCGCCGGGTGGCCGCATGCTGGTGGCTACACCAATAGAAATCTGCGTCTGAGCGCGTCGGAACATTAACAGTGTCACAGACACACAAGAACACACTTTTATACCTCTCATTCAAACACACAGATGTGCATGCATGGAAAAATAAACAGAAAATGAATACTAACACATATCCTGTTTTGAACATCTTGGGAATGGAAGAGCACACATGGAAGTACTAACAGCAAATGTCAGTAGAATGCACACATTCCTCATGACGTAGGGTTTTTGGTCAAATTTCCTCACAAGACTCCTAAAGAGACCCCATTTACACTTTGAATTCAATGATGTGTGCAAATGCAGTTTGCTGAAACCCAGAAGAAAACTGAGAAATTGCTTCCATTAGAGATTCTGTCACTAAAACCATCAGAGAAGAAGACCAAAATGTATTTCTTAAAGCAATACTTCCAGCAAAAACAGCAACTACAGACAGAGAGTGTCAGAACGCTGTGTGATCTCTTCAAGACGTAGTTTTTGATGAAGCCAAGGGACAAAGGATTTGTATTTTTGAAGAACACTAAAACCTTGTAAGATAAAAACAACGAGTGGTGGTTTTAAATGTTTCATGTATATCTAAAATGTGAAAGTGTGAGTGTGTGTGCGTATTGCTGTGAGTTCAGCACGTATGAATCCAAAAGTAGTGGATTTATTTTTCTTTGGGTTTTTTATTATTTATTTGAATCTAAAAAGACTCCACACTCTATTTTTTCTATTGTTTTTGTACAGTACTTTCCTTTGGTTTTGGTTTTGTCTTCACATTTGTTTGGCTGCTGTACATATTGGTGTTGGTATTTTTTAACAGTGGTTTTCCGATTGAATTTTCCCACTGCTGGCTGTAAACCAATATGTCCATGAGTGTTCGACCAGACTGAGGAAAGGTGTAAGGTGTCTCTGTTCTTCATGGCAAACATATCTACTTCACTGTTAAAAGACTATTTTGTACTTACTCTCTAAATTTGTTTGTATAGCTTCTGTTTACTTTTTCATAAAATTCTGTTTGTCTTGTTTATATTTCCTTCTGAACTTTTTTGCAAATATTCTGTTTGTGTTGCCTGTTTTCTTTTAAAGTTTTAGTGCTTTCTCCGGAACCTTTTCAGAAGCATTTTGTTTGCAGTGCTTATGTTTTCTTAGAAACTTTTCCTGCAGTTTTGTTTGAAAAGAAAAGAAACAAGCACCAGTTAGCGTTTTCAATTCAATATGAATTTAAAAAAAGACTGCAAGAGTCTCCTTTTATAAACTGCATGACAAGTAGCTCAAACTTATCTTTTTGAAAAATTTGAACTGGCTTTACAAAACAAATGTGGATTTTAAAAAAAAGGTAAAAAGAATAGTAAAATGTTGTTATGTGGAATCTTTGCCGTAGCACAATTTCTTGCATTATGTCCCAGAGTGAATATTATCACTATGATCTCTTGAGACTTCTTAGGGCTAAAAAAATCAGAACAATTAGTTTTTATTTAGTGTGTTGTATTTGTATTGCTATTAATATCGTGTTCTCATCTCACCACCTTCAGGAACAGGAAAAAAAAGCAAAGCATGAGGACATAGAATAAGAGGCCTGAATTTAAAATTACAAACACATTTTTAGAGGATTTTTGCTTCCCAGTTGCCACCATTAGTGAAATACAGTGGCGTGAGTTGTTTTTTTGCCAAGTAAAATTCAACAGCAAAAAAATGATTTATTGATTTGTTTGACTTGTCATAAAAACATTGGCTCACACATAGGAATGGGCATTGTGTGTGTTGCCTTCCAGACATAAATCTGCATGAACTTGTATGTGCTAACGCTCTTATTGTGAAAACCTGCTCTGTGCTTCTCCTGTCACAAGCTGCAGTACTTTGTAAATGTAACGTAGCTGCAACAACGTGTTTCTTTGTTCTGTGAGAGTCAGTAGCCTCAGCTAGGATATTCGTGACTAAAGATCAGCTAAACTGGGTTCAGGTCTTACGTAAACTGTTTGGATCATTCTCTTCAAATCTGCTCCCGGATCAGACAGCGAGTATGCAAATTACTACATCTTGTGACAATCTCTGACCTCATCAGCAGCCTTCTGACTCTGAACAAAGGACAGTCCTGATACTGATCACTGTAGCTGTGCTGTTTTCTCCAGACGGTTCCAATTGCCAGCTGCAAGCAGCGCTGGCTCTGCAGCGTTTACTGTGTAAGCTCATCGGATTGTACTAGGGAGGCCTTACATGTGACTGCATAAAGACACGGGCCTGTGTATTACCTCATCATGTCAATTCTTTGTCATTAATTTTCTAAATTAAATGTTCACCCTAAACCACCCTTCTGCTTTTATTTTGCACTTCCCAGATGTACCATCCATTCCAATTGTCTCATTTTGGCCAAGTAAGGGCATTTGTAAATCTGACATGGGCTGAGCTAAGAGGTGGCCATTGGGGGGCTGTCACCACAACAGACAAAAAGCAAATGATTATTAATTAATTCAAACTAAATGGGATTTAACCTAGTCATAAACTATGTTGTAGTATTAACCTGTTAAAGTTCTCCTTTGCCTTAATGTTATGATCACGTAATTTTTGTTGTTGTGCTAATGCACAACCCTGCAAACCTGTGCAGGTATTTAGTCAACATTTTACCATACTGTACATTGCTTTTCAGAGGTTTTAAGTCATCAGAAAAATATTCACACCCCCCAGTGCCATACAAGATACTGTCTTTTGTGCTTATACGCAGATTTGGAATTCAGTCAAGTCATAGTAGATTGAATATTTGATGATATTCAAACTATAGTTTAAATGTGTAGTAAAAACAAAAAATAACATGACAGCCCTCCACACACAGCATCACTTCTTAGTCACCATTTTTTCTTTCCTTTTGCAGAACCTTTCCTGCCAATAGCTACGTTAGCCAGCCAACGTTTACATATGTGGTTCATGAGTTATATAAAAATTGCCGTGTGGCGTTTTCCTGTAAAATAACATGCTATGCTGGTGTTCTTGCCACCCGTTGTTAAGGGAACAGCATAATACTGACAGTAGGATGCACGTGTGTCCTTGTGCATGCAGACATGGACATACTGCTATAAACATTGTTTCATAGTATTAGCAGTGATCTCCACAAGGTACTCTTAACTTTGCTTAGGGGGGGCACAGACTGTAATTCAAAGTCTAAGTGGCGAAGATTTTTGCATGTGCATTTTATTAACATTCTGTATTTTAGTATGTTCTGAAAATCACACTGTTACATTTTATACCTTGTTCTCTTGAAAAAATTATTTCGATTAGAAATTCATTAAAAGAAGAAAGAAGAAGAAATTTTTGGACATTAGAAATTACCGTCTAAAATTTCAAAATTTTGTAAATTTAGAAAGAAATTTAAGATTTCTAAATGCACACTGAATATTTATTTAGCAGTCACAAGTGTTGCCAGAGTTAGGGGAAAAAAATACTGACTGACCTGTGACTCCTGTGACCTGTGAAGAAACCTGTAAAAGGCACAAAATGTCTGCCAAATGGAAATGGTGGTGTGAAAACTGTTTGGCTCCACCAAAGGTATACGGTATAGAGTGTGCGAGGCATCGTTTTATTTAGTATTTTTTTCTTTGTGATTGAGAATAAACCAAACGTTTTGATGATATATTAGAATGGATGGGATGGGATAATGGATTGAGCACATCTGACCTGGGAAATGTCAAATTTAGGCATACACGCTTTAGCTGCAGTAACTGCTGCTTCCTCAATTCATCCATAATGTCCTGTGTTGTAATGGAGCTTCAGTGTCTTTCTGTCTGGTGGCATATTTCAAAGCATCATGACTTTAGTGGAGTTTTAGTGAGTAGATGATCACAGCACTAGAACTCGTATCCGGTTCTGTCTTTGCAATACAACTGTCTTCCTGTAAGCTGAAAATTAGTCAATAAAAATGAGACTTCTTGTTGGATTTTTGGTGATGTGACTTTTTTTCTTCTTATCTTTCATTTCCCTGAGGTTCCTCATGATAAACTACAGTGTAAGTAAGTGACATTGTTATATTATGCATGTATAAACATCACCACAGAAAACTAGAATTTAATGAATTCATAGTGGCCTACTAGCATCAGAGCTTTGTAAAATGTGGCCATTAAAGAGAGCAAGATTTGACTTACCTCTGAGATTGTTAATATCAATTTGTGAATAATATTAATTTGAGCAAAATATATTAAATAAAAACAAATAACCGTGAAATTATTCAGTAAAATAGGATTAAAGGCATTAAGAAAATGACATAAGATTTGGGAATATAACATATTTATCTCTGTGCCCTAAGGAAACACATGATTGTAACTTTCCTTTGCAAGAATGTGACACTGATTAACAACCTTCTCTGCTAGTTAACTGTCCAGATCAATATCCCAGAAGTTACTTGTTAGTATACTGATTAAAGATTGATTAAAACGTGTATGAAATGCCAGGGCCAGAGAGGAACTTGATATGATAAATAGTACAGAACAAAGAATTTAAATTATGGCTTTAACTAAAGATGTACGTTTTCTACAACAAACAATAATATGGTAAACACATTAGCAAACAATTAACTATTTAGACATCAAGAACATGTGTCTGGAATTGTTATGACCACCTGATCATTTAATAAACCTGTTAAATTGAAATCCAATATTATTAATATGGTCATTACCTAGTCGCTAACTTTGCTGCTTGTCAATTCACAGTTTGTTTGTGCTTTTTGCTGCTGGAAACAGGATTGAGAGCAGTGAGTTAGAACCAAAACAGTAAAGTCTTGGGTTGAAAACTGAAGCAATGAGCTGAAAATAGTTTCATTTAGCTGCTTCAGTTTCAGGGCCCAAGTTCTCAATGCTGCGGTTTACTGGGACAACTGAACACAACAGAGACAAGGTTAATGTTGTAGTTTACATACAAAGAATAGAATAGTTTACAGTGGAATAATTTACAATAAGTTGAGTTTGGGTTTTATTCAGCTACTGAATTATTACAGCTTTGTATGTACCGTATTTATATATTATAATATATAATAATATACTGCTCAAAAAATAAAGGGAACACAAAAATAAGACATCCTGGGTCTGAATTAATTGAATATTCTTATTAAATACTTTGTTCAAAATCACACAAAAATTATCAATGGAAATCAAATCTATCAACCCACGGAGGTCTGGATTTGGAGTCACACTCAAAATTAAAGTGGAAAAACACACTAGAGGCTGTTCCAGCTTTGATGTAATGTTCTTAAAACAAGTCAAAATGAGGCTCAGTAGTGTGTGTGGCCTCCACATGCCTGTATGACCTCCCTACAATGCCTGGGCATGCTCCTGATTAGGTGGCAGATGGTCTCCTGAGGGATCTCCTCCTAGACCTGGACTAAAGCATCCGCCAACTCCTGGACAGTCAGTCTGTGGTGTAACGTGGAGTTGGTGGATGGAGCAAAACATGATGTTCCAGATGCTTAATTGGAGGGCACGCGGAGGGCTGTGCGGCCCCCCAAAGAAATGCCACCCCACACCATTACTGACCCACTGCCAAACCGGTCATGCTGGAGGATGTTGCAGGCAGCAGAACGTTCTCCACGGCGTCTCCAGGGTCTGTCACATGTGCTCAGTGTGAACCTGCTTTCATCTGTGAAGAGCACAGGGCGCCAGTGGCAATTGGTCAATCTTGGTGTTCTCTGGCAAATACCAAACGTCCTGCACGGTGTTGGGCTGTAAGCACAACGTCGGGTCCTCATACCACCCTCACGGAGTCTGTTTCTGACCATTTGAGCAGACACATGCACATTTGTGACCTGCTGGAGGACATTTTGCAGGGCTCTGGCAGTGCTCCTCCTGTTCCTCCTTGCACAAAGGTGGAGGTAGCACTCCTGCTGTTGGGTTGTTGCCCTCCTCCACGTCTCCTGGTAGCGCCTCCATGCTCTGGACACTACACTGACAGACACAGCAAACCTTCTTGCCACAGCTCGCATTGATGTGCCATCCTGGATGAGCTGCACTACTTGAGCCACTTGTGTGGGTTGTAGACTCCGTCTCATGCTACCACTAGAGTGAAAACACCGCCAGCGTTCAAAAGTGACCAAAACATCAGTCAGAAAACATAGAAACTGAGAAGTGGCCTGTGGTCACCTCCTTTATTGGGGATGTCTTGCTAATTGCTTCTAATTTTCACCTGTTGTCTTTTCCATTTGCACAGCAGCATGTGAAATTGATTGTCAATCAGTGTTGCTTCCTAAGTGGACAGTTTGATTTCACAGAAGTGTGATTGACTTGGAGTTGCATTGTGTTGTTTAAGTGTTCCCTTTATTTTTTTGAGCGTTGTATTATAATATAATATATAATATTATAATTATGGTGTGCAGGATTGATCCACAAATGATTTTACCTGAACCACTCACAAAGACAAAATGACTTTCTTACAAAAAACCACAATGTTGAACAAAATATTTATTTTTGACAATTACATAACCTCTGATGCTCCAAGAGTTGAGCAAGACGGTACAAAAAGTTGCCATAAAACCAAAACAATGGAAAAAAAACAAACAAAAAAACAAGTAACACAAGTTGGCAGTCCCATGTAAAACCTAAAAACACCACAGCACTGACAGGCACATGAAAGAGATATTGGAATGTGATGGGTAGTGTGTACCAGGACAGAAAAGGTTTGCATCTGAAGCAACAACCACATCCTGCTACATGTGTCATTGCTCCAGTCAATGTGTGAGTTAACAGAGAAGAGAGAGAAAAGAAAAATCATAAAAGAAAATTAAAATCATTAGAATATCTGAGATTCAGCCCTGAGATTAACACACAGAGAAGAGAGTTTAAAAAAACCATAATAATAAAACCTATTCTGAACGCTGTATTTGGTACAATGCAAACAGCTGCTTGTAATTGAAAAATGTTGTGCAGTGAAAAGTTCAGGCTTGCACATTAAAAAACAGATAACAAAATATAAAATAGACAAAAACACAAAGATGGCACAAATAAGAGATGTGCTGTTCAAGGATGAGGAGGTGTGTGTGTGTGTGTGTGTGTGTGTTGTGTCCTGCTGCTGCTGGTGAGACACTAAACAGATGAAGCCTTCAGCTGCCTCTGTGTATACATCCCTTAACATCACAGACCTCACACACTGCTGTCACACGGCACAACGCTGCCCCTGTCGGAGCTATGGAGAAGTAAACGGAGACGTCACACCAACACTGACCGTAGACTTGTCTCTAAAACAAACAGGCTGACAGGCCCAAGACCTGACCTCCACACCCGATTCAACAGGTACTAATACACTGGGAACTAATCTCAATACACAGTTTAAATCAATCCCAGGGGGTCAGTGTGTTCCTGCATGGTGGAGGGGGTCCATTAAATGGCCTATCATGACCACAACATTAATACCAACAAAATCTGCAGCAAAAAAAGTGCATGCAAGCTGCCTTCAGTCATTTGGATGTCTAAAGGAAGGTGATGTACATCCACTGATTTGTCTTTGCACCACAAGCTAATGAGGATAGAAAAAAACTGTTTACACCTCCTGTACGTCAGATAAGGCTTTTCATAAAGGTTCTGGTGGATACGCACCACTTAGACGGTAAATCCGATCAGAAATCTTAATACTAGCACGGCCATGCTTTCTGAAATTAATGATGTAAACTCAAGGATTCTCAATGTCCACATAGTGTTCTATAAACAAACATGCTTAAATCTTAAACTTTAGTGACATTGGTGAAGACGAGTGGTTCTGGAATTCTGCTAGATGGTTTGTTGACATACACGGACAACACACCTGAACAGAAAAATGCCTGCAGCTCAGACAGAGGAGGAATCCAACTAAACAGCAGATGAAAAAACTAAACCTACTTTAATTTATTATCCTCAAGCGGGACTCGCAACCAATTGTATTAAAACTTCATTAAGATAGAGAACTGATTTAAGAGCTGTGCAGATGAACAGAGCACGGTTAAATACTCCCAGTCTGAAGTGGGAGACCAAAGTGCATGAAGGCAAATAAAATCACATGGTCTCATTCTGATAGTTAGATATGGCTCATTTAAAGTTCACAGAATGGCCTGTGAACCACATGAGAGAGCCTGAGGCAGGCAGGAAAGCGAGGTTGGAGGGGGGGGGGTGGAGGGCGTAGAAATACTGCAGGCGGAGCAGAGGACCAGAACGTGTTCAGTGCCACACCAAAGTGCTTCCTGCAAAAAACTAAAACCCTCGCGCAGGGAGAATACATTCAGACACACACTGTTCTGTTCCCTCATTAACAACTAACTTTGCTCTGGACTGTTTGAAACAAAATGTAATGCAATGTGGGATCCAAACAAAACAAAACAACAAAGTTGCTGTGGTTAATATGGAACCCTGTTGTGTTAACATAAAATCAGGTACAGCTGAGGTACCAATCTTTAAAGGTCTTTTCCCAAGCATCCAGTTCGTTTTCTGTCCCATCTCCTAATAAAACCTGCATCTCCTTGATATATCAACATTAAACTGCTTTACCAATAACTTAAAACACACAATCAAACCTCTTGATACTAAAGAAGCCAATAAGAAAACTCCAGGAATAAATAAACCAAATATAATCCAATACAAATATAAAAATTAAATATCTTTGATTGTTATTCATATTTAATTCAAGAAAAAAATCCATTTAAATAACTACACAAATGCCAAATTCAGCATGTTACTTGAAGTGAGAGTAGTTTTTTCTTTTCAGTCCACAGGAGTTACTAGCTGCTGAGTACCATCAGACTGGACTGGGGGAGGTTTCCATGTCTGGGCTCCTCCAATCGCAGTGTAGGGGGGTTAACAGTGCAGCTGAAGAGCAGAGGGTGAAATTAAGGTTTGCGGGTGCTAGCTGTCAGTCAGAAGAAACCCAGTCCACTGTCGCCATGGTTACCAGTGAAAGGGGAAAGAGAGCTCCTTCAAGATGTTTCAGGTAAATGTCTGGAGGAGAAAAAAAATTATTCAAAGTGACAATACAAACAGACAATGCTGCATCTGTAACAGAAGAAGTAGCTATGCAGTTCCCAACAGGGTCTGGTGGCCTCTATGTGACAAGTGTCAATAGTTGATTTGAAGTCACATAGGCTCAGTGAAAATACCCGAAATGACAAAAATGACCATGACCATGTGAAACCCATAAACCAACTTATAAATCATCATAAATTGCAGGAAAAAGAAAAAGTCAAATCAAATAAAAAAGACACAAACGGCAGCTAGAAAAAGAGTAATATTGACAAGATGCCAAACAATGCAAAAGGAGATAAAAAAATATTTGACACGTTTCTGATCCTTTGTTTTAGTCTAGTGGTGCTATATACCAGGGTGGGGGACATTCACCTTTCTGTGCCAAGGGGCCATTTGTCTAAAAATCTTCCACAATCAGAATAAAAACTAAAACAACTTGTTTGTCTACTTTTTAAAGTCTGGTAGCTCAAGGGATACGCATCAGACAGGGATGCAGAAGGTGGCAGGATATCTACACTGACCAAAAATATAAACGCAACACTTTTGTTTTTTGCTCCCATTTTTCATGAGCTGAACTCAAACATCAGAAAATTTTACTACATACACAAAAGACCCATGACTTTCAAATATTGTTCTCAAATCTGTCTACATGTGTGTAGATGCTGGATGTGAAGGTCCTGGGCTGGTGTGGTTACACGTGGTCTGCGGTTGTGAGGCCGGTTGGATGTACTGCCAAATTCTCTGAAACGCCTTTGGAGACGGCTTATGGTAGAGAAATGAACATTCATTTCATGGGCAACAGCTCTGGTAGACATTCCTGCAGTCAGCATGCAGACATCTGTGGCATTGTGCTGTTTGATCAAACTGCAGATTTGAGAACAATATTTGATACCTCTTTTGTGTATGTAGTAAAATTTTCAGATGTTTGAGTTCAGCTCATGAAAAATGGGAGCAAAAACAAAAGTGTTGCGTTTATATTTTTGGTCAGTGCATCTATCTATATCTATAGATATATACAGATATAGATAGATTTATATGTACACACACACACAATGTTTGACATTAAGAATCTCCATCACAGTGAATTTGAAAAGACCCTGTGCTGAAGTTGTACTTAAATTGTATACTCATTCATAATGAGTAACAACATGTTTTTGGACATTTTTGTTAGTAAGAAATTTTACATTTAAGAAAAAAAAATATTATTTTATTTTAAATACATTTAAAATAAACGTATAAAAATAAAATAATATATTTTTTTCTTAAATGTAAAATTTCTTACTTGCTCAATTTCCCTCATAATCAGTACCAGGCAGTACGCCATTCACAAATGCATTTACCTGTACTAATGTACAGATAAATACCAGCAGGTTTTTAGAGGAAATTAAAGAAATTAAAAGAAAATTCTTTTCCACTTTCTGAATGGCTTCAAGGAATTTTTTTAAAATTATTTTCCTTGGGGAAATTCCTGTGGACACGCTGCCCCCTACTGATGCCAAGTGTTCAGGGTTTAGCCAAAGACAATAATTCCCTATAAAACAAGTCAATACTCCCCACAAGACGCAATAGTCCAGTTTATAACAAGATTTCTTTAGTAAATGTGCTTCAACATAGTATCATCCTAGAAGGCGACTGACAAGCCATGACATGAACACAGAGCTGTGTTTACTAACCTTGTGAGGTGTCTGCTAACTTTGTCACCTGTTTTTAGATCTGTTCCCTGGAGGGGCTTTGAACGTCTTGATCTGAGGAAGGATGAGGAATCAAAAGGTTGCTATTTAGCTAAGGATACATTCACACAATGTTACATCACATCTCTCAAATAGCAGGAACAAGGGTCTTCTGATGGAGCACAAAGTCTTCTAACTGATTTTATAAAGAACTTTTCAAAGTGCATATATTGTTTGCTCACCTTGTGCTTTTTACACTTCATGGAGAAATTTTCTTCAATGAGTACACAGTCTGCGAGAACAAGAACAGAACAAGGAGTTGAGGACACCACACTGATTCATCTGAAAAGTTCGACCACCCACACATGCAAGTTCAGGCCTTAACAGGAAGTGAATACAGCTAACACTGCTATTTCCATACACACACACGCGCGCGCACACAAAGAAAAAAAAGCACAAGTCGTGGGTGCATTCAGCACTCAGCAGGTACAATGTTAATGTGAGACATCAGGTTTGTTCAAGAACAAGTGTTTTCTTGCATAATTCTAGTTATGCTCTGCTGTAGTAGTTCCACAGTCATGCAGTTATTCCTAATCAGAGCAGATAGTTTTCTCATTTTATTTGTCCTGGTTTGATACATCTGTCTGCTATTCAATTCAATTCACCATCATTGAGGTAGAAGCAAAAAAACAACATGTTACGTCTTGCACATTGTATCTGTAAAGACACACACTCAAAAGAATGGACAGAAAAGGTATCAGAAAGAAGAAAGATGGACTCACCAGACTCCAGAGCACACCTGTAGTGGTACTTGTTGGGGCAGCTTTTGAAGAAGCAGCCCAGTGTGGCACCTGGATCACTGCACGCTGAACACATCTATAAAAACACAACACAAACAGCATACGGGATATGGATACCTTCCATGTGTACAGGTGCCAGTAAAACATGAATGTTTTTATTTAAAACCCTGATTTGCAGTAACTATAAAATAAAAGCCCTCATTCATAATTGGACCAGCACAGCAGGGAACCTCCCTCAACAGTTTCCAATGAATTTATATGTAACACCTGTTTTGTGATATGAGCCTATTAAGCCCTTGAAAGTCTGATCAGTTCCTCCAATCCTCATTTCTCTGTTTTGCATACAAATGTCCTGTAACACACAGGGAGATATGCTAGTATTTAATCAGCAGAGATGATGACATTACGACACCAGAACTGAACTTTGGTCATATCTGACCACATGCTCCTGGCACGCTGAGACTACCAGTGTGGGAAAACACGGCTAGTGCAGCCAGTAGCTCCTAGTTGCTGAGTTTTTATTATTTATCTTGAATGACCTTCTCACCTTTCTATTTACTAAATGGTTAAACTGACTGTTTTTACTTATCAGTGTGTGTTCAGTAACCCATAGACAAATGGAAAGCAGATGTAACATGCTTTCAGAAATTCTTTCAAATGTACTAAACCTCAGACCTCCAGAGACGTCTTGTCTTCTTCCTTTAGATTGTTGTGGTGAATGACAGCATGATGCCCTCAGCACCATGATTCACCGTAAGGAGGGTATTAGCCTGGTGTTTTTTGTCTTTTCTTGACATCATGCAAGTGTTAGATATTTTTTCAGCATTAGTTTGTAACATACTCTTATTTTGACACCCCATGCTTGTAACAGTAACATCTTTAACTATCTTGCATTACTACCCTGACAAAGTTTTAATCTCATGTGAAGAGGAGTCCAAAACTAAAGCAATCAGACAACACCTGCCATCTACCACAGAAAAGAGAAGTGGGTATTTAGAAGGTCTGATTATGAGCTACTCAACACAGACTAATTCTGCAAAAGGTCTCTGCATTTATAACTAAATCTGTGTGCAAAAAGTCAGAGGGCCTCAAAGAGCCCAAAGCTCCATATTTACATCACAATATGACAACCAGTATATGTGTGGTTGAAAGAAAATGGAAAACAGCTCATAAATACACATTTTAAATAATAAACATACAAGATTTCTATGTCAAACTACTAATTCCAATGCGATGAATGAGCATCACTCTAAAGCCAAACTCTCGAGATGTGTCATACTGTACAAATGACAATGTTTCAGTGTTTCCTGTCTGCAGCCAATAATCTTTGAGATAGAATTGTACGTTTTTTTATGCTTTCTCTACTTTGGTAACATCTGAAACCTGTTAGTAATGCATTATCATGCCATTATAACTGATCACATCATGTTATGTTGTGCAACGGTTACCGTCTCCTGGGCCACTCGAACAGCCTCCTCCAGTCCGTAGATTTTGCCCTTCACGAGGAACACGCCTGCGGACCAGATGCCGCAGTCCTCATGGAGCCAGTACTCGCAGGGCTCCAGAGGCAGCGTGGGGGGGCTGTACCAGTCCTCCGCGTCTGCAGAACTGCTGTTCGACCGAACCCGCTTAGCTGCGGGGCTGCCAGTTCTGTCGCTGCTCCACCGGTGGCTTCCCAGGAGACCCTTCTGCTTGAGCTGAGCTCCTGTCCTGAGGGGCCACTGTGTGAGCGGGACGGCACACTTTCTCCCTCGGCTGCGTCTGACACTGCCGGACGAGGAGTCTGAATCACTGTAGTCGTCCTCTTCCTCTTTGAAGCCTGACATGCTGGCTGGTGTTTTGCTGCTTGGCTGGTATCCCTCGGGGTAGTAGGGGCCGTGAAGGTCCCCCAAGTCCATGGCATTGGCTGAGCACCCGCACAGGCAGCACACGAGAGAGCGCTGGTGCTGGCTGTGCATGGACACTCGGCCCAGCTGGAGACAGGAAGTGCTGGGTACATTTGCAGAAATAAAGCTATGGGGGTGAGCCTGAGGCTGTTGACCCTTCTTGTGTTGCGTCCTCGCCTCCTCGGGATAGTTGATTATAGTACACCGCGATGGCGATGACTGCTGATGCTCCACACGGATAAATGGAGAAAAACTGTCCAACTTCAAGTCCCTTTTCTCCTCCTTATAGTTGATGTACTTAAGCTTGATCTCCGGCTCCCTGGGGGAAAACATGGATGACGATAGGCTGTGTATAGGTTTCTTTTGTCTCCTTTTGGGAGCACGAGTCGCCTTCATCTTGGCAGTGGGGGACATACCTGCAGTCTGGCCTTTTCCTCGAGATTTCTTTGGAGACTTTAATGATGGTGATGGTGGTGGTGGTGGTGTTGGGGAAAATCTTGCCACATAAATTTCCACTGAGGGGTCAGGGTGGGACAGAAGCTCTGGATCCTTAACTGAGTTCTTGCGCACAGATAACTGAGGACCAGACTTGGATGAGGTTTTCCTCTTTAACTTTGGGGGGCTGGTCTGTGGTGAATGTACGGTGGGTGAACCATTCTCTGGATCTTTCTTTGACCTCTTGCGCATAGCAAACTGAGGACTTTTTGGAGGTGTGCTGAGATGAGACCTTTTAAAATTACTGAGAATTTCAGAATCAGAGGTAGAGTCTTTGCAGCTGTCAGTATTAACATCATTAGTTTTACTCCTTTTCATTTGAGTTCCTGCTTTTTGTTTTACCGCTTTGACAGAGGAAGCGGCCATCGCTCTGCTTTTCCTTCTTTCTGGTGACAGGGTGTCAATCCTCTTAGAACTGGTTAAGCTACAATCACTGGCTGCTGACTGGGAAGCACTGGCTTTCTTATTGGCGCGTATGCATCCTGACACTTTATACCTGCTTGAATCGATGTTCATAACTATGGCCTCTAACCGCATCCCTCTACCAGAACGCATGGGCAGCTTCTTTTCTTTTAAAGTTCTCTGTAGTGCCTTTGTGTTCCCGTTCATGTGGGGAATCGCAGTCTTTGATTTTTCCTCCAAAACATTAGTTACACAAATGTCATCTGTTAAGTCAATCAAAGGCTCTATCTTGGTCTTCTGTCTGCAGATTGGCTGCTTATTTTCATTGCTTGAATCCAAATTTGTTAAGCTACCACTAATGCCACAGTCTGGCTGAATGGCCCCCTCTGTGATCAGGCCATTCCACGCGACATCCTTGGCTGTCTCTACATAAGAATTGTTGGCGCTGGGTGAGCTGGAGGCCTGAGGCAGGTCAAACACGTCCTCTACATCGTCCAGTGAGGTAGCGGAGGGGGAAACGGGGTCTTCTAGAGGACTTATGTACTCCCTGCTCAGTGAACATAGGTCTCTTGCACCCATGCTGTCTTTGATGACTGCTGGGTCCTGTTTCTTAGATGAGAGAAATAGCACCTCAGAGCTCCCCCTGTCCTCATCCTCCCCCATGACAGAGGTGAGGGTTTCTGGTGAGGATTCGGCACATACTCCAGAACTCGAAAAGCTGTTATCTTGACCATTCTCCAAACCTTTACACTTCAACGGTGAAAGACAGCGTTCCTGTTCCTCTTCTACATTCTTTTCCATGTCCCCATCAGCGGAAATAACTCCTCCATTCAACTGCAGCTCCTCTGCTTGACACACCCCTCCATCGTTTTCTGGTTGCACCTGAGCCTGAGACATTGACTGCAAATGTTCTGTCTGAGTGTCAAGATCCACAGGCCCCTTAGCGTGCTCCAAGTAATGCTGGTTCAGTGCATAGCCCGTCTCCCCAAGCCCTTTATCTGAGTCACAAGGAGGGTGGAGGGAGAACTTGCTAACAGGAGGCATACTGTACACAGGTGAATGTCGAGCCAGGGAGTCAGGAGTGGAGACGTGAGACCTGCTCACATAGGAAAGGGTGACTGTAGTGTGGGAGAAGGCATCGTCTGGTTGAATTTGATCCCCTTGTTGGAGAGTGATGTCCGAGGAGCTGGTCTCTGAGAGGGTTAAACCTGGGTTGCTGGTTCCGGACTCTGGATAGCAGCCAGGGCTCTTGACCATCTGTAGAGCATCAAGAGATGTGGCGTTGAGGACATATTCCTCGTCCTTCTTGGTGAGGTTGATCACAGTGGGGAAGCTGGATGTGGAGAGGTTTTGAGGCTGTCGATCGTCTAAGCTCCCAGGTGGCTGCTCCATAACAACTGAAACAGAGAGTGAAGTAGACAGGTAAAGAAAAAAGAGGACAGGAGAAAAAGGAAGACAAAGATAATACATTTCTGTAATGATCATTATTGGTCTTTTTTCCTTCAAACACTCATTCACTCCGTTTCTGTAAGACATTGCCAGAATGGATTCACTGAGCAGAAATGCTGTTTTCAGAACCTGGGGTTCACAGTTTAACCACCAGTGTAACCACTGAGTTATCTTTTTTGGTTGTTTGCATTATCCTACCTGTTATTTTGAAGCATAAAGTTAAGCAACAAGCCCTTACAGCTAAAGTCATAATACTGGCATTAGCTAAAAAAAAACCGACGTGTGTTTGAATTTCATTAACGCTGGAGAGCTTAGCAGGGGTTAACTGACAATTCAGGTTTAGCTTAATTTCAATTTATGTATTTTTTTTTTATTTAATGCTTCAATATTCAGTTTTAATGTTCGGTGGACAGCGTCTTTTCATGCGACCGGTTGACTTTTTGCCACCAACACTGACAGGTCAGGATTGCTAACGATACTTAGCTTAGCTGAGCTACATCTAACGTTAGCTAGCTAGGCCCTGCTTGGCTCCGCTAACGTTCCCTTATTGCGAACTCCATCAAATATCAGGAGTCTTTAAAGTTTTCTCGTTAATGGTACAAAGTGACATAACACTGAACATAGCTTTACAGCTTACACTGTTTATTAATTACCAAACTTGAATTCGGCAAGGTCTACACTTCCCAGAAACTAGTTATTTATATACATTATCAACTTTTATAGCCTACTGGTCCACACTGTTCCTTACTACCTAATCCGACTCTTAATAACTTTGTTGCAAGAACAACAACCGAACCCATTTAAAAACGTTAAATGTTGCCTCAGACTAATTTTTTTCTGTATTACATTAATTCCGAATTGAACGGGGAGTCTTACTGGTTCAGATAAGTATACAATGTTTTCTCATGGTTGTAAAAAAATGATGATAAACAATGTATTATTCAATCGTGGGTTACTTTCCATCGAGTTTGGCAACATGTTCTCTCCATTTAAAAGAACGGTACTAATCGGGGCAAGGCCCGGCTGGGTCAAACAAAGACAGAGCGGAGGTAATGCGCTGCGCTGATCATCAAAACTTACCCGGACAGGAGATATCGCAGCGTTTTTAGACGTCCCGTCAAGAGTTTGTCCCACCCCGCATGTCTTTTAAAATCCCATCTGCTATAATGAATCCTGGTAACACTACAAGGACAGAAAGTCCCACATTAAATAAAGATCCACACACTTTCCAGGAACACACTACTCTGATAGCAGGAGCGTCAAGTTGTTTGGAGCATAATCCCAAACTTCCGGATAGCCCCTTCACAATAAAACCAATAGTAATGCATTTAAGTGATTTCCTTTTTTATTTGTAAAAATACGAACAAAAAGCAGAATTAAACATTGCTTTAGCAGTCCATTGCTCTCTCGAGTCGTGACTAATTTCCACATTGTCCAGCTGTTGCATGTAGACCGTCAAGTCTAGGGGGTTCAAACATGAAGCTCAGAGCAGGTAGTCGGCCTGGGATGATAAGTCTTCTCCCTTTATTCTTAAAGGGGTTTAACTAGTTGGTGTTGCGCTCAGCTGTGTGCTGACTCTGGGTTACTTAACAAGTGAACTAAGCAGCGATGAACAGTTGTCACTCAGCTGTGGAACAGAAAGGCATGATGGGAGTCAAGCCGTCGGACCTGTTTCTATCCGAACGCTTGACACATGAGGAAATTGTGCAGTAAAATCATTTGTTTAAGGAAAAAAAACTAAAATCACACATTCTTCAATCTTGTTCATTGATTCGGTAAATTACTAGCACAACAAATGATTTACTAAAAAAATGTTTCACATGGTGCTTGAAGGTTTGTAGTATTTTTCATAAAATTCAGTGACATGAAAACGCTTGAGTGGAACTCAAAGGTTACCAAACAGGACTAAACGGCTATTTTTAAGACTTCAAAATACAGCGAGGTTAAAAAATGTTTGCCCCTTCTTTTTTCTGGCATATTTGATTTGATTTATTTTTTTGCATTAGCAATTCAACATTCCCTAACAAATTAAACCATCATTTAAAAACTTGACATAATGCAACTTAAACGTCGTGTTTAGACGCTCCCTCCTTGTTAGACACATCTTTCCTGCAAGCCAAGATAACTCTGATGACATCATAAGGTTAACCCCAAAGACATCATCAGGGTTATCATTTGAAAGCACCTTTCAAAATACAGAACATCTTTAACACTGGAGAGCTCCTTTAAAAATGTAAAAGGACTTTTGTAAAATTACTTGTAATCACGATAAACATTTTGACAGACACAAGTAAAACTTAAAATGTTGTCAAACATGAAGTGAGTCAAGATCTACAGCATCAATGCAACAGATGCAGCTATTGTTAGTTATCAATTGAATCCAGGGCAGACAGACTACTATAAAATAGTCAGTAAACCGTCAATGGTCTGTAATCTGGGTCACTCCTGTGGATTTTTTACCAATTTGGTTTGATTCATGGTCAGAAAACCTTTTATATCCCATGGCTTGCAAATTTTTTTTTTCAAAGTTTGTACCATTTTTTAAGAGTTGTGACGTCAGTAATTACAGGAAAAACATAGCATAAACTCCAGGCACTTAACTGATGTTCAAAGAGGCACCTCTGATTAAAAGGGCAGGGGCTTGATCGCCTAGACACCCCCCTCTGCGTGTGTCAAGTAATTTCCTATTTAATAGCATAAAAACGAAAGAGCAGCAACTAGATCAATATTTAAAAACCGCCACACACTCGGGAAGGGTGCAAAAATATTTATTGCTAATAAACCTGTAGTCAGTTGGTGTATATTTACTTCATATTTACAATAATAGAGTACAGAGGAATGGGAATGGGAATGTGAAAGAAAAATCCCAGCCATTTAAATAAATACAAAGAGACTGCCACTTAACAAGACTACAAACATAAACCAACTCCATTATCTCCTATATAGGTGAACCAATGGTTGCAGTGAGGAAAAAACTTTATGTCAGTGAGAATTGTTGTTTACCAAGCAGCAACACTTCCATTTGTGCTGGAATGATATCGGCGTGATGGAGCGTTAATGTGCAGACCTGAAGACTCATTCCTATGATTTTGTTACGTAACTAATACTTACTCAACATTATGTAGTTGTGTTGTAGCCGTTACACATCACATTTATGCCTTGGGCTAGCAACAGTCTAGGGAGTTAAAACAGTAGCTTACACACTCGTAGTTGTAGCGTATGCATGACAGATGCTCAATTAAAAACAGTATTTACAGTAAGACGTGGCAGCAGCAAAATAAACAATACAAAAAATGTCACAGTTAACTGAAGTGCATGGAATGCAAACTCTAGACATGAAATTCAAACTTCATACCATGTTTTTTTTAATTATATAGGATCTGTGTTTGTGGCCAGTGTGTGGTGTTACAGAGCTAAAATATAGTGGACTTTTAAACATGCAGCAAGGCAGGTAAGACATGATGCATTACTGTCAGAACTCCTTAGTGTCTTTATTTTCAAACAGGTGGAGTCTCTGCTCCGCTGTCAGGCCTTCCTTTAGACTCTGGGAAGAGAGGGGGGGAAAAAAAAAGCATGCGTTAATAATAATGACCGTGAACCTTTGTAAGGTTCTGGACAGACATACTGTTCCTTAGCAGGCAGTGTTTCCCCTTGTCAGTGTATATCTGTTGTCACCCAGAGACTGAAACTTTATAAAGAATCAGGAGAGCCCACGCACCACATGACATTTGACAGCATGCACTAACATCCTGTGTAGAATGGAGCCACAAAGCTCACAAAGAGCTGTAAAAATAAAATGAGATGAGTCAAACATATATAATCAGTTTAAAATATAAACTAAATAAATAATGACAAATGTACTCTTTAATCTTCCATATTTTAAGAAATTATAGTTCATTTTTCACTGATTCTACATAGCAGGTCCACAGTTTTTCTATTTTTCATTGGTGTTATCTTTAATGATTTCACATTTTTTAGTGAGAGGACTGTAAATAAGGAATCATTTTGTAGATTACATTTTTTGTTCATTTCCTTCAAAAATGTGTAGTCACCAGTTTGGCACATCTCAGTTTAATACTCTTCATTATATACAGTGCCTTGAAAAAGTATTTATACCCCAACTTTTCCACATTTTGTCAAGTTACAACCACATAATTAAATGTATTTTTAATTCATTAATTGGGATTTTGTGTTACACAACACCGCAAAAATTTGAACACCGTGTATCATTTTTACTTCTTCTTTATGTTTGACTATCACATAAATTACAATAAAAAACACAAGTTTGTGGTTGTAATGAGACAAAATATGGACAAGTTAAAGGTGTATGAATATTTTTTCAAGGCACTGTATCTCCCTGACATTATCACAGTATGTAAAGGCTGAAATAAAAATGTCCTTTCTAAACATTTCCTTTCTGTTAAATAAATGAAAGCTAGGTAGCATCACACAGCTAGCCTTGCTAGTGTTAGCTTACAAGCTAAGCAGCTTTAGTAACTCTGTTATAATGCTAAATTAGTACACAGTATATGAATAACTATCATAACCTGCAGTGGTGTAGCTGTAAGCTAAGCAGTTAGCTTAAACTACAGCTGATCTATGTTTTAGTAACCACTGTTTAGAAGTAAGTTATCTATAGGACAACTTCAACATAACTGGTTTACACTTATGTTAAAGTTGACTTAATACATTTAAAAGTAATATTAAGTATTAATATTTAAGTCACTGGAGATGAAGGAATAATTAATTGTTTAAGGTATTGTTCTTTTCGTATTCAGGTACATATTAGACTCATCTTGTACGGCCATTTGATGGCTTTGAGGCTCCACTGTTTGCTACCAACTCTGTAAGCAGCTCATTCCCAAAATGTACTATTAGTTATGAATCAAAACCCAGTGATGTATCACACACTCTGTCACTTTGCCCAAGCTCATTCATTCTTCGCTGTCATGCTTCTGTAGAGTGGAATAACCATGTATACTAATGTGAAGTGGTGACACAGCTTTATTGAGTGCTTCGGAGGTGGAGGACAAGAGGATGTGCTTAAACCACCCATGGGGGCGTCTGGTTTGGTTTACCTAAAAGGAGAAGGGGAAGGAGGCCTACACGTCCTCAGCAGCCCTAACTGTCCCAGGGCATGTCACGACTCACAGACTGGAGGACAGAAGGGGAAAACACACCAGTAAGTGTGTGTTACAGTTAGACTACCATGGTGTTTCATTTTGCATCACAATCCCAAGTCTGCAATTCTGATGGAGCCACAAAATGGATCAATAAAATTCAGGCCAGCAGGAACAGGAGATAATGATGCAACAGTTGGCATGCCAGGCTGCATGCAACACTGCTGGTGACCTGTAGATGGCAGCAAAGCACTTGCACTTTGGTGGAGGCTTCTAGGATCAGGACTGCTGTCAGTTCTGAATCTTTTGTTGCTTGAGCAAAATGATGCAATGGGTGATAAGTGTTTTAACTCTTAACTGGCCTCTTGACAGGAAACCCACCTTTGACCTCATGGTGCGCTCAGAGCGTTTAGCAGCAGCAGCTGCCATCTTGAGGATGTCAGGGTTGCTTTTGGACTTCATGATATCTTGAAGGGAAAATGTGTCAGAGTTAAAACAAAGAAAAACAAACAAACAAAAGGGTCTAGTCCTCAGTTGTAGACCATGCTAATTCACTTCACACACAGTGGTTCTCGTGCAAGAAGTACTTGCATATGATTTTACTTGAGTTCTCAAGTTTTTGTTTTCCTGAACTGAATTTTATATATTGCTATATGTGTGTTTGTGTGTATATATATATATACACACACACACACAAACTTTTTATATATTTTTTTGGTACCATATCCTCCTCGTTCCACCTCCTCCAAGGAAGACTCCCCGAGTGCCTCGTGAGCCAGCTGCAGCTGGTCTCTGAGGCGTCCCAGGTCCCGCTCCGCTTTGGCCTTGACGATGCTCAGCTCTGTGTAGATGTCCTTATACTTATCTGTTGCATATTTCTTGTCCTGAAAACACATTGTAGAGCAATTCAGATGAAGTTCACATATTCGTGTTCGCTCAGCTACAAATTTCTGGATGTCTCTATCTGAAAAGACCCTCGAGGGAAGTGGGACAAAAAGGTTACTCTTTGAGCAGCCTGGAGTTCGTCTTTCAGGGAGTTGATTTCTTGCTTCAGATACTGGACCTCAGACTCTTTTACCCTCAGCATCACCTAGTAAACAAAACAGAAATTGACAGACAAAATAAAAGAAGAGAACATGCCTTTATTTTCTGGACTTTCAACAGATTTTAAGAACTTGCCTGGGGAGGATCAGCTGCTTTTTAAAACCTCACTAGTTCAGACATGTCGGTATATTTTACTGCTTTGCTTGAAGTGATTTTTCACTTGAACCTTACCTCTAACTCATAAAGTTCTTTTCCCTGTATGGTGGTGTTTGTGTCTCCCACTCCATCCTCAGATGTCATTGAACGCATCTTTGTGATCTCTGCTGCCAGACGGTTGTTGAGCTCCTAAAAATGCAGAAGTAGAAGGTTAGAACAATTTAACAGAAGGGCAGGTCGCCTCCATGCTGAGTAAATATTTGTACGCAGGTGAGTTGTTTGCACCAGTGAGAGACATGGCTGTGTGTTTGCACCTGGTTGTGTGCGTTGAGCTCCTGGTTCTCTCTCTGACACTGCCTGAGGGCCTGCCTCTCGGCCTCGAGGGCCTGGGCCAGGTGGGCGTTTTCCAGGCACTTCTGGGAATACTGCTCTGACAACACCTCGATCTCCCGCTGGAACGAACACAGCTCCTCCCTGAAACACAACACAACACCACACTGAGAGAAAATATAATAGCACCAGTATGGCTTCGAGAGCAAAAGGTCGCAATCACAGCTAGACATTGAGGCTCTGCTTTAGTTAAACAGTTGATCTGTACAATCCTGACAGATCTGTGGCTAGAACAAAGATTATCATCAGACTGGAGCTCTGTCCGTAATGCCATGTTTGGCAGTGTCTTATGTTCCTACTTCAGCCCTCCATCACTGTGGTTGAAGTTGACAAGCTGTGCTGCAGGAGTTCTCTGACCCCATGGGATCAGAAAACAACATAAAAGAAGAGAGACCTAAAGGACTTTCAGCGTAATCATATTCCGTTTGATTTACTGTTAACACCTGCACTTCCACATGCTTCATACAGCACACTGAGGATAGGCAGGTGAGCACTGAACATGTCCCAGCAAATTGTGAATGACAGCTGCAATAATGTGATACTTCAGATCAAATGAAACATTATTCAATTAAGCACAGTGACACAATTTGACAGTGAAGCCCAACAGAAGTTGGACTTTTGAGGCTGATACTAATGTCTGAAGAACACTTCACAGCTGAAGATTTATAGCAATGGACAAACTATGTAAAGCTTTCACTGTTTCTACCAGTATATCTACATTAAGAAAATATCTGCATTAGCTTAATACTGTATATACAATATACTGTACACAACTCTGTTTGATGCATTACATCGTAGAATCCAAACAGACAGAAACTAGATCAGTGTTTATTTCTATAATTTTGGCAAAGTGGGTTTGTAACAGCTAAATAGTATCAATGTTTTCCAGGACTGTTCCCTTTTTTTTGCCCCATTCTCCTCAATCCCCAGGGCTCTGTCCTCAGCCATCTGCTATTCTCTATTTACATTTCTCCGTTTGGTCAAATTATACGTCATCCGTATGTACCAGTGATTATGGTGTGTAGGCCTGTCACAATATCTACTTTTGTTGTTCAAGTCTAAACTTGAAACTTACTTGGATGTCAGTGACTTATCTAGTGCAGCAAAGATATACTGTATTTCCTGTATTTGCACTATTTGCTTTTTAAATGTATTTACATGTATGTTTCATTTTATATGATTCTGTATTTTTCATATTTGTCTTAGGCTGCTTGACTTTTACCTTTTTTATGAAAGGTAATATATAAATTATTGTATGTATATTATTGTAATAATTTCTAACTGTTCTCTCAATAAACTAGGCTGCTGCTTCTCTGTTCAATGACATAAAAGGGAGCACTCATGCTGAACAGATAATCAAGGCTGAGAAGAACTTAGTCAGAATCAAGTATTATTCTGACTGTACAGCACTGACGTCCAGCACAGGTTTATTTCACACAGAAAAAAGCTCTTTGAGGACTACAACAACAAATTTAGTGAGTCACCCATTTCTCACTCAAGTGATGCAGCAAGGTCACAATAAACAAGCAGAAAGACGTCAGTTCTAAATTGTACATTCCGTAAAAATACAACTGTCTATAGTTGTCCAGTGACATGACTTTATAAAGAAATACATTTTTCCCATCTCTGCCAGGTTCCGACAAAACCCAAACGTAGCATTTAGATTTGTGATTAGCATTTGAATCCATTCTAACAGATCACATGTATGTGTCCGTGTGAAAAGTGTCCTGCTCAAGTCTACTTCTCATGTCATCCTAATCAACAGAGAGAGTACTGCGTCAGTGAAGAAAACTTACTCATGCTGTCTGCGGATCTCCTCTATGTCTGCATTCTCTGTGTTGCTGTTGGCCTTGCGAGTCTTCTCCAGCTCCTTCTCCAGCTCTGTCCGATGGGCGTTTTTCATCGCTTCGATTGCTGATAACAGGCAAAACACCAGTAGAATTGTTCTATTTGATGTTTAAAACCTGTAATATCTCTAAGTTGGGTTGTGCTAAACTATGGCAGGTAAACTCTCTTATTCTTATAATAATTAA
The DNA here is from genome assembly GCA_034779795.1 of Ctenopoma multispine. NCBI lineage: Eukaryota > Metazoa > Chordata > Actinopteri > Anabantiformes > Anabantidae > Ctenopoma > Ctenopoma multispine. Next base: position 2,992,181 of record JAUYWH010000011.1, on the reverse strand, counting down.
GTCAGTTTTGTAGCTTTACATATAAACAGACTTTCTTCTGTTTGTTTTGTACGATTTCTGATATCTCTGGTATTTACCAGCGATAGTGGCTGCCGTTTCCTCTGCCAGTAGCCTCTCTTTCTCTTCCTTCAGGTTTTCCAGCTCTCTCTGGTGTTTCCTCTGCAGCTCGTCTATCACCTTCTGATGTGACTCCTCCATGGCGGCAAAGCCTCTCTCACAGGTTGCCTGTGACAAAGGAAAAAAAGTTGAAAGGTAATCTCAGCAAAGATTAAAAGGTCCTTCTGAGCGCATCGGTTGAGCAGGACAAATATACAGTGGCTTCAAAATGTACAAATAACCCTTCACTTATTTGACACTATGTTGTAGATTGATCTGACCATCCCTGGGGTAAAGCATGGTGGTGGCAGCCCAAAGCTATTGGTAGGGCTTCTCAGTGACAGAGAGGCTGCTAATTGAGGTAAGGAAATAATTAGGCTTTGAACAAACCACATTTTCCCTTTGTCACCATCAATTATGGCAACTGTATCCATTTCAATCTAATGTACTCTCAAAGTGTGCAAAGTGAAGGGTACTGAATACTCTTTAAAGCCACTCTAAGTGTTCTACACTCCAGTGTAGATCATCCATTTATTTGCAAGCTACAGCTTGTTAGCCATGAGCAAGTTGAGCCTGTGTGAATTTAAGGAATGACAGGATACACAATACACTGAAGGAATGCACAGACAATGAGAGAGGAAAGTATATATTGCCATTTCCTATCCACAACAACACCCACTAATGACGTTTAGAAAACCCTTACTCCAAACTGAGCTCATGAACATTGGCCACAGTCTGCTGCTAATGTGCAAATTCTAATCTTCCAATGGCTCAAATCTTTCAAGGAATGTCGGATTAAGCTGGTACTATTGCAATCATAAATAGTTGGACTGCTCTGAGACATTACAGTTAGATGAGGTCAGTTTTCCAAACTAGCACCTTTGGATGGTATGAAGAAAGGTAGAGCAGAATAGCCCTCATCAATGCACCTTCAGATATAGTCATTACATGCTACTATAACTACAGTTCAAGTTTTCACAAGAAGAATTTCAGTTGCCTTTCCAATAGCCCAACGCAAAACCCAGCCCTGCTTCCGTTCTCTATTCAATGTCACTAATCTGAGTACTGTGCTCTGGCCTGTTTTCCACTCTCTCTGCTTCAGCCTAACAAGGGAAATGGTCCTGTGTTTTCACAGGGATAAAACCTCCATCTGAGCTCAGACCCAGGAACCTACTGTGATAGGGTGAAAAGACCCACCACCCTACAGAGCAAATGTAAACTTCCTGCTCTGACATTAGACCAGGCAGCAGCTTTATTTGGAAGCATGTCAGGCAATGTATCTTGTGTGTAAATATATCCTTGGTCAAATCAGAGGCATGGACTCACTAGATTATCTTGTTAGCAAAGACATTAGCAGACCATCTCACATACATCCCACAATTAAAAACAACTTTTCAACAAGTCAACGTTCTGGTTCAAAACTGTTTCGTCTACTACTGTCTCTACTGACACTGCCAGGGAATGTTTCCTATGATTATTCCAGTGCAATTTTTATAGTATAAAGGGCATTTTTTTCTACTCCATTACAGCCCTATGACATCTGAAGCATCAAAATAGTGCTTAAGATACATATACATGATAATTTTCTAAATCCTATGATAAGACCCTAACCAATACCGAATGGCCGCACTTATGTCCAGTTGATAATACGCAGTTAATGTAACTAAAAATTGACTACATGATGCAACATGTGATCAATTTTTAGGTACATTGGTGACATATTTTACATTTAATTTCTATAAACACGTACAAACAATGGTAATATTTCTGACGAATTTTAAAGATTTACATATTGAACCAATGGGCTTGGGGTTGCGTGCCACAGGCACATCAGGTATGTCAGACAGTACGGGGAGAAATAATTTGAGTCAACAAATTCTAATTATCATTTTCCATTGCTTTTAACTGCACCTCACTGACTTCATCAGAAAATATAGTTAATGGCTCAGTTATCACACATTTTTCGAGAGCAAAGCTCCACACAACGAAAATTTGATGGCAAACAAGTGAACAACTACTATGAGATGCAACTGAAACCTCAAAAAATAACTGGTTACTAACATTTGGGTTAAAATTACTTATTTAAACAACTGAAATGTTAAGACATCAACTGTTATTCAGACAAATAGGGATGACACTTAAACTGTTAGTAGAAACAGCTAAAGGAAAAGAGATCAGACCCTTGCAAATTAATAGCATGGCCAAAATTTATCTAAATGATAACTAGATATGGTGATGTTGATTAATCAAATACCTGACAGTGTTTAAAAAAAGGGTCACCTCTTTGTCCTTAACATAAAATGCAGCAAAGCAGAGTCAAAGTTAAGCACATTCAACTAAAAACAGAGGAACTCATTTCATAGCAGAACAAGCTAATAAGCTGTGGTTAAGTTTTGATAATACTATCTATCAGTTATTAAAAGTTCTATCTGTGATGGTAATAAAGTGTCAACAAAATGGGTTCCTCGTTGCACAACTACTGCAGAGTCAATGATCACATAAACCTAAAGGGTTAGTGTCATGCAACACAGAAGCAAAGTGGTTTACAGAACAAAGAGCGAGAATACGGTGAGCAAGGTTAGGAAGGGGAGAAGGGCTTGGGGAAGGAAGGGAGGATCTTGAAATGCCACATAGGAACACAAGGCATCACAGATGGAGGACGGTAAGGACAAGTAGGGCTTCCACCTTCAGGTTTTCCAGGTCTTTCTCGTATTTCAGCTGCAGAGTCGTAATGTCACCCTGCTCTTCCCGTCGCCTCATCTCTTCGGTCATGACTGAGACTTGGGTCACCAGCTCTTGAATGCGCTCCTTCAGGGTTGAAGTTTGGGCCGAAGTCTGATGTGACATGCTGCCTTCATCTGTTGAGGTCCTCTCTGGGTTTGCTGTGCTCATCATGCTTCTCAGCTCTTCCATTTCCTGGTTAAACCTCTCCACGAGGTTCGTCCTTTCTGTCTCATGCTTCTTCTTGAGGTTCTCCATGCAGTTCGTCAGGGAGTCAATCTCTTTCACATTTTCTTCTGAACGGAGACGCAGTGTCTCATTGGCTTTAGCTATTTCCTGTCTTAACTTTTCAACTTCCTGTTCATAGCTTTCTTTGACCTCTTGTAACTCCTTTCTATGCTGTGCTATCATGTCCTGAAGCTCAATGGTTTTATCCAGTGAGTCAATGGGCTCTCCTTCGATGTGGATCAAAGTTTGCAGACCTGTAAAAGTTTTCAAAGATGTGTCATTTATACTATGAAGATCTCCTAGTTTAGATTGGAGATCACTGACCTCTTCTCTTAATTTAGGACAATTTGGACAGTCAGAGCTACCAATTAAAACGTTAGTCTTCTTTTGCGTTAGCTCTTTCTCATGCTGGGTCTTCAGCCTAATGATCAAATAATACGCGTATGCTTCTTTGAGAGCATCTAGCAGGTATCCCGATGACTGTTTCTGTTCTTCATCAAGATGAAAACTTGCTAGAGCCAAAGGCAGAAGCTCATCATCTTTGTCCAGCTTCACAATGGCTGCAATCTGCTTCAACTCATTTGACCTTTCCTCCAAAGTCTCTGTTAGCTTTGTAAAAATCAGAGCATTTGTGTCATTGTTGAGCCAGCTGTACAGGGATGCAAAATCGGTCTCTGTCACCGCTGGACTCTCAACATTTGCTTGTGGCGGAATGCCATTAATCAAGAGCATCAATCGTTTTTGTGCCACCATCTGTTCTGCCACCCTTTTCAAATAGCTGCATCTGTTTCCTTCTGGTTTAGTGTCTGTGATGCTCACGAGATGGCTCCAGAACTCTGCCTCCATTATCAACCTCATGTCTTTCTGACTCATGCAGAGAGAGTCTTGTTTTGAAGAATCAAATAAAGTGCTTTTTAAATCACTGAGCATTCTCTCTATATTAACATCTACGTTTGCTAACGCCTCTACAACCAGATTAACTGCCTCAGACTTCATCTCAATCTCTTCTACTACTTGCGTTATAAATCCTTTTTCATCAACCTGCTTGTCCCTTGCCTCAACACTCTCGCCAATCGCCTTTTCATCTCTACCTGTCGCAATTTCTAACTTCTCTCGTAGCATTCTTATTTCATTTTCTGCTTCTGTTAGCTTGTCTTTACTGACTTTCTCAGACACCTGGTTTAGTGCGATTAGTTCTCTGTTCCTGGCTTCCAGTTCCCTATAATGCTGCTCTGCAGACTTGAGCTTTGCCTCCACCTCAAATAACTTTGCTTGTGAGGTTTCCAGCAGCTTGAGTTTGTCTTTCTCAGGGTGCAACTCCTCGTCTTCATAATCTGTCTGGAAGCCAAGACCTTTCAGCGTAGCCTGTTTCAGCTGCAGCTTCTTCTCAGTATCTTTAAGGGTGGTGCCAAGCTCCTCCAATGTAACAAGAGCTTCATGGAGCCTTAAAGATTTCTCATTCAGCTCCCTTTCATAATATTCCCTGTCTATGGCATTAGCTTGGTTTTCAGCCAGTTCGGCCTTGAGTGTTTTTAGCTCTTCTGTAACCATATGATGCTGTTTGCTGCCCTGCTGGCTGATCAACTCAGCTTTCAGTCTGTCTATTTCTCTGTCGGCCTCAGTCAGCTGGTTCACCATCTCCTGACATCGTTGTTTCAATGCCCCATTTTCGTTTGTCAAAAGTTCAACCCTCTGAGAGAGTATTCCAATTGTCATGTCATTTGTCTCTGAATGGTTTTCAATTTTTGAGTGTGGGCCATAGAGACTTTTTTGCTTCTGAACCCTCCCAATCAAGTCCTCCATCGTAAGAAGACGGGCTTCATATTCACGGATGTTTTCTCCTGCCCTGGCCAAACTGTTTTTTATTGTTTCATTTTCTATTTCCTGCTGGTACTTCCAAGTCTCCAAGAGCATCTCAAGTTGATACTTTTCTGTTGTCTCTTGACTACAACTATGGGATTTCAAAACTTTCCCCAAATGTGTTAGAGAAAGAGGAGTTTCAGTTATCGAGTCTTCTAATTGTTGAATTGCTTCTGCGCTGTCCTGGAGCAAGAAGGTAACAGTTTTTTGAACAGGTTCAGGGGGAGGGACATCCAGAAAATTCTGTTTTTGGGGTTCAGAAAAGTAAGGTTCCTTGATGGGGAGGTGAGAAAGTGAGAGGCCAAGCTGTGCCTGCATATTGCGCTTTTTCAGCTCTTGCAGCTTCAGGAGCTCTTTGGTCTCCTGGTACTTCTTTGTTAAACTTTGTGCTTGAGAACTAACCAGTTCAGGCCTCTTCGTCTGGGGCATCACATCAGCCTCCAGAACCAAAGGGTGCTCCAGCTTGGAAAAGGGGACCAGACAGTTGGTTAACACACAGCAGGGGATACACAAAGCTTGCTAATCATTCTGAGGATTATCTACCAGTCATTTGCCTCTATGTTCTATTAAACAGTGACATTACAAATAGAAATCCCACATGATAAAGCCAAATTATGTAAACAGTGATTCAAAACAAATTAAAAAATTCCCTTATGGTTGATGGTGTAAATTAAAGCAAAGGAAAGAGATTAAATGGTTGGAGTTGGTTAATCACAATAGAGCATGCACATTAAATGGTTAAAAGTTACTTCATGTGGTAAGTAATGCAATGTTAGTTTCAGCTGGATGGTTTACTCAAGGATGGAATGAATACCAGGCCCTACAAACATTTCTGGCATTTTTTGGTCCAACATCATGTCTTGCACCAAAACAATTCTTTACTGAGTGGAAGTAGTCAATCATACTATCCAACCTTTTGTCTAATGTAATATAGTTTATAGGTAGAAAAAATATTGCAAGTCACTGAAATGTTACATTTATAAAACATACATGAATACCCATACAATATGTCTTAATAATCACAGCATTATCTAATGTTACTTCAACCATAAACAAACTAAATCATTTATAGAACTATTCATTCAGCCTCTCTCTGGCAAATCCATCCATACACTGACACACAAGTACAGAAATTCATTCAGCATCATACAACTGTCATTACACAGCTATAGAACTATATACATTATTTGTTAACTCAATAACAAATGGATGGTCTGTACAGCAGTTAATAGAAAATGAGAATCTGACATCCATGCAAATAATTAGACAACAAGCCAAGAGGTTATTATTCGTACATGTTGAGGCAAACATTTAAACATTTTAAGTAGGTAAAGCTACTCTGTCAGTGGCAAAAAAGAATAATATCACTCTAAATGAAAATGCATGGGCATTATAAAATATAAAATATTTTAGGGAAAAAGCTATAATTCAATTAAAAAAAATGATAAATTTGGTATCTAAAATATTTACTATAATATTTTCCTTTTTGAACGAAAGGTGGACTTCTTTCTTTGTGCTTTCCCTTCTGTCAATTCCATTTTCACACTTTGAAGGCATAGGTATACCATAATATCTAAATCACTATGGCAAGTGAAAGACTTTATTTTTATATATATATTTATTTTCTCCATATTCACCTTTAGCGTTTCAACTTTGAAATAAACAATTCTGATTAGATGTTTAAAATCCAGTTAAGATTTTTCAGTTCATAAATACATTTTTGTGTTTGTTGGTTTATTTGACCTTTTTCTTATTTCTCATTCTAATTATTCTATTTTAACATTTACTCTGATTATTTGTAGCAAGTAAAGAAAAATAATTTGCATTTGATTTTCTTTTTCATTTAGAGTGAAAAAACTTCTGGTACCCACATAAACAACCATTAAACTGGTAATTTCATTCATAATCAACACAGTACTCAAGTTGCTGAAAGCATGAGTTCAGATATTGTATCGTACCATAACACAGAGAGAAGAGATGAACTAGCAGAAGCCAATTTAGTAATAAGATCTCAATGTTTGTTTGTTTTTTACATGCAATGAACTCGTGCAAAGATAGCCAATCTGTAGCCACTTTGTTGCTTCAGTGTCAGTTTGTTTGATGTTTTCTTACAGTAAAAAAAAAAACATGCACAGAATGTTACACAATGAAGAGGAAATACCGCTGAATTAAGCATGAACTCTACTACAGGCAAAGCTCTTGACTTTCCATCATCATCATCAGCACAGTAACATACAGTCCAGTGCAGTTACACACTGAATGCACAGACACTAATAACTCACCGGTGAGATGTAACCTGTCCGGATGTAATGCTCTCTCTCCAGAGCTGTTCTCAGCTGGAGCTCCAGCTCCTGCTTGTGCTTGTTGGAGTCGAGGAGCTGCTGGTGACAGCTCTCTAACTGTGACTTGAGGTCCTCTATCTGGAGAGGAGAGGGGACAATGCTTGATTAGTTGACATTGACCTTCAAGAAAATCTGAATAAGCAATTTTCACATATGTTCACAAAAAAGTTTAGTAACCAAAAAATGTACTAATTAATCAAGAAAATAGGTTACAGATGAATTAATAATGAAAATAATCATTATGTGAGAGACAAATGCAATAGGCTGTAATATTTTGACATGCATCATTTAGGCTTTCTCTGTTATTATTATATTTATAAGAGTATAAACATTTACTAACAATAAAGAATGAGGCACATTTATCACGAGACTTAAGAGAAGCCAATGATGAGCAATCCTCAGATGATCATGACTGATCAACAATTTTTGTTGTGAAGCTTATATTCAACAAAATAGTTTACATGTGAACTCCAGCAAGCTATTTAAGCAGTCACTAACTTTGAACTTGACTGAATAAAATAGTAAAAACACAGTAAATATAATGTACCCCTTGTTTGTAATTCTCCAACAGCTGCTCCAGCTCTGCAGTATCTTCAGGCTGAAGCGGGGTGGGCAGAGGCATTCTCCTCTCATCCCGTATGGGCGTCTTCTCCACCTGTCGCCAGTGTTGTTCAATCACCTCCTCTACCCTCTGCTGCCTCTCCAAAGATGTGGGACCTAATGAATCCGTTTGTCCAACTACTACTTCAGTCTCATAGTCTGTCCTCCCTTCTTCTTTAACAGACGTCTGCTCTGCAGAGGAGCTGGTCACAGACTCATACCTCTTCCGCCTCTCCTCCCTTCTCCGGCTCCGTTCAAGCTCTCCTAAGGCTGTGTGGAGGCTTTCAGCCTCCTGTGCACGCTGTTGAGCTAGAGCCTGAGCAATGGGTCTGAACTCTGCCCAGTCGAAGGTCTTAGAGCGGCCTTCTCGTCTACGTTCACGCGCCCGGCTCTTTATGACTCCCGGAGTCGCTTCTCTCTCCACAGATGAGGCCTCAGATGAGGGAGAGTCCTGGGTGACATCTGGTCTAACAAGGCCTTCCAAAGGAGAGAACGAGCCATGATCCTCAGTTGAGCTGAAAGGCAAAAAATGTTTTTTAGCTCTAAGGGTCTGTTTTTCAATGTCCAAAACAATGCACTCAAATCCCAGAACCACTGGGTGTCCACTGGATGCAGATGAGTGATAACTGGCAGGGATGTGTACTGTTAGCTTAGGCAACTTGTATCTCTAAGATAAAAAAATAACTATTTTTATTTAAACACCAATAGTTAATTAATCTAATATTTCATGATGGCTCTGTAAGTTAGTGACTGTCTTTACATACATTCAGCAAACCAGTTTATCTCGTTTGTTCATGTTGCTTCTTCAAACTGCATGAAGCAAAAAATGGAATGCTGGAATTTAAATGCTTACTTATCAGACCGCTTAAAGATGGCCAACAGGAATGTCACGTCATATTTCCACGTTACAAAAGGCTGCAATACACAATAAGGGCAAATGCGTATCCATAATGCTGGTATAACTGCACAAACCTTGCCACATCGGGGGCAGTGGAGGGTCTGATGTTCTTCATCACTGCCTGGATCCAGTTCCTGCGTATGCCTGCTGTCATGGCTGACAGAGTGTGCACTCCCTCCTGGGTCTAAACATTTAAACATTTTTTTGGATGTATTAAGCTACTGTAGAAAATTAATCAAGTTTGAAATTATCATTCTAATACAAACGATTAATTTAAGTTGTTTTAGGCTGCAGTTTGTGTTTGGTGCAGTATTGAGTACAGAGCTGCTCTATAAAGGCTTTTTACTGTATTCAAAAGGGTAACAGTTAAGTGGGCAGAAAAAACTATTTCCTGTGTTACTCACTAATGAATAAAAAGCAAGAACATTTGTCCTTTACAATAAGGAAAAGCATCTTACATGTACTTGGAAACCATAGTTGCGTTGAGCCTGGTATTCAGTCACGTTGTAACAGGAAGTCAGGTCAATCTCACCATCCAAGTCAGATGCCTGAGGCAACAGAAAGGACACAAGCAAACGTCAAATATTGTGTCATAAAGGACTGTTCAAAAATGATACTGAAATAAAAGCAACAAGCTCACCTCCTCTGCAATTGAATCCTTGTAGTATCGCAGGCTGTGATCCGTTAAAACGAACCAGTACTTCTTCCACTACAACATAGAAAGCAAAGAAATTAGTTAACTGGACTACAAAAAAAGAGAAAAGCAGCCACTCGCATTTATGCTGAATGTTAAAGAAATAAAGATGCAGTCACAGAATAAACGTGCAGTTGGTCAATAAAACCTGCTGTACATGGCAGCAGTTTGTCTGTCTATATATATTGAACATGTGTATTTAAAAGCCTTCAGACTCCACCCTACTCTTTTAACTCCATTGAAGATACAGCATCAAAGTCTGACCACACCTCTGTAAAGGCCATAGAATGTTACAGTCATTCAAAAGTGGTTTAGGTGGACAGTTCACATGTTGTTTGAACTGGCTTCTGACTTGTATTTTAAACACTCTTTTTAATTAACATGTTTCTCACAAAAGCATCATGCGTTCAATGTGTCAACCTGTCTACACAATCCAAAATTTGTGGCATTTTGGTAAAATCTTTTATGCTCAATAGAGTACCTGGCCTTGCTCGTCCAGTTTCACCATCCAACCTTTCTTGAAGTTCAGTAAGTCCGGCTAGAAAAAATAACAACAGTGAGCAAAACCTTTCTGAGTGTGGGGAAAAACTGACAAGCAAATTAAAATCCAAACCATTTCACTGACAATGATGCAGTAGGTTACAACCTTAAAAATGAAATAAGCAAGCTAAGGTTTCAGGTAAAAGGCTCCTAAATGATACTGGCAATGTGTCAAATTCAGGTACAAAATCATACTGTTGGTAAAAACAGATGCTCACTCAGTAAGCTGAGGGTAGAAGTTGACCCAACCACTGGATCAGACAAATTAAGGGCCAGGGATGTGACACTGTTTAAAAGTGGACCACTGGCTGGGGACAACTTCTGCCATACTCTCTCTTGTTCTTGTTTTGTGCTACTCCAGCTGAGGATGCAGTACCCAGTGCTCAATACTGCTGTAGTCTGCTGTGATTCCACACAGTGGGAGAAACACTAACACACACACGTGAAGCGGTGGTGAATTGAACAATTGCGCAAACACACACATACACACACACCACTCTCGACGTAGAGCAACACACATAGCACAGAACGGGTGCAATGAATACACACAGCGGGCAAAGTCTGAGAGTATAACCTGAGGAGGAGACGAAGAAGAGGGGGCTGCACTGCCCCCTGCAGCACCAAGGTTTGGCCTACCACATCCACACCCTTGTTCCACCACACCAAGACGGAGAAACATTATGAAAAATGCTATTTTTTCAGTAGAAGTCATACACTGGTATCAGGTCTTCTTATCTGACACAATTAATTACCCAACTAATGCAGTATTTCACAACATGTTTTCAAAAGCTGCCATGTAAGCCCTGCGGCATGCTGTAGTGATTGGCCGTTCACAGAGACCTTTCTCAATATTTAATTCTCCTAACGCTGTTACCTAACTGAATCCAGCCTCTCAGCCACAACAACAACCGAGCAAGCTCTCTCCACTCCGCTGAAGACCTGGCACTGATGCTGACCCTGGATCCTGTAGCTTACCAGGAACAGGAGAGGCTTTGTTTGGGGAACCAGAGACACAATGAAACACACTGGCCCTCAGAGGGAATTTAGAGACTTTCGAAAGTGTTTCTTAAAATCAAAATAATCTATCTAAATCTCCTGTAGTTTGTCTTTAGCTCACGTGCATAAAATAAGCAGCCTGATGTTTAGATTGTGCTGTGGTTTCAGCTGCAGAACTGAAAACTGTCAATTTTAATAACCAGTTTAAAAAATGTCCTGTTTTTAGCAAAGATCATGACCGACTCAAGTATTTTACTGTTTTTCTTTGTTCCTTTTTCTAGATATTGTAATGGTAAAGACGCTCACCGTGTCATTTCCTGAGAAAGAACATTTAGATGACTCGTGTTTATATGCATCATTACTTTTGACAGTTACAGCAGATGCCTTCCAGACGAACACTGCACCTCGTCGAGGGTGTTTTACAAGCAAGACAAGAGTAAACACTCACCGTCATGACTGACTCAGTCGTCCTTCTGTCCAGGGACTTTGCTCTCCTCAGAGGGGGCAGGGTGGAGGGGAAGTCCAGACCCTGATCCACATCATGTCTTTGCTCCTGAACAGCACGCACACAAACATTAGTCTTTCTACGCTGTTTTTAATCCTGTGTAAATGTAAACCAAGTCAGTCTCTCACACATTACACCAAACATCAGAAACAGAACCATGAAGTGTGAGATCAAATCATTTTCTACATACAGCAGCTTGTTAGGTCTGTTTCGGCTGGTATTAATGTGCTGTGGAGAAAACTGCTCCTTCTTTGTTAACACATAATACATGAGCATCAATCCCTGTTCTGAAGCAAAGAAACTGGGTAAACAAAAACACACCAAATCTGTGAAGTATTGTTTAAAACGACAGTAAAAACTAGACTTTGCTATTTCTGGAGAAATCGCGTGGGGGAGCATGGGTTTGTCGCCGGCTGGCGTCTTTTTGGGCAAGTTGATTCAAGTTGA
>JAUYWH010000011.1:2959957-2980154 GCA_034779795.1 Ctenopoma multispine | reverse complement strand
TGCTCCCCCACTAATAATAAAGAGAAAAAGAGGAACTCAATAGTGTGGGAGCATTCCATGCTCCCCCACTAATAACTGACAGCTTATGTGTGCGTGCAGTATGAAGCACACCAGCACTACTGGCATCTTTTATCTTTGTTTATACATGTTATTTTCACCTGTTTATGACCGACAAACATCTGGGACCAGGACTAAAACATAAGTGTTTAACGTCTGACTGTGACTGTGTCTATCAGTGTGTTGGGTCTTTGTGTTCGGATATTTTTGGGCTGTTCTGTCCATGCACAGAGGGCCAGGGTGGGAAAGGGAAGCATAATTATCAGGGGAATCCCACCACAGAATGGAAACTAGAAATGAATACAGCACACGCTGCTGACCTCTGACCAACAACCAAAACAAAGGCAGGACAGAGAGGGAGAGATGGGGGGAAGAGGGCCAGGGTGAAGGGAAAAGATAGAAGAGGGGAGAAGAAGAGAAGGGGTGGAGGTAAAAAAGCAAAGCCCACGCTGGTGGGTCTGATGCTGAGCTCACATCTGTTCTGCCATGTGATGTTGTTTAAAAACACTGTTTACAAGTTTCCCTGTATCTATTGTAAATGGCTGCATAATGTTGGCACTGTTGGCTTGTACGTGCACATACACAAACACACACACAGCAGGAGGATTACCTCTCTGTGGAAGCGTCTGTGCTCACTTCGGCCCTGTCTGGCTCCACTCCTCCCCGACTCTTCCACCTCCATCTTCTCTGGATTCTCCAGCTCCAAGGCCTCCAGCTTCTCAATAACACCGGAGCGACTGCACAGGCAACACACAGACACACACACACAGTAAAAGTCAGTGAATATTCTATTCAGTATTTCTTATTTGCTCCTAAACCATGTCTTTGGATGGCAGTTTGATATCAGTCCAGCCTCAAAGGGATCCCAGTGCTCCCCTTACACCCCTCTAGGTTACTATGTTCACACATATCCAAGTTTCCTATATTTCCCACTGCTGCTTTACATTACAAGCTTTTATCTTAAAGAAGTTAGACCAAAAACAGGTACACACAAGCAGATATCCTGCAGTCGTTCTGTATGAAACAAGCAGGAGCCATAGTGAGCTACTTGATGGTGCACAGATGTAGACGGCATTGCTGCGATTTCTCTACAAACCACCTCAGAGGATACGACTGCTTCTTGTGCAGCGATTTCTATTGCTCACAGCTCATCCTGCAAATCGCTAGCATCACTGTAAAAACTGTGTGTATTTTTTTGATCTTACTGTTGTATAATGTGCATGTGGTTACATTCAAACTGTCACAAGTCACAGTAAATACCATTTAATCAAACATGGGAATTAAAGCTACTAGTGCAGTCGTGCCGTGTTTTGATGGGTGACGTCATCTGTTGAATCATCTAAAGGCCAAAAATGTCTATATGATCTTATCTATAAGATTTAAGAAGAACATAAAATTAAGTCCTCTATGAAAATGTGCTCAAATCTAGGAGTTTAAGGACAGATAAAAAACAGCCTACACTCACTGGAACCTTCCTCAAAATGTGACACAGTCTACTGCCAACTCTGACACATTCCCACACACTTTGCTAAATGTCAGAGGAATCTGCAGTAGAGGGAGGAAGAGGGTGAGAGGCAGCTTGAGGCCAAACACCCACGTATTTTTTTTTAAGCAGTGTCACAGACAGGATCAAGAGTGACTGCCAGAGTGTTGATTTGACATAACTCTTTCTGAGCAGCTCAATCATGTTTCCGCAGTAATGACAATCTAGAGTCGCATGGTTTTATACGCTTTGCATCAGGTAATCATCTAAACAAACAAACATCAGAGCCTGTTTCTCCGTACATCGTTTGAAGCCATCGAGATCCAGGATGAACTAAGTAATGTTGGATGTTCTAATCCTGTAGAAGGTCATCAGACTTTGTCGGTTCCTCAAACCTACTTGAGGAATGCATTTAAAAAGGCTACGTTTAAGAGCAATGTGCTGTGTATTGCAGCATGCCACACTGTATTATAAACTGGCATCTAATATCCTTAGGTCTTTGAATATATATTACGGTCACAGTGACTGGATGATGTTTGACAATATGTGCAACAAGGAGTGATGTCACCACTTTCTCACTGCTCTTTACAACAAATTATTTGACCTTCAAAATCAGTTACAGTGTCTAAAATGTCACATCCTCAAGCTACAAACATCTGTCATATGTTAATGCAGTTCTGGATTTGAGAAACTAGGCTAAAACAGGTCTTCTTTTTGCACGCACAGTATTATGTTATAAAATATGTGCTGTGCTGTACTTTTACGCAAAAGTGATTCTGGTGCTTATTCAGTCTGTTAAATTGCTGTTACATTTACATAATGAAGTGCTTAAGTGCCAGAGTCTACGGCAGTCTGCTCACAATCCCAAACTGGCTCAAATGGACCAATCCAGTAATGTGTTTATAAGGCACTGTGTGAGTACTCGTCCCATTTTCCTCTCCTCCTTTTCCTTTCACGCCCGGTTTAAATGGAGGAACTGGATGAAGCAGGAAGCTGGCTGTCCGAGGAAAAAAAAGAGGACACCCACCCCCCAAACACACACATACATTTGTTGGACATGTTGCCATCTATGGTGTGTATTAGTGTTAATCTCTGTGAGGCAGATAACTGTTATACAATTTCAGCTTACAGTTCGTTTGTCTGATACATATGAAAACTGAGAGGGGAGAAACATATTCTTCTCACACACACAAAACAGGAGTATTAAAAGCACATCACAAATAACCGTATGTCTTCTTTTGACCAAACACAGTCTGTTCTCCTTCCCTTGAAAAAAAAAAAAAAACACTACTGTGAGAGTGTACATATGCACATCAAAAGCTTTGCACGTCACTAAAATGTGTGCGCCTGCGCGTGAGTGCATAAATGCCTTTAAAAGGATAAGCCAGCAGCTCAACTATTTCCAGACCACAGTGTCTGTAACACAGAGCAGAGAGATTCCAAGAAAGAACCTGGTTCATCAGGTTAAATCAGACGCTGATTAGATTCCTGACATGTCAGTGAGGCTAAGAACATCACTTCCTTTAGTCTCACCTACATGTTCATGTCTTCTTGTTTCATTCAAGCCTCAGTGGCAGGAAACCGGTCTTGGACCAGTGAAAGTGAGTCTGTTCTTAAGTTTAGTCTGGTACATTCATGTAATGACTTCACCCAAACATCTTCGTGTGCCACTGAGCATGGCAGACCCTCAGATCCCTGCGGAAAACAAATCGCTACTCAAACTCTTTTATTCCTTCAGTTATCAGACTGTTCAATTCCCAGTAATTGAGAATGTATCTACTTGCTTATTTACTTATTTTGTTTTTATTTATTTTATTTTTTCTATACTTAATCTTTTATGTATGTTACCCTATGCTGAGCTGTCTCCATGTAGTTTGAATGTGAGTTTCTAAGTATTGTTGTTATTTATTTATTATTGTACTGGGCACAATGTGTTTTCTCAAGATATTTCCTTTTATTTTGGTAAGCATCATGTGGAAATGAGACATGCAGGAAAACCTTCGTGTTCAGGAACTTCTTTTAACAAGATCGGTTCACTCAGAAAACAATTGTAAAAAGTCGTCTGTGAGAATCTGAGGCTGAAGTCTGCAATAACAAAAAATCCATCTTAGCTTCTGCTGCACAGATTTTGATTTTTCTCTTATGTGGGGTAGAAAAAATAGAAAATGTTAATGTTGAAAGGAAAATTTTATGGGCACATGAACACTGACCTCCTCTCGGGGCTGAGTACGGCCTCCCTCTCCTGCCTGTCTGGGCTCCTGAAGCGGTTCCTCTTCTCAGCCTTTCTGGCCTCGGCCTCCAGCCTCCTGGATCTCGGCGTGTCGTGGTGGCTGTAGGAGTGTCCACCTCTATGGGTGATTGGGTGGCTGTCGGTGCTGGTCACCGTGCTGCCGCTGGCATCCGAGTCCAGGGAGCTGATCGAGCCGCTAATGTGGGAGCCGTTGGAAAGCAGGGAGCTGCCGGAGGGAAAGGGGTCACTGGGGGCTGGGGAGAGGCAGCGCGGGACTCCTCCCAGGCTGGAGCAAGAGCCCGTGGGAGAGAGCAGGTCACCTGTCGGCTGGGGAGCAGAGCCATGCAGCACCAGGCTGCTACGGTCCACCTCGTCACCATTTATCGAGCTGGCATCTGAGCCCTGACCCAGAGATGCACACTCACCTTGACAAGACAAACAGAGGACGAGAATATGAGAGTTTTGGATGCTGAGATAGTAGATTTTATCACTATTTTCTTACATTTTATAGACCAAAAGATCCATTCACCTAGTAAAGAATGAGCAATGTGCAAATGGCAGCCCTGCCACTTCAGTGCGTTACAACACATTTAGATTACTTTCTTCAGTTCCATTTGTGAGCATCATATTTGATTTTAAAAATCTGCAAAGAGTTGTACATGTCCAAATGTGTTATTATTCCTTACCTGCAGGGGATCCTGGAGGAAAGTCACCAGCAGCCCAGACTGCAGCTCCCTCAGCCTCTCTCTGGTTCAGCTCCTCCTGCCAGATGATTGAGCTGGAGTCTGGAACATTCTCAGCCTCTGGGATGCCAGAGCCCGTCACTGCTACTTTGGCAGGACCCGGCTCCTGGACAAAAAGGAGCACACAAGTCCGTCAAACACGGTGGAACAAGAAAAATGAAAATGAACCGTGATGAGAAATATTTGTGTAAAAAGTAAATGGAGTTTACCTGGGAGGTGGTAGGTTCAACCTTTCGTTTCTTCTTCTGGTTCTGTTTGTTGGTTCGAGGGTACACCACCAACTGCTCACTCCACCTGGGAAAAAAAAGAAAAAGTATGTTTGACATTTGTGTGTACACATTCCAACCTACACCTAATCTGAATGCTCTTAAGCTCAAGGAGGAAGGCAACAGACCCATTGATGATCTCTTTATTCTCTCCTCTGATGAAGTACTCCTGCTCGGGTGTGATGATGCACAGGGAGTTCTTCTGGCCCGTCTTGGGCTCAGCATCAATGACGTCTGTACAGAGGTTCATGTTCACGGTGCCCTGTGGCAGCGTGCTTGGCTACAGGAGAAACATGACAAACATTATCATTATTTTACTCACCCCTTTGATTAAACAACTGAATACAGTGAAAGAAATAACCGCACAGTTTCAGACTAATACACACATAAATCACATAAGTATTACAACACTAGGAATAAACAGTGCAACAGCTGAACATAAGTACTAAAGTGGAAAACAAAATGCTTGAGTCACTGGTTTCCATCCATGTCCATGCACTAGTGTGTTTCCATGTTGGATTGTGGGCTGCCTGACTAAACACTGATATAATTTGTATCATATTTTAAAGAGCTCAAACTTCAAACAGAGACGATCTGAGGGAAAACATGTCTCAGAGCTGCACAGTGTTTTACAGCAGCGGGTTCTTCTTTTTTTTCTTCCAGTCTTTCATTCCTCATCTGCCTCTTTGTCAGAGGCAGATTTCAGAGCACTGCGTTGTGCACACTCCGCTGTTATCATCAGCTCACCATGGTAACTAGGCAAATCCTTTCAGTTGTAGTGCACGGTTAGTGGAAAGGGGGAGATGACAGCGATTGGATGCCGGACTAAAGCTGCTTTGTGCATGTGATCAGTGAAAAATGCCAAGCTCTGTCTGCTGTGTAAAAGCAGCTACATACACATTCTGAAACATCTCTATACCTTGGTACTAAAATCAGAAATACAGCAGACTCACACAGAGGAGCTCCTCTGGCAGCAGTTGGCAGCTGGAAGTAGTCTGAATACTTTAGCACACTACTCTGATGTGAGTTTCCTGTGTGTTTTGTGTGACTGGGTTGTCATTTGAACCTGATAACTTACTGTCTCGTTAACATCAGAGTGAAAAAAAAATCCCCCAAACTTCCTCTCTAACCTTTTTCTGTGTCTGCTCTGAATCCTGCAGCTCTGTTATCAGGATTTGCTGGGCTATGCCTGCTACAGATGTAAAACAGGTGCTGGGTCTCTTTCCAGCTCCTTTTAAGGCCACTGAACACAGATCCAGCTTTATTAAGATCTGCCTGTAAACCCCCGGGGGCTGCCAAATATGGCAATTACACTGCATTGAGCTTTAGAAGTCAAGACGCTGTGGAAGAATTTCCTCCATTAGAAGGAAAGCGATCAAATTTGAGAAGAAGCAGCAGGGGGCTGCTCAATGAATAAAATCCAGAACTTTCATAAATTCCTTGTGCCACATCTGTAAAACTGTGAGAACGAGATAGAGTTGCAATTATTAGTCGAAGAATCGATCAGTCTATCAACAAAAAAATAAGGTAACTGAGTGAATTCCCAAGCAAATTGTGTTCTTACAATAGAGACGTCAGTTTCCTCTTCTTAGGGCACTTTCACACCAACAGCAGTTGGTGCGCACCAAACAGCCCATTCGGACCAAAAGCCCTTAGTTTGGTTCGTTTTCCTTGGTGTGAAAGCATCAATCGCACTCGGGTGGACACTAAATCATGTGAACCGAGACCTCCAACAAGAGGTGGTCTCGGTTCACTTGACTCCGCACCAAATGCCAAACTCTGGTGCGGTCCGCCTAGTGAGAACATGTACCGAACCAAAACAGGACCAAACACTATGAATCACACTATCTGACGGAATTAAATCATTTGTTGACTTATTTCGATAGAACACGTAAAACATGCTGCAGGATGAATCGCGGACAAACGTGAAGCGTCGAGAAGGTGCAGTGTGTCACACACGTCTGGTCGGATGAATGTGTAAGTGATTTAACGTGATAAAACACGTTACAAACTCACCAACTGATTTGGACCAAATAATCAACTAGTGGTGTGAAAGTGCCCGTACATTGCATCAAAATCAATATGTTCAGGTTTTGGACTTTTGATGGATAAAAATCAGGCAGCAGTGTCTTTGTGAGCAGCATTTTTAAGGTATTATATGTGTTTTATATCCAAATGATTAAAATTGCATAAATAAATCAGCAGAAAACACAGGAAATAGGAAACTATCATCACCCTGTGCTAACTGACATTTTGATACACATTTACCCTGCATCATATTTTAATCTATTACTACAGGTTTTGTATTTGAAAACCCTCACCCTCACCACGGGTGCCTAAACTGCGGAAAAGGAACTAAAGCAAGGGTCGGGGTTGGTCCCTCAGGTTGGAACAGATGAAATTCCCGAAATTGCTCCAGGCTCCCTCGAAATGTTCCTGTGGTTGTAGAGACGCTGCAAGGCTCAAAGACAGGCGGCTACTGCTACTATCCACCCATTTAAATTAAACCAAGAGGCTTGCTATAAAGCCTTATCGACCCAAGGCCTCAACAGTATAAATCCTTTTACTGTCTGCAGCTATGGGAGCTATAAGAAATGCAAACATATTAAAATTATATTCACTCTAATAAATGGAGTCTAGTTTGAGCCAACAGCTGCTTAACACCCAGTAAGTGTTTTTGTGGCTGTTAGGTGGGGCATACATGTCTAAGGTCCAGCTGATCCTAGTACTGAAAGTGGAAAAGCAACATGTTGCTTGGAAACTGCCCTCTGCTGCTGGCACCAAAACAAAAGAGATGTATCTGCCAAGGTTACTATTCAAACACAACTGAATTGTTGTGGGTTTGATTTCTACACAAATTCCATATCCTCCAATTGTGTCTGCCTTCCATGAGGCTGACTATTTTTAGCCGTGCTATGGGATATTATTAAAAGCAATGACTTTCTCACAGCCTCTGTGGCTCACATGACATGAGAGGCTATAAAACACTCAGACACAGAAACAAACTAAACAGTGACGAGTAAAATGTTTTATACAAAAAAGTGTCTATGCTAAAATGTTATTGAGGCTCAACAGTAAAATGTAAAAGCGGCAGGACAAACAACAAAGGAAGCTTTAGAATTGAAGTGGTGTACACCTCTAGGTGGCTTTTACAGGCCGTGCCAAAGGCAAGTCCACCACAGCAGGCTCTGAAGAGGAGACCACTGTTTTATGTGCTGCGTGTACATAGACACACTATCTTCCATCAAAACCCTGAACAGACAGCAACTAGTCTAGCTTCTTCCAACACTGTCTGCACTAGGTCTACTGTGATTTGGATACTTTCTGAAAATCAACAGTGGTTTATTCTGAGTACAACAAAACTGATAGAACTGTTTTGAATTTTCATAAATATATGAACTCCAGCGGCTCTGGAGTAAAAAGGTCACCTCCTGGACCCTCAGCCAGCACGTTCTCATGGACATTGAACTTTCGGCCTTAAAGCTTTCAGGGTGGTCTCTCTGGTCCCACTTTTCTCAAAAGAATCTGTCCATCATATCAATTTGATTAGCCATGTATGTAGTTATTAATTACATAAACTATTCCTATCTGTAAACTGTTCAGTTACTGAGCTGGGTGCTTGCTGTGGCAAGCCGTGTGTGGAATGTCTGGGTCTGAGGCATATCTGACGTTTCCTCTGTGATTTTTGGGGGGCTTTGGTTTCCTTTCTTTCTCCCTCTCTCTGGTCCCAGGCTGCAAGCTTGCTGTAGTTCACCAAATAAGGGCACTGGAGGAGGAATTTAGATGGGAGAGCATCTTTCCCTCGTTGTGAAAATAGTTTGGCTTTAAGAGGCCACTGCTTCCGATAGCACCCTGCTGTCTACTGAGCAAAAAATAGCAGACGTCATGGCTGCCTGGACCTTGTTCTTAAAGATGATTCAGACGTTCGGGAAAAACTGGTCGATTTAACTACTTTTCTGCTTGCCAATACTTACTTGCTAAGATCAGATGACAAAGGCAAGAGTTTCATCACAGTCATATGTAAGCATATACACCCTGACCTCTAGACTGACTAAAACACTAAAAAAATATCATCAGATATCTTTCTGCAATAAGAAAGACACAAGGACCACTGGTTGATGTCTAGCTTAGGCTGATAATAGTCATGAGTCAACATGACATTATCAACAACTATGAATCAATGTTACTGAAACAAGCTTGACCAAACACAAAAAAGGCAAGTTCAAGAGGTCATTTAATGGGGAAATGCACTGATTTTACAAGGCATTCACATGGTAACAAGCAAAAAAAATATCAGAAAGGTGTACAGCTGAGCTGTCAACAAACACATGCACACCAGTAGCTAGATTATTATTACTGTCTGTACTGTTGGCTTTCTGGGGTCAATAATCATGAAAGGACAAGCAAAACAGATGTGACACATATAGCACAATTGTGTGTGTGTGTGTGTGTGTGTGTGTGTGTGTGTGTGTGTGTGTGTGTGTGTGTGTGTGTGTGTGTGTGTGTGTCCATAGGGTGGAAAAGCATCAACTTACTTACTGTGGGGCTAAACATGACCTCACCTTAAAATACAAGGACCATGAGAGTTCCAGGTAAATCACAACCCTGAGATGGTGGCATTTTGACATTAAAACAACACTTCTTTAAACTCTGAAGTGTAGCCCTCAACATGACCCCCACTGTGATGTGTAACACACATCAGAAATAAACAGTAATGGTCAATGAACTGAGTATTGATGCGCATATGCTATGTATATATGACATACGTTGTTGTGCATCAGGATAGATAGACATTACAACAATGGTTGCTACTTTGTCACTACCTCCCATGGGGCAGTGGAGGAGGGTAAATATTGACCCACCTGCCGGAATCAGATCATTTAAATATTATGGCGAAATATATCTCACCTTAAATGAGCATTAGACAGTAAAAGAGTTACGAATTTCCGTGGGTCTAGTGGACAGATTTACTAGATTTTCTCAGGAAAAGGAAAATCACTTTGCTGCAAACTCCACAAAATAGGACCAAGATCAATAAATAGTAAAGCAGCAGATGTGGATTTAGTGTTAAATTACTCAGATGATGTGGGAGATGGCGTTTTTATAGTCGGATTCACACAAGAGACTAAATGTCAGCCTCTGCTGTTCAGATTTCAACCTTTGTATTTCATGTTATTTTTACTTCTATGAATGTGTAACACTAAATTAGTGGACTGGACCTTTAGCTTTGTCAAGTGCCCAGAATAATATTGTCATTCTTTATGTAATATCGTCAACAAAAAAGTAAAATCTGACATTTGTAGGGAACATCCACTGGGACCATTTTTCCAGAAAGTCCCACGGACGTGGTGTTTTGATACACTATTAAATACAGAGCTGAAAGCAACAATGTTATTATGGATGTACTCCATGGTATGAACCCCTTCGTTATGAGATGCTTCCAAAGACGAACAGCAATAAAAGTGGAGATAATGTGATCAAAAATGTAATAAGACACGAGATAAATTGGACATTGAACGTAAAGCTCGACCATGACCTGCAGTGGATCATATCCGCCCCCGACATGTGGCTCGAGCCACTGGGTAAACAAAGATGAGCTTGATGAGATCAAGACTGTTAATGGTTTGTTATCAGCTGTGGGGTTTAGGAGAGTTCCTATCCTCAGGGTTCAGAGCACAAAGCCGCCATTTCCCTGACCCACTTTTCCTGCCTTGTGAAGGAGATGAAAAGAGCACAGGACAATGAGGCAGACAGTTTTGGAATCACCGTTACAATGAGAGGAAAACACAACTGCACACCAGCTTGGGTGTCACTGGAAACACATTATACAGTGGAAACACGCACACGAACTCACGCAAACTCAAACAAGTTTCCTCTCATTGTCATCACTGGCTGCACAAAGAGCTTCACCAAATGTGAGTTCAAACGCCTGGCTTCTGCACAAAGGCGTAGTCGTGTTGTTACGCATCTGGCTCATCTCCTTTCCCCTTACTCTCGAACAGGGACACACCTGAAAATCCTGCAGTACAACCTCTATAATTCAGTGTCTGCATGTTTCTAGCAGGCTGGCTGGTAGTGCGTGGCCCCCTGTGTTTACACATAAGCAGTCCAAGCTCCAGCCTGATCAGCCGGTATGGGTTTGGTCAGCTGTGTCACATTCCCCTGGCGACCCACTACCACCACAAACAGGAGCCTACAGTGGACACCAGCCTTTTCCTCTCTGTGCTTCTCAAATCCTGCTCACTACACTCCCACAGGACTCTATGAAACATATGTCTATGTTTAATCTATCTGTTTCAAAACATGTTTTACTAACACATTTTGCATAATGAATGTGAAATGATGGTGCTATGGGGGAGTAGATTGTGCAAGAGCATTATTCGAGGAGATAAGAGGTTATCTCAACAAATCTATTTACTCCTTTGTGAACTAGTGAGTAAGTCTCTGGTGACATAGCAATCTGTCAACACTGCTGACTCCACATTTTCTGCCTTCCACCAGATAAAACCTGGTGTATCCTTAAGACATTCCCAGGCAGAGCTGAGAACACTCTTATATAGACTTTTCAGATCTTACTTAAATTTAATTAATCAACAAAATTTTTCAAGCAGGGTTTTTCCTGCATCGAGAATTACGAGGTGGTGTCCTGTGCTATTGAGGCATCATGTTGATGCGGTCATGGTGTACGGTAATCAGCACAGTGCACTGGGAAAAGTGCTGTCAAAACAAGTCATTACTTCCCAGAAGAGTTTTACAAAAGGAGATCAAGCAGGTGAGTTAGGTGAGTGCAGCTTCCTATTGTGCTGATCATTTAGCACTGTGTCTTTACACCTCAACATGTGGTCAGGTGGAACTGGGAGCAGAACCACTAACCCAGGGGTTCAACTGAACTACACGCCATCCCATTGTTGTTTTATGGTTTTGTGTTTAGATAAAGTAAAAAGAAGTTAACATCTGTACGAACACTTGAACTAGCGCTAGCCATGAGCAGTGCCGTGGCAGCTAACCTGAGAGGGACACTGGGTGTAGAAAAAAATGGATGGTCACAGTGCTTGACATCAACAGTGCTTGACATAAACTGTTAAGAACATACAGACTGAAACCTAGGCGTTTCACTACTGTTCACCTGATAAAGTAATGTAATGTAATAATCTTAACATTGTTGGTGTGTCTGGTGGTGGTGTCATCAACTGCCCAGTCACAGCACAGTATGTAAATAAACACCTGGACTAGGTACCCACTTGAGTTTATGACCACTAACAGCAGTCAAACTGTTTCTGCACGTGAAAAAGAGGACTGTGTATCACATCCAAGGTGTGTCAGTCAAATACACTTGTTGTTCCTTTAGTCAACAGTGGCGGTGCCAAGAAATACAGCAATATGTCAGCAACGGGCAGGGAAGAAGAATGCTAAGCCAGTAAACATTGATGTAAACAGTGAAGATATCAAAGTAAATGTTTTAAAATGAAGGAAATGCATTCAACATGCTTGTTAGGCCTCTAGGGAATGTAATGCCTTTTTATAGGAAATGCTCGCTATAAACATAAGCGTGTCATCTTTCACTGCTAACGCATTCATTCCACAAAACTTAAACCTGGTAAAGATATGACCTCTCACACTGCTGCATAAGACAACCAAACTAAAGCATCTGGCTTTTCTCTATAGATTTTGGCTTCCTAAATTCAGGCATAAGAGCAGCTATTTTCTCTGCCTGCCCAAAACTAATGCCAGCTTGATCCAGTTTGAAAAACAAAAAGTAAACAGGGGCTATGAGACACATAGCATTCCTCCAGTCCTAATGTTCAGGTAACTGGGTTGGTATAGGACAGGAGTGGAAGCCTGTGAGCAGTGGACGAGATGCATTACTTACCGATTCATCTAACGCAAAGCGAAGACAGCCGTGTTCATACAGCACAAAGAATCTCCGCTGCCATTTCTGCCAGAAGAACACAAGAAATATTAGAAAACCAAGTAGGACGTTTTTTCGAGTCACACCCAGACTGACAATGTTGCTATTTACAATCAACTTGTTTTTCTTCAAAGGTAGCGTCAAACAGTAAGGTTCACTTTTCTTTTAAGCAAAGGGCTGTGGGGGCAGTGAATTATTGAATGAATTAATACAGTACGTTTATATTAATGAAGGGGAAGTAAAAGCATATATGCATCATCACTGTATAGGCAATGTGTGCATGTCCGTGTTAACTGAACTAACAAACAGGCCTATATACATGCTCTTACCCGTGATCTGTGCATAGGATTGTCAAAGTCAGTTCCCTCAGGGGCCAAGCACAGCCATCCACCATAAATAGGTTTAGCCTGTAAATGAGAGAGGGATGGGGGGAAAAAAGCCATTTAGGTAATCATTAAAACTGGAAACTGAGGGTGAGCTGGGGGGGATGGGATGGGAGGGATGGTGTAAATATGAGAGAGGGAGGCCTTTCGGGGTCCAGATGTTTCCTCTGTTCTCACAGGACATGTTGCAGCCACACACACACACACACAACCAGTTAGTGAGCTTTCTGGTACAATGAGCTCAGTTTGATGACATGCTTGAGTGCTTCTCTTTCCCTGTGGCAGATGAAACCAATATGACAGATGTGGACAGACTAACCGACAAAATACTGTCCATCTACTTGCACTCACTCATACTCAGATTTGTTTGACCACAAAGTGCTGCCTCAGTTCAACAGAACAGTTCAAAGGACATAGAAACATATAAACATGGAGCCTTCAAGCTGTAGAGGCGCAGCAGGTAGGCCCTTCAAAACTGCTGCTCTTTGCTCTCCATCAACACTGACAAACTCTGTGCTCTAAGTGTTAACCATTAGCAAGCGGCTCTCGCCATTCACGCCCCCACCTCTTCCAAACCTTAACCAAAATGTCTCTGCCGGAAGCCAGAAGGATCTGATTATTAGTGTGCTGTTCTAATACGGGCCCTGCTGCTGCTCCATGCCACTGCTTGCCTGCCAGAAATCTATATGTGTCTTGCTGGAGCATGTATAGACGTGCCTATGAAGGCATGGTTTGATGAGCTGAATCCATTAAAAAGGTTATTGTGGAGGACCCACATAAATCAAGTCAGTCTGGTAATTTAACAAAAACAAACTTATGCTCTGTCCAGCATGGAGGCAAACAGCTTAAGAGTCGCATATGTGTCAAACTCAAGCCCGGCTGGCCAAATCTGACCCCGCCCCCTCGTTTCATGTGGCTTGCAAGAGCTTACAAATTATTTTATTGTTATTATAAATGTTACTTTTGGACTGCCGCTCTATTTCCAATGTTCCATACGAACATACAAACATTTCATTTTAACACAGAATCCCGCTGTATATACTTAAAATATGTTTATATATGCCACAGTTATTTCTGTATCCTCAATCATGATTGATAAGAGCTGGGGGTGGGAGGGGACAACATGTCCCCAACAATATATATGAACTCCGTCAATAACAGTCATGACGTGTCACTGTTTGTCTTTAAATGCTAAAAGAAAAAAATTTTCTCCTCTCAGTGGTAAAACGGACCCAAAACGTCCTGATTGTTCACTGAACTCCTGCTTCATCACAGGTCATTACATGTTAACAGCTGTGTGTGCAGCTCCCAAGTTGCCAGAGTATTTGACTGTATGCACCAGGCATCATGAACAATTAGTCACAGGTCTTCTCCTCAGGTAAACGTCTTTAGAAATTGCAGCATCATATGTGATATTTAAAACTAGAGTGGGATACAGGGTAATGCTTTCTTTTAAAAATAAATAAATAAATAAAAAAGCTGCGCTCTGTCCAATATCTGTGCACTCTCACAGCTCTGGCACCACTGCATGCACAGTCTGTGACACACGGTCCTCATCAGAGATCAACACGAAAATTTGCAAATAAAAATATACCAGTTCATTATTTTTTTAACAGATCTGCTGACGCGTGAGCACCCCAAGTGCTGCCCTGTGCAACTGCCTACTTTGCGCATACAAACATGTCAACCACTGCATATAGTCACAATTACAAGTGGCCCTTTGACTTGGGATAGGAGGCAAACACAGAGCTGTTTTCAGAAGTTTGAAAAAGGAGCATCCATGCTTCCTCTATGCTGATCAGCACACCACCCTTTCAAACTGGTGGTGGTCTGCTTCTCCCAGAGAGTCTGACACATATGGTTGCATGTGGATATATCACAAAAATCGTCTCTGCAGCCACGATAACAATAATAATAACAACAATAATATTTTTATTAATAATAATTGATACTTTATTGATGCCCTTGGGGAAATTCATTGTGGACAGGCTGCCCCTGTGAGGCACCAAGGATCAGGTTATCAATGTCTTGTCCAAGGACACCTTGACATGTAGCTTGCCAGGACTAGGAATCGAACCGCACCCCTTTGAGTTTGAAGACTTTTACCTTACTTTACTTTAGCGACTTGCAGGGAGAAGACACAAGCAATTACAAAGACGACTGCTCTACCCATTGAGCTATCATGCCGCCGCAATAAGCCTGTCACATTTTGTAAAGTCATAGCAGTAAAAGCACAGGTGTAAATAAGAAAATGAATTCCTTTTATCATTTCAAGGCCCTGGTCTGGTCCACTCACTAATCTATCTGCACATGCAGTTTTCTTGAAAGGTATGCCATCCAACTGGCTAGCTTGCATTTTCTGTGGGTCTGAAAAGTCCACAACAGTAAAATACACTTGTTCTATCAGTGGTGGTTACATCTAATGAGTGGTTGGCCAACAGAGATCACAAGGTCATATAGAACCCCAGGGTAATGAGTCCACCAACAGGAGAACACGCAGGAACAATTGCATACATGCACTAGAGGACTAAAAGGAGAATGTTAGATCTTTTTGCATGATAAATAAATGAATGAAGAAGTGTAATGTTTTAGTCTTGTTCAATTAGCTTCCCTTTATCTAGTTTTAGGACTTAAAGAGAAGGGTTCACAAACTGAAGAGCCACTGTATCTGTAGCCACTTTTGGACTGTCACAACTTAACAATTTTCTTTTTGCCAGGGTTCTCTGCACATAACCTACAAATATTTGTTATTATTTATATACTGTTTCAGTTCACTGTTCTGTTGTCACACAATGTTCAAAGCTATTAACTGTGATCACAGCTCATAACTACAATCTGACAATGGTTTTAAGTGCTTCCTGGGCAAACCTTCAAACAGCTCTACAATGCTGTCGGCACTTGACAGCAAAAAGATAATTATATCATCATTTAGATAATACTGTGTGATGTGTTGTAGTAGTTATCATGGAGACAGATGACAGAAAGTTGGCTTTGTTTCCCTGCTGCTACATAGCCTTATTGTACTCAGCCTTTGGTATTAATACGTCTGAGTTCTGTTTGAACTACAATAAGAGAATGGGTGTTTAAAGATCCATTTTTTTCTGAAGAGCACCAGTTCAATGTGGAGGAAAGGTCAAAACTGAAAGAAAAAGATTTATTGAGTTTGTCTGCATTAGCGGAGATGTGGCTGTAGTTCTAATAGTGGCTCAGAAGAGCAGCTTCATTCTAGCTGGGGTGCTGTTTTCACTGACCTGGCTTATGGGTGACAAACATAAACACAGCTGGGTGTGACACCCGGGCACCCATGTGAAAGTCATGTTATTATCACAACAGTGATCTTAAATACAAAAGTCCCTCCCATACTAACTGTAGTGGCTGGCACAGATCTATGGATATACAGTGAGCTTATTATTATTCTATATGGCCTTAAGTGAAAGCGTCTATGCTTAAGACTAGCCTGCAGCCTGTAACTGCACTGGAACATTTGGAACATGTTAAAGCTATAAGCTCTGTTAAGTTTAACTCCTCTCTGTATCCACTGTTCAGAACCTCACAAAGTGGGATGTTGAGCAGCAGCCCCCTGGGAACCTCTCTCATTTCCCAACCCCACACTTCCTTTCTCGCTCTGTGACTCCTGCTCCCACTCCTTAAAGTCTCATCACATCCATGCCTGTCTTTCTCTAGCTCTCCCACGTATCTATAAACCCCAGCCTGCCTTAATCCTCCATCACTGTCCTGCCTCCCACCACCTCTCCTAGACAAAGTGTGATCATCTGTTTCTCCGGCAAGGATAGAGCACCGGGCCATACAAACATCTCAGCTCTCTGGGGACAAACAATTCATGCAGCTGAGTGAAAACTGTTACAACAGAGCTGGAACTTGCAGAGAAACAAAACTCTTTTTGGAGTATGTTGACTAAAATAAAACAATTCACTGAGGGGTTCAGCTGCAACCCCTCCCCCAGCTCACCTTTTTTTCCAGCAGTGCTGAACAAAAAGAGATTGTTTATATTGGATACTGTCCTTCCGACATTCAGCTCTGTTCCCTTTGTATGACTTTTCCATGTGGCCATCTGTTACAAAGTCGCATTCTCCAGCTCCTGCTCCTTTCCAGTTCTGGATAAATTTCATTTAATTTTGGGCACAATTCACTTGACTAAATGAGCCACTCATGGTGTTTTAACATCATTACACAGTTTTACCAGAACTTTCTTTACACTGGGTTATTGAGTTTATTTCCTCTGAGTTGACCTGCATCAGTTTGTTCACACTTTGAGCATTTTACAAATCCTAACCCTCACCTGTTACATAATACAGCTTTAGGCCAGTAATGACCTGGTGCGTAGGACTAACTAGCTTGAGGACGGCTCATACTGAATCCCTATAATACCTGCTTTTGCAACTGATCTCCCTGGTAACTGTTTAGATAGGTGACAGACTGGAGACGCTTTCAAAAAGTCTGTGGGTGACTGGGACGACTGGTGGCGTATTATTCTCACAGGCTGAAGCATTAAGCCTCCCTTGCTGCTTAGACTGCGGGTGTCGTCATAAGGGCTGAAAAACCGAGCGCGGGCAAGGTCACAGGGAGATTAGAGGAAGTGATGTAACCATACGCTTTCTATCCTGACTCAGGAGTCTTGCATTTGAAGGGTTAACCAGCAATAAACTCAGCTCAGCAAGAGATATACTCTGAAAAAGAAAAAAAAGTGTGCGCTCCCACACACTCACAGAGGAGAGGAGGATGCTGACGTTGCCGTTTGGCTCTAAAGCTGTGTTCAAGGCCCCATCGTCTGGGATCAATTACAGGACACAACAGAGACTAAACTAATGATCTGAGAGCAAGAAAGAGGGACTAGGAAAACATGCTTATAATATGATCCCCACAGCCGTCTGGAGCTTCCCTTCCATCTTTGTTGCTCTTCACTCGTGTTCTCATTAACCTCCACATAGAGACCAGTGGTCTGCTGGGGTACGCGGTAAAACAAACAACTGCAGATAAACAACAGCTGTAACTTACTCACTGAGATCAAACTGGGAAGCAAATGTAGTCACTTTAGTTTCAAGTTTAGAAATTCTCTTTTACCAGTCTAATACAGTCACACAGGAAAAAGGGCATAAAGGATACACAAATGAGAAACCACAGATGTCTTGTGTTTCAGTCATAATAAACACATTGCTTTCCCTACTTCTTGCATGTATTTCCACTGCAGCATAACTGGTACTTGAAGATTAATTGTATCCTGTTCACATATGTCTGTCTGCTAACGTAGCTGGGGATCCTGTTGGTTATTAAATGTCTACTCAAATGGAGGAGCTTTAACTAAAATGTAAAAATGTGGGACATAATAGACACAAAGGCAGGCAAGGGGACACAAGGATCTATCTGTCATCCAAAGCTACAATCTTGTGGTTACTAAGCCTCCAGCCAATAATCATTTCCCACTTTCCAGAGTTTCTGGCAGCAACAACGGTTTTAGAAAAGGATTATCTTAATTGTCAAAATTGTTTAAATTACTAACAGGTGCTGTGGTATCTTAATGTTAGCAATGTAATTATTACTAACGCAACATTTTGCTTACCTGGGTTAAATCCTGATCCGTCAATAGATGCAGTTCCCGTGGTTTAAAGCAGTTTTGACATTTGCTTTTGTTGAAGAAGTTCGCCTGAAATTTCCTGCAGGGGTTTTCTTTTGCGGCAGACATTATATTTGTTGTCTCTTATAAAATCTCTGGAGGATCTTTTTTTCGATCAGCAGTGAAGCTGTAACGTTACGTTAATAAACCCGCTGTTTTACGGTGCGTCTCTTCTATTCCAACTGGTAAAAAGCTCCAGCTCTGCGATGCATTTTCAAGTAAAAAAGATCAAACATGAGCTGAACCGTTGAGGTGCAAAGTTCAAATTAAGTCCTTCGTTTGTCCGTTTAGTTGTACCCAATTGCTTCTTCCCAATAAATAATTAGCTGCCATCAAGCCAGCCTTCTCATCACTCAGTCAGTGATGAATGCTTTTCAGTCAATGGCCTGCAACCACAAAGCGGAGTGGCGAGAAAGGTGGCTAATATCCTGTTAGCTTGCCAGTGGATTTCCAAATCAATAACGTGATGGCGTACGCCACAAAAACAACATTTGCACAGTTATCGCCTTTAAGCTCCGAGGCGACGGTGTCTATTAAGTAACAGCACACTCCCATATGAAGGACCCAACCCTAAAGACAGCTTGCAGTCAGACAGCAGACTACTGTCCCATTCGCAGCAGTCAGTCCATGCGAAGTTCATCTAGTGCTCCTGTGCTAGGCTATGGTTAGCCCAGTTAGCTACCTCGCAGAGAGGCTAGCTAATGAAATCCTCTCCTGGCTGGCGTATTCAACTTAACTTTAAAAAAGGGACGGGTCAAAAAACCAAACGTTTCCCGTGTTTTTCTCCCAGGCAGTGACGCTGCATGCACAGAAGGCACCTCCTGGCCACTCACAGATGGTAATATAAGTATTTAGGGCTTGGTTCCATAACTAGCCTGGTTAGCAGCCATAGGTTTATTTTCTTCTCTCCCAACGGAGCGAGGGGGAGCGTTGAAAGCACGCACAAACTCATGGAATTCTGTGAGTTCTCGCGATAGTTACTCAATGTCGCCGCCTACAGATAAAGCAGAGTTCCTGAACAGTTGTAACGAATTATCACTTTGACAGTACATAACCTTTTAGGAATTATTTACTGCATGTTTGAGTTAAATTATTAAGACCTAATTGGGAAAAATAGCAAACATTAAATAAATTTCATATTTTACGATTTTATTTAAGTAAAATCCTACATTCAAAAACTTGTTTACCTGTTTAAAAGTATAGCTGCGCAGAGTTGAAATTAAAATACTAAAATAATAAATATATTCAATTACAAGTAGAAAAGTGTTGCTTTAAATATTTTAATTAAAAAAATGAGAATTAGAGGAAGTTATTAGCATCTAAATTACAGCATTAACTTAACAATAATACATAATCATTGTTTGTTACTTCTGATGCCATTATAATTTTACTGCTGGTTAAGAATGACATATGTAAGTTATTTAGATAGATAGATAGATAGATAGATAGATAGATAGATAGATAGATAGATAGATAGATAGATAGATAGATAGA
>JAUYWH010000011.1:2936784-2959857 GCA_034779795.1 Ctenopoma multispine | reverse complement strand
AGATAGATAGATAGATAGATAGATAGATAGATAGATAGATAGATAGATAGATAGATAGATAGATAGATAGATAGGGTGTCAGATAAATGTCGTGAAATACAATATTTCCAGTCAAACAGATGTAAAAAGTAGCATAAAATTGAAGTACTCAAGCAAACTAGGGGTACCTAGGAAAATGTAGTTGCTATCCGACACATGGAAATCATGTTGTATATTAGATAATTATATACAGTCTATCTACAATAATTTGTAACTAGAGCTCAAAATGTTGCAAAAAGTGCAACATTTTCCTGTAAAATCTGTAGCAGTATAACTTTAAGTAAATTCATTATCTAATCAGTGAAAATTCTATGAAAAGACTAAGTAAAACTTTAAAGTTGTATCCTCACCTGAGAACTCTCAATCAAGGTGCCTTTTTTATTCTTTGTTAATTTTTTTATTAACAATTGAGTAATGTATTATTAGAACACACATTGCAAACACTAACTAACAGCTCTACATTGTAACACTCTCACTTCCTCCATTCCTTAATGCTGGCAACAAGGGAACAGGCCTCAAATTCTATGCACCATATATGTGTGTATTAATGGCTGACTCAAGCAGAGGCTATTATAAGCAGCAGGTTCCAGTGGACAGCAGTGGGACAGACACGCAGACAGACAGAGGAACAGAGCGGTTTGAATGGACGAGGGACACAGAGGGAGGAGAGGAGCTGATAACTACACCCAGAAAAAACAACAACAAAAACAACAACAGCCAGTCCTGCTCAAGGATTAGCTTCTTGTCAGTGCTGTAAGTGAACCAAGAATAACCCAGATTACAGGTGTGTGTGTGTGTGTTTGTGTGTGTGTGTGTGTGTGTGTGTGTATGGTTGCTAAATTGACACACAGGGCTGAGCTAAGGGTCAATCATAAATACTAGTTTTAATGTGGATTAGGGGCTATCTTAACACTTTGTCAAGTAAATCAGG
Organism: Ctenopoma multispine; assembly: GCA_034779795.1. Lineage (NCBI taxonomy): Eukaryota > Metazoa > Chordata > Actinopteri > Anabantiformes > Anabantidae > Ctenopoma > Ctenopoma multispine. The sequence goes on along the minus strand of JAUYWH010000011.1, from coordinate 2,958,887 downwards.
ACAAGTAGGGTCATTCATTGCTTATAAATGTGACCGTACCCACTCATCCCCCTGGAGTATCTTATGACATTATCCTGGAGGCATTCTGTGGCAACCGCTTGGCCAGAATATATTTAGCTGTTCTCCTCAAACTCACTTTACATGGTCAAACCCATCTCCACTTGGAATAGTTTATTTGCTTCAGCACATTTTCTTTAAGTTGTCCACTTCAAAGCAATAGTTTGACATTTTATTTGCTTTCTGGCTAGAAATATTATAGAACTCCTGTACCTGTACAGGCTGTACAGAAAACATGAAACTGAATTCTACAGCCCTTTAGTTTAGCCTAGCATTAGGACTGGGCTAGCTTTGTTCTGCAAGGTCGTGCTAGCTATTTCCCACAGTTTTTCATTTTATGCTAAGCTAAGTAATTTATTTTTTTGTGAATACTTATAGGCAGATTGTGTAAGTGCTCAACTAGTTGTCTCCTACTGTTTTCAGTTTTAATGCTAACTGCTAGCTGCTAGCTTTTGCTTCATGTTTACCATATTGATTCATGAATGGTCCTTCTCATCTGACACTTGAGAAGTAAATGTCTTTTTTTTCTAAAATGTCAAAGTAGAGCTTTAAAAAATGAATTCAGTCATTTTACTCAGTATGTTTTACTCAGATTTCAGTGCACTTTTGTGTAGAGAGGAGACACATGATACAGAGAACTGTGTTTTTTATAGCCTGAGGTTTACTGTTTTGCCATCGTGACAAAAGATTCAGGAGGATACTTACACACTTAACTACCTCTGACAGACAATGCTGATAATAATACACTGAGACCTGATAAAACTCATCAGTGCTTATTGGTTTTCATGATTTAATCAGTTTTAAACGCAAAAGACAACTTATAGGTAAAGGCAAGAACTGTACTTTCTGTTATTGATACTGTATTTGTTAACCATACTGTCTGTTTAATGCAGGTCAGTAGGTCTTTATGTCTTCCCTGCACTGACTCTCTGCTTCGTCCTCTGCAGAACATGGCGCTGCCCTCTGTGATGGTGTTGCCGCTGCTGATAGTCATTGCAGCGGGGGTGTACTACATCTACAATGAAGTCATGCACCTCATGTCCAAGTCCTTAGTGCGAAACAAAGTGGTGGTGATCACAGATGCTGTGTCTGGAGTGGGAACCGGTAAACTATCCCACTTGTGTTTTTTTCATATTTTACCTCACATTGCCATGGAGGTTTTGTTTTGTTTTGTTTTGCTTCCTTCCTTGTTAGTTGCCCCGTCTGTCTGCCTGTCAGCAGAAATGCCTCAAAAAGCAGATGCCATGAAATTTTACCAGACTTATGATCCTCGGGGACTGAGGAACAGTTGACTTAGGTGGTGATTCAGATCTCGGATTTGTGCCATTTGATGATTATTGCACAAATGAAAATGATGCAGATAATCCAAAATTCTGCATACTGCTTTGAACTACATGATTAAAGCAATAGTTTGGCATTTTAGGCAATGAAGTCATTTGCTTTATTGCCAAGAGTTAGAGAAGGTAATTAATAGCCTACCACTGTCTGTACATTAAGCTACAAAAAGGAGTCTGTCAGCTGCTAGCATGCCTGTTAGCTTATGTTATCATAGCATAGGCTATAAAGCACACAAAACAGCTAGCTTAGCTCAGTCCAAATATATGATGTGTTAAACGTTAAGCCTTAGAAGTGCTAACAGAGCTAGGCTAGCTGTCTCCTGCTCAAACTGCAAACAGGTGCAGGGGGTTGGGTAGGTGGGGCTAGCCTGGCATCAGTACACATAAAAAACTATTGCTACTACTAGCTGCTAAAATGACAACTGATAGTACTACAGGGAGTTATACATCCCTATGCTATGCTAAGCTAAGCTATTTGACCGATGGTTAAGTAGAGAGTATTATTAATCTTTTATTGTTATTTCTGGCAAGTAAAATCTATTCTAACTAATAATGTATTGTAATATTTATTATCTCCTTTGGTCAGAGTGTGCCCAGCTCTTCCATAAAGGTGGTGCCAGACTCATTCTGTGTGGGACTAACTGGGATAAGCTGGAGTCTCTGTATGACAGTCTGACTAATGACGCTGACCCCAGAGAGGTGAGCAAAAGAAATAAGTAAAAGTGGCGCATGCTGCTATTAGTTCCATCATGAATATGCCAGACTGGGTAAACGCTTCCAAAGTAACGCCATTACTCTTTTCTGACGCTGATGAGTCATCGTTTTGGCAAACTACCCAGCAGAGAAACAAATCTTTCACTATGGTTGCTCCAGTAGACACTATCTCATGTCTATAAATATATACTGGAAAGTTTACAGTGACAGTTCTTATCTGAGCGCAAAGCCGTTATCATATCGCAGAAATAGCCATTAGGAATTAAAATTTAAGTATGAGAACATAAGTCTGACTTTGTTTTCATGATAATCCTCTGTCCTGTCACCACAATAGCAAGATGTTCTCTCTGACAGCACACTGTCCTCCAGGCTTCTGGTACACAGGCCAGAAAAATACACATACACACACATAGTGTCATGCATTTAGAAGAAGGTCAAAAGTCTTTTACCGTTGTTGGTCTATACAACAAGTGCTTGATGTTTTTAATTCTATGTTATGGCAATGTAGTATATATATTAGTAAAACATATTTTCATATTCTAGAATTGTATGTTTTTAATAGAAAGCCTTTATTGGACAGATAACAGTAAATGAGGGGACAAAGGTATATGGACTGACATAAAATATAGATCCCCGGTCAGGAAAAGAAAAACTCATGAAAAACAACAGCTGTGCATTATTTCAGTCAACAGTAGTCCCGTTTTAATGTGTTGATGTAGTGTCACTTCTTCTACAACAAGACCTATGCTCAAAACTTTTTCTTTACACTTAAAACGTACAATACAATATAATAAATATAGTATAAATACTAATTAAATACTTAATGAGTCAACAGCCAAGTGACAAAATGGGGGATCAAGTGTTGCTTTTTAATCATCTTGTTACAACCTACATTTGTGTATTGTTATATTAATAAACTCTGTTGTCTTAGCATAACAGCCAGAAGCAGTTAGGATAGCTAGACTGATGGTGGAAGGTTAATAAAAATCCACCTAATTCACCTGCCTACCCTCATTTACTGTTTGATGTTTAGTTGTGTGGTTTGACTGTTTATTGGAGTACATGTCTGTAAAACTTGAAGGGCAATACATTTTGTCCACACATATTAAAGTAATGTGATTTATTGTCCTCGTAGACATTTGCCCCAAAGCTAGTTATCCTGGACTTCAGTGATATGGATAGCATGGAGGATGTGGTGGCTGAGGTGTTGGAGTGTTATGGCTATGTGGATGTGCTGATCTGTAATAGCAGTGTGAAACTGAAGGCGCCTGTGCACAGTGTCTCTCTGGAACTGGACAGGAACGTCATGGATGTTAACTACTTTGGACCCAGCACTATGGCCAAAGGTGAGTAAGCCATTCCTGAGACATGTACCACCACAAAGACCACCAGTATTGTTTGTATTACTCTCTTTCTTATCTAAATATAATATGTCCAAATAATGTGGCAGGTGTTCTTCCACCAATGATTTCAAGAAGATCAGGACACATTGTATTGGTCAACAGCATCCAGGGCAGACTGGCTATCCCATTCAGGAGTTCATGTGAGTTGCCACCAAAAGTCTAATGGCTTGGTTCATCCAAATGAAGAAAACGACTGCTGAATGGTGAATGTACATGACCTTCAAGAACTCAGGCAGCTGGGGTGCATTGGCATGGGTTACTTGCACTAATTTTAGCTAGGACTCAATAAACTCAATAAACTGGCAACTGAGTGTACAGCAGAACAAAATTCCCCAAATTCCAATTTAATTATTATAATCATACATTGGTAACTACTTTTCAACAAAACATAACACACATTTTACAGTCACTGAAATTAAATTTAAAGTCAATGTGCTCATGTACAGACATAGAACTGTTCTGCTTTAGATACTGAGCGTGTTGCTATCTAGCTCACACTGATCTAGGGTGAATTAACACAAACATTTGTGATAATGGCAAAAAGGACAGAATTTGTTTCGCTTGTCTGTCTACACATACTCAAAGAAAGCACATCTGTTTTGCTGCGCTTTGCTTGTTTTCTCATTTACTATTGATCAAATTAGAACACGTTGGGGAAACTATACTCACTATTTCTCTTAGCACTTACGCTGGATATTCAAAGAAATGAGACACTAACAGCCCAAGCTTTCATACATATGGTTTTCTACTCACAGTGTGGTGTAACAAGAAGAAGGGAGGTCCCAGACACACAACACAAAACAATGAAATCAAATGTGTCCTCTGCAATGTATGGAATGAGTCGCACCTCTTTTGTTTTGGTTGTGCACAAGAATCATTATATGTGCCTGTTTGTCAGATGCAGCCTCAAAACATGCGGCTCAGGCCTTCTTTGACTGCCTGCGGGCCGAGGTGGAGGAGTATGGAATTGTTGTCAGCACCATCAGTCATACTTTCATCAATGCCTCTGATCCGCCGCCTGTTGAGGTGCCCACCCCTAAACCCAACACCCTGGCTGCATGTGAGTAAAACAAGTGGTGAGAAACTGGCTGAAAGAGAATGAGTGCTTCAGAATATGGGTAGAAGACAGGAAATGCGAACGTCTCCTAGCTGATGATAGGTTGTTTGTTTTTAGAGTAGAGGAAATAGTTGTCTGTAGTCATTTAAAGTGTTTGGACTATCCCTTTTTTGAAGTCCATAGCTATATTTATCCTTTCCTCCACAGTTATCGCCAGCCAGCTGACCCATGGTGTGCGCCCGTCCGTCCTGGCCAATGAGATTATGCAAACGGTGAACAGGAAGAGGAAGGAAGTTGTGGTGGCCCACCCCATCCCCAGGGTGGCCCTTTACCTCCGCTCCCTCGTCCCCACCTTCCTCTTTGCTGTGCTGGCTGCTGGAGTGAAGGACTCAGTGTTGGCTGTGCAGATGCAGTAGAAGAAAGGCAGGAACTGAAGACAGAGAGAATAATAATAAGTATAATAGAGAGAATAAGGCATGGATCAAATAAAAATGCCATATATTTACAGTATATGTGTGGAAATATGATTTATGTAAAGCAAAGCAGCTTCACATAACTGATAACAATACTCACTGTAGTACATTGTGAGATGATATAATGTTGGTTCTTTACTTGCAATAACTCAGAACAGAAAGAAATCCTGTATAAAAAAGAAGACCAATCCTAAAAAGCTGGTGTTGCTATTGTGTTGAGGAGAAGCGTCATCATTTGGAATTAAGTTACTTTCATTTAATGTCGAGAAGAAGTACAGGAGACAATATGCATACACTAATAACACACAAACAGTTATACTGTACGAATTGAAAAAACATATGTGCAGCAAACTGAAATGTAATCATGAGTGAATTCCTAATATTGGCATTTAAATCATTCATTTTCATTGAATTATTTTTTGGAAGTCATTATTAAAATATATTTGGTTTGAAATATTCAGCAGGTTATTCAAGTTGTATAGTTGTCAAAAATGTTTTTTTAGTATTTATGAAACAGCTCATTTCATATTTAAAAATTGTAGTTTCTCAGATAGAGTGATTAGATTAGTGAATTTCTGTTTACAAAATGTAAAATGAAAGATCCAAACCTGGTTTAGTATTTTACATATAAATAAATAGGTTTGACTATGAAAATATTATAATATAATAGAAGATATTTCTCTATATGTCCTCTAGGTGGCAGCAAGAGAATGTTAGTGACACTGACTTGTGACACTGAAGAGTTGAGCTTTTCAAGACCCTCTTTCACTATAAATTGTTCATTTGGTGCAAACTGTCCCAGTGTTTGCTCTGTTAAAATATTAATGTGTTTCCTAATTTGCTAATCATAAAATATGCAACATCAAATGATTGAACATTGACCATTTTTGAAATGTTCTAAATGTTATTTTACCTTCATTATTGGCATTGGAAATAATACAAAAAACAAGAACAAAGAAACTAAAGCCCGGGAATTTGTTCTTCTTTGCTCTTCACCTTTACAAATTTACAGCAGGCAGCTATGATGCTTATACAGACTCAATACATTCAATTACATGTCACACGTAGATTTATTGCACTCATCAGTTCAGGGCTGGAGGAACGACACTTCGGCCTGATATTATCCTGTGAGGATTACACTGCTGAGATCAATGGTCTAAACATGAGCGTGCTATTTGGTGATTACCCCATGTATCCAAAACTCAAATAGAGACCTCACACATCCAGATCAATGAGATGTTTACACCACATATAAAGTCAAACATTTGAAACATGTTTCCTACCTAAGTGCATGTCTTTGAGTATGCAGAGGAAACCCGCACAGTCACAGTAAGATCATCCAGCCAGTTGGTTTGAACCCAGAACCTTCACAACCTGGCACATAATATCAGAATATGTTAACCAGAATGTCAGGCTTTGTGACACAAGCCCTTACTCGTGTGGTTTCTGTGATGGAAATGAGGCTCGAACAAGCAGTGTGTGTGTGTGTGTGTGTGTGTGTGTGTGTGTGTGTGTGTGTGTGTGTGTGTTTGTGTGTGTGAGGGACAGAGACTACTGGCGTCAAGTCCAGCTGGTATGCGTGAGGCTGTCCTCCAGGTCACTCTCCTCTGGGGAGTTCAACATCTTTTGTCTCCAGGGCCTCCGGACAGGAATGTGCCTGTAATGTTCACATGAATAAATGCAGCTCTATGACATTTCCACATGTCACACAGGAAGGATTTCTTCAGAGCACTCAGCTGGACTCTCCAAATTGGCATTTTGATCAGACACATTTACATATGTCACACAGAACTGGCAGAACATGTAGGTTTTCTTTGACTGCGGTGGAGGTCAGCCTACGTATGAATAATTGTTTAACAAGCATTTCCAGGGAAGATCACAAGCACGTTTGAATCATATCAGCAATGAAATTGTCAGATTTCTTTCTGCTTAGAGATAAATCAAATAGAAATGCGCTAAGCCTAATAGTTTCTCTCAATCATGTGTCCGGGTTCTCTGGTGAGAAATATGTTGATAAGGCCCAAACACAGCCGAGATGATCGCCCTGAAGCGATGTTCGGAGTGATGCATCCTGAATGCGAGGCATGACTTATATATGAGAATCACCTCACAGGGACGTCTGCTGCTCAGAAATGGTCTTTCCATAAGCGAGGTGATCACCCTTATCAATTTTTAAAGCCCAACTTATTGACACTAACCTGACTTATTGAGGTTATGCAGAGGCCATGGTAATGATTCCCCAAGCTTTCGCATACAACACCAGAGGGACTGGCTCTTAGTTTAAAATATTGGTTGATAGCGGACGTCATTGCTCCAGTGAGTATTACGGTAATGTCTCCACAGTGGGGTTCTCTTTGTCCCTCTCTTGTTGCTCTGAATACTTGGATTGTGCCCTGGGGTGTCACCGTAGACATAAAAATAAGTGACTCTAAACCAGTACATATACTCAGAGTTGATATATCAACTGGCACACACAACTGGCTGATGTTGGACTGTAAATATTGATTTGTGACCACTATAAAAGGATCCCTGACAGCCACACCAACAGCAACAGCATGTTGGAAAACACCTGTCTTTTCCCATTTTAGGTTTAACCCAGGTTTAGTGACATATTACACAATAAATTGTTCTGAGGCATGAATAAAATAATGGTTGGTTTAGCCCTCGCTGCATCAGGAGTCATCCAAAAAATCAAAAACTTGAAGAAAAATGTATTTTTAAATGTATATTTCTCCATTATATTTTAGTGATTTATTTTGCTCATTGTGCTATTTTTGCTGCGTGTTATATTATTCATTATCATTTTTAGATCAGATTTAGAATCGATATTTACAATATCAATAAAAAGCAATAATATATTCATATCTTCCTTCCATATTTGTTCTGCTTGCATTTTTTTTATTCTAAACGTCTATTCCTGGTTCTGTTTCTATTCCGTAAAACATCTTTACAGAATAAAAAAGTGTTATATTTGCAAAATTACACAAATTATTATTATAATTTTCAAGAGTTCTGTCCCTGCTCCACTGTGCTCTGCCCACCCATCCCTCCCTTCTCCACTGTGCTCTGCCCACCCATCCCTCCCTGCTCCACTGTGCTCTGCCCACCCATCCCTCCCTGCTCCACTGTGCTTTTCTGCCGTCTGCTAATCTCTGCCACGTTCTGCACAGGCCTTCAGTGATTATCGAATTATAGTAAATACGTGCAGAAATGGTTGAAATTCTCTGACCTGTCAGAAGGGTAAACTTCAGTTAAAAACTTTTAGAAGTGAATATCCCTGCAACGCTGCCAGGCTGTTCTGTGAGACATCAACCGCGACCCTCCACAATAAGATAAGTTTTGTAAAATTCTTCTAAATAAAGAATATAAAAAGATAATAAAAGATGTCCCTTTTAGTGATAAACCCACAGAGAATTATCCCTCTCTCCAACTTTAATGTCCATAAACAGTAGATTGTTTTTGCCAACCCTGTTATATGACACATATGGGTGTTAGTTGTCTCCTGTAACATCACCCTTGATGGTGGTTGCTGTACTGTAAAAAACAAAAACAACCCAAAATGGCTCCTGGTGTAACACTTAATTTCATAAACGGTGAAAAATGCTGGATATCAACTGTGCAAACAGACATATAGGTATGGTTTAGGCTTGGACGCTATTTAAACATGGTTAGGGTTCGTGAAAATGTTATGTTTGCGATAAAAATCAATCAATCAAGTTTATTATCATATGAACAAAGTACAGTGTACAGAGCACAATGAGATGCTTAATGCACAAAAGAAGAACAACGTTAATGTGTGTTGAATAGTCTGATATCACTTGGGTAAAAAGTGTTCCTGAATCGTGCTGTGACTGCTTCCTCAACTTAAGGAAGGAACTACTTAACTTAACAAATGAGAAGAGCTGGACCCAAATATCTGGATATTAGTTTGTTAGGTAGGTATTTGGTTTTCAGTTTTAATATTTGAATTGTCTTTTATTTTATTTTGTTAAGTAAAAAACTAAAAGGTAGAAATACATAGGCTATTTTTCTGGCTGGGAGTATGACATCACTCTCACTCAACACACCTTTATATTATGACTTATAGGCAGCAATTTTCATTGCAAAAGCTCTGATAAAACCCGCTGTAAACTACTGTCCCGCATCCAGAGGCAGGCACATAAAAGTAGCGACTAGGTCGAGATTTAAAGACACATAGGTTATATTTCTCTTTGCAGTTACCCTAAACCCTGAAAATAAGTCATTTCTGTAACCAGCATTCAAATCAAAACTAGCAATTGATCGATACCTCTTCATCAGATACAATTTATCTGTTTGTTCTAAAGCTCAGGTGTAGCTTTAGGATGATGCAGACTCAGTTGGCGGCACTACGTTATTATCAGATATTACATGCTCAGGCGGCTCCTCAGAAGCTGCACACATAAATGGAAGTGTTTGGACAGACTCAACGTGTCAGCATCAACACACTACACAGGATTCGACTAATCTTTCAAGGTATAATCTCAGCATCACGTCATCTTGAGAAAGGATTTTTTTTCTAGTCATAGAAGTCCTAATCCCCCAGTCTTGTTTGGTTTTAAGATTACAAGTATTTAATTTTAAAGAGAAAAGTTTCCCTTAATCCCAGTGTGCACCGCTTCTCATATCCCTTCACTTCAGAAACTCTTTCTCACAGACGCACTACATTCTCCTAAAGAATAACGCTGCGGAGCCAGTGACGGATTAGAGACTTTTACTGTTTAATCCTTCAGTCTTCTTGCTTTATAATGTTTCACATTACTCTGAAACCAAGAGAGACCACAGATATAATTATGCTACCAGCGGATGTCAAAGAGAGATAAACTGCAAGGAATAAGCACTACAGTGATGCAGGCCAAATCCTGTGTGTGCTAAATGCAGTGAAGGCCAAACTGAAACACAAATCTTCTTTCTTTGTTCTGAAGCTAGATTTGAATTTATGTAGTTAATACGTGCAGAGTTTAGCATTTCTCTTTGGACTAGTGGTAACAGCTTCCTGTTAGTCTGTCAGCGTGTCCGTGTCTCCGAGCACTCATTGATCTGAATGAGTCTAACTGGAGATGCTAATAAAGTTTGAGTCTCCGTATTGATTTCCTGCCTATTATCAGTCAGTGTATCGGGTGGTAACTCAATGTTCAATGTCAGGCTCTGGCATCGTGTTGGGTTTTATTGCCGCCCTGTTTTATATTTATATATTTATCAATTATTTTTAATTGAGGAAGATCACCGTAATTTGACCATATCAGTCACAATTTGTAAACTTACAATACTAATACTCACAATAACTTCTTCTTCTTCTTTTGGCTGCTAGGGCTTGATTTATGGGTCTATACAGCGGATCATCTCCCTCCATCTCACCCTATTGCTAGCATCCTGCTCTGTCACACGTGTCCTCCTTCACTACATCCATGAACCTCCTCTGTGGCCTTTCTCTTCTCCTCCTGCCTGGCAGCTCCATCCTCAACATCCTTTGTCCAATATATTAACTATTTGGATCAACTCGACTTTACGGCTTACTGTTGGAGCTTTTCCGGGCTCTTCCTCATGCTGTAGGTTTTCGTACAGATGTAATTCAAATTTACATTTTTTAAGAAAATGTTGTACACAACACACAACACGCTGAACCTCAAATTTCCCACAATGCAGCTAATTATTTTGTATGACTCCAATCGACGGTGTCACCATTAAAAAGGTGATAAACATCATTTCTAACCAGAAACCCTGGCTAAATGGGGAGGTGAGGCCTCTTTTAAGGGTACAGGACTCAGCCTTTGAATCTGGAGATCCTGTGGCACTGAGAGTGTCAAGGAGAGAACTGGATACAGCTATCGAAAGGGCAAAAGCATTCCTCATTTAGTGTCACTAACCTCATTGGGGGAGAAGCTGTGGAGCTGGTGACCACAGTCAAATACCTGCGTATGTCCAACTGCCTCACATGGGCCACAAACACAAATATCATTATGAAAGCATTAGCCTGTAGGTAGAACTGACAAAGCACAATGTACAACTATCCATGTGAAAGCCCATGTCTTATAATCTGCTTTTATGACTTTTATGGGTAAAATATGCAGAATGTCATTTTATGGGCATTTGGTAACTATGAAAAATATTTGTCATTTTTTTCTTAACACAATCTTTCACCAAAAATAAAAATCTAATTTTGTTTCACACTGAAATATTTGTATACCAAGTAATAGTGAAACATGCCAGTGACTTGCGGCAGCAAAGATTCCAAGTTCAAACGGAGTCTGACACGTTGCGTGTGCACAGATTTTAATGAAACTGCAAAATAATACAGATGGTAACAGTCTGCAACATGATATCAGTGTTTGTGTGCACCGACCAACTTGCTAAGCCCCAGCGTATTGAGTTCTGATGAGCCATCCCTCTTTGTGCATATTATATTAGAGCTATGGGAATCGAAATGCAGCAATATTGACACTGTGCAATTAGAGCGGGGTCATTAGGCCGACTTCTGCTTTAGAGGAAGAAAAGCAGGAGTTACATCACTGGAATCCTGCCTGGATGGGAGATAGAACAAACACTCACAAGCAAATAATCTTGAACAAACACACATGTTCAGCTACCCAGCCCCCACACATGCTCCCACCCTCTCCGTGCCTCTCACCTAAATTAGACAGGGGTGATACAGGGAGGAGGGGTGGCTAATGAAACAGAAGGGGCACCGGGCGAGCAGGGATTTCTAAAGTCTGCCACTGCTGGATGCCTTAACCCCCCCGGCCCAGCTCCGCCACCTTCTTGGCCTTCTTGAGCCACTGTACGATGACCCAGCGAGGATTGAAGAGAAGCATGAGCTTTTCAGAGGGCTTGATTGGATTTTTCTGTGAAAGGGGAAGAAGACATCAATGTGAGGGCCCGTGCCTCTCGCTCTCTGGCTTCACAATGAAGATGGATCTCGTGTGTGTGCTTCAGCATAGCTACTAGGATCATATCTGAGTGCCCTCTGCATAGCCTGGACTCACCTTACATATGCTGTGTTGGAAGAGAAAACACACTTGATCACACACATGCTCACTTAAGTTTAGTTTCACTTTAATCCTTACAAGTAACTGTCACATATATGAGAGACATATACAGAATATACAACACAACAAAAAATATTTATGTGGCAACATAAAAAAATCCTAAATACTCTGCCAGAGTCTGTCAGTAGACCTTCTGGTGCTTTGTAGAGTAAAACACACCAGTGGCACCAGGGGAAACATTAAAGCAAAATTGCATCTGTAAAATAAGTTTTCACCAGTACAAAGGCGACATGCGCTTTATGAAATGCTACCGCCACATTTCTTATTCTAAGATGGTGTAATAATTCCATCTTTGTTTTTTGAGTAATCACTGGAAAGTGAATATGTTCTCTTAATTAAAAATACATCGTACATGTGGTTCACTGTTTGTTTTTTTAACCTTTCATTGAACAGCACAAATCTACAATAATATTTATAGTCTGGGCACAAATCCAATTAGAACAGTTAATTAAAAGCAACTGATTTTAAAATGACTACGTTGTTATTGATTGAATGTGTCTGTGTGAAGATGCACTCTCACCTAGTGAAATACTCCGGTTGATTTGGGCGCCTGGATGGAGCATGTAGGAAGCAAAACATAGCACAAAATGTGTGCTGTGGAAATCGTGTCACTTACCGAGTCTGCTTGATTTGTTCGACGACACGTGTACAAAGATGCAGTTTATGCATCTAGATTTTGAGATATTTTACTCAAAAACTAGTCGTCATCTTATGTAAACTGTGAAAAACTGTAGCAGAGATTGTTCCAATCTGTCTGCACCAAAGTGGTGGACTGACCACCCGACAGACCAACACCACCTGCACCATAGCTTGCGTTCGATTATAGTTTATATTCTACCAGAACATGTGTAGAGTATTGAAACTTACGTTGAAACGTTAACAAAGACACTGTTTCCAACCAAGATACGCATGTGTAGATCCTTTCAGTACCAGAAGGTCTCCTTTTTGACTTGTATTGTGAAACGCATAAAATCAGGGTCACCAGGGGAGACATTACAACAAAATTGCATCTGTAAAACAAGTCTTGACCAGTACACCTCATCAAAAGACAAGGTGAAATGGGTTTTGTGTCACCCAGATTGCCTGTCATACAGGATTTACACACTGCTTAACCTAAGATATTTAGCCTTAACAAAGCCTCGAGTGTTACCTTCAGTCAGAGTTCAGTGTTTTGGTGTCTTGTCTAGTTCACACTTCTCTGTTACCCTACCAGGACCTGACGGTGTAGACCGAGCTAGAGGAGGCTCAGTTCAGGGGGTGCACAGAGGGACGTGGATGGAACGGGGGGGATCACGGTGGGAATGGGAGGAATATGAGGGAAAGAGGGAAGGTATGCATGGATATACAGACAGGAACCCTAATTGTCTGTTAAGAAGACTTTTGTTCTCTTGCTGACAGCATGCTTCGTTATGTAAAAGGTCCAGTGTGTGTCTCCTTTACACGGCCACTAACAGGCCTCGGATCACTGGTTATGAAAAGAGCGTCTGTTAACCGTTGTGTTGCTGCTTGTGGAACTCTGCCCTTTGATTGGCTTTTGGGAGTTGTGCTTCGGCCAGGATGGGTTATTTTAGATTTGTGAATGGAAGCCACGTGGGTTGTTGGAAAATCTTTGGTTGTGTATACGTGGTCCTAATCACCAAAGTTTCATTCAGAATTTCTCTGTAGAATGAGAAGATCTTTAAATGAGCTTAAATAGCCAGTCTTTCTCTGACCTTAACTAAACAGCGTGCAGCGTGGTTATACAAATATGTAGTTGTATAACGTTTGATATTACTCTAGCAGCCTATTACCGTTTGATGAATTTGGGATTGTTATCTGTCCTGATGGAAAGCCGTGCTGTTAGAAGCCGTGTAGGACTCAGGGGACGCAGGGATCAATGGTGGGACTGCTTGCTGTGATCTCCTCTGCTCAGCTGAAATAATGGCAAACCACTCAAGTCTCTGTGGGAGTATTAGAGCATGTGCATAATGGGAAGGCAAGCTTTGAGCGTCTTAGATGCATTTTGAAAAGCAATTAAGAAACTGGATATAATATTTTTATACAATATCTTATAAAGGGGTAGTGCACATATCTATAATAATTTTTATAGTATCTTATGACAGTGTTGTATTTAGATTCCCATGATGTTTACTCCTCTACCCAGCAGGGATGAAGGCAGTGTCTGGCAGATTGGCATTTTAGCTCCGCAAACATTAGTCAGAGTGAAGCTCCTTTGGAAACAGAAAAAAATCTTGGCCTCATTTGGGACCAGTCAAACCAGCCCCCCGCCGTCTGTATCTGCCCTCTGGCATCTTTTTCCATATTTCTGACTTTCCTGTGTGTATTAAAGTGATGCATTGATGAATATGAAACATGAAAATAAATGCTCTGTGCAGCCCTGACCACATCACAGCTGCTGACAGGCTGCTTCGCTACACGCTTCTAATACTTCCAATTACTTATTAATTTAACATAAATGCAGTGACCAAGCCATATAATAACACTTACAACCTGAAGAAACGTCCAGTCCTACAGATATTCTATATTATTAGTGGACATCCAGGCATCATTTGCAGAGACTTGTCTTGGTAGATGTAGCCTCAGGGGGGACTGATTTAATACAAATTCACATACAGTTAACTTTTTCCACCAAGCCAGTTCCAGGGCTGGTTCAAAGCTAGCTAAATAACTCTCAGCCAGGAAAACTGGTTCCAAAGTGGAACCAACTCTTCATTGGTCTAGAACCAAGAAGTGCTTGCATCAGGGATGGAGACTGGTTGATCATGATCAACTACAATATTATTGTTATGGAAGAAAATCACTGTATCACTTCTTAAATTTGCTTAACTGTGCTGTAATTGATGAAAGTAAGCAACTGTTCGGTAACACGCTTAATACTTATATCATTGCACATTAGCAGCATCAGTGTTGTATTCGCGGCTTGTTCCACTTCCCCCAAGTGGCCCAAATCAGATAAACCAAAAAATCAATTAGGCAGCTTTAAGACTCCAGTCCTGGTGTTTACATTTGGAAATGGTAATAAATTTGATGAAGAACCTATTACTTAAGACTCACAATGCCAATATTTAGGACCTGTGATGTGACTGCCAAGACTTTTTCAATCACTCTCTCTATTTCTTTTGTGAACAGTCGCACACGGCAGTCAGCAGTCAACATCCTCATAATGGCCTCACTTACTTACTGTAAATTGTTCTTCATGAAGACAATACAAAGTGCAAATAGTCTCAAAACTGATTAGTCTGTGTGTTTATTGTGTACATACAAGTGAGCAGTGTGTGTGTGTGTGTGTGTGTCCATTAGATGGGAGCAGCATATGTCACAGCTCAGTCAGATGGGCTTCTGTCTCAGTGGGAATATACTCCCTACAGCTGGCATTCACATGGGAGCACACACACCCTAACCCTACCCCTACCCCTAACACACACACACACACACACACACACACACACACACACACACACACACACACACACACACACACACACACACACAGAAACCAGAAGGAAATAAATATGTCTATCATGCTTAACCTCTTTATAGGATTTTGACTGTATAATCAGTATAATCAGTGGAGTTGGGTGTCGGATGGAACTGGGGTTTTTTTAACAACAACAAAAATAGTTAAAGGTGTAGTAAATCATGTGTTGTTAGATACAGGGGAGAATAGTGACCTTTACAATCCGATAGAAATAGGTTGTTGGGACATTTATCGTGTATGCATGGACACTGTATCACAGGCTTCTGGATCCACTTATTTCATGAATATGTGTAGATGCTGCGTCAGTTTCTGGTATTAATGTAACAAAAAGGAAGGTAGTCAAACATAGTAGTACATTTAAACTGAATTTTCATAACATGTCTCTGAGTGAGAGACACTTCCATACAGTTCAAATGTCTTGGTGTGTGTGTCCCCTCATGTGTACTTGCATCTGCAGAAATGTGTGTCCTGTTAAGGACCAATGAGATGAAAGCCCTGGGGGCCAGCTAAATGAACAGGGTCATCAGTCTCTGGTTACTTGATGAAGAACCAGAGTCGGGGGTTGGGGGGTGGAGCAGGAAATGGAGAGAGACAGACCGGATAGTGACATGGGGGCGGACAATGTTTGGGTTGAAATGTGAACATGGAGACGACTTTGAATCAGCACTATTGGTATTGGCTAACACCTGGAGCTGTAATAACCACAGCACAATAAGATGAAAGCTGATTTAAGAATACTGATGAGAACTAGCTGAGAGAAAATAATCCGGATTGGGGCCAAATTTTCAGGAACAATCAAAAATCCTACTTTGCTCTGGAAAGACATTAATCGTCCGACATCCTGACATGAGTGGATTTCAAAGGTTTCTGTGAGGAGAATCCCTTCAAAGTATCTTCCCTCACTGACACTTGTTGGACTACTGGTGCCTAAATTTGATGAAAGCTAAATAAATACATTAGTGTGTAAATGTAATCCTGCTTGAAATTAGGGGTTAAAGAAGGCGCTAATCTAGTGATACGAGATGCAAGAGGGAAAACCTAATCTCTAGCTCAGGCATGCATGAAAAAGTTAGATTAAACACACCCTCTTTCTGTGATTTGATCCAGAAATATGGGCTCATATTCTGCATGTTTTGCATTTGCTTTCTTGCTGGAAAAACACTGTCAGATGGAGAGCTAACAGGTCACTTATAGCAAGTAAATAAATGATAATGAGTATGAACACATGTCCTATTGTTTAATTTAATAATCCAAACGGTCCCAAACCCTTTTTAACACACAACAGCCTTTATGATGTAACCAAATGGAAGCCTGGAGACAGATAGAAAGCCTTATTATTCCTACCATTGAATATAGGTGCTGTTTAGGTGAATGTTTATTTATTGTAAACCATGAAATGAGAAAACTATGCTACATTGGTACGTCCAGCAAGTGTGCAGTATGTCTATGAGCCTTCAAATGAGCTTGTAAACCTCACCCCCACCCATAGTGGTACGTTCATGAGAAGTAATTCTTTCCATGACACAAGCTTTTATGAGGTGGAACGAAAAACTGGATGGGATTACTCCCATATTGCTATACTCTCTCGCTCTGTCTTTAATCCCTTTGCAGAGATATCCCTGTACAAACCCGGGATAACAGATTTATCTGGGATAACGTCCATGTCGTTACATAGTCTGCCCTCCTCTCAGAGGCCAAAGGGAGCAATAATCCGTCGCTCTTTACAATGGGGATGTTAAACAATGCTAGCAGATGTGTCTGGCAGCCTGCGGAAATGAGGACAGGCTTTCCAGCAGGTAGTCTTAATCTCTTTTTTCCCGATCTGTCTCTCTCCCTCTCTCTCTCTCTCTCTCTCTCTCTCTCTCCAATGCGCTCACACACTTTATCTTTCCGTGCACTCTCTGCCTCTGAGTGCCAGGACATTAACCTGTTGTCTCTGGCGGTTAGTGTCTGGCGGTGAGAGTCGTGATGTTGGGTGCTATCAGCTGTGTGTGTATGGGCCGGTGAGCATTCATGCGTGTGCGTACAATTGCTCCCGCCTGAGTGTAATTATACATTTTAATGGCAGAAAACTGTGGAGAAAAATGCATCACACCGCTGGTCCTCCTTGTAAAAGTCGAATCAATATGTTCATGCTTCAGCTGACTGCAGACGGGTCAATACCAAAAATGCATCGAGACCCAGAGAGAGGCTTTTTGCAATTACAATTCATTATTATTCCATTAGATTCCATAGAGAAACACTTCTGTCGATACAGAGAGTGGTGCAGCACCTGCAGGCTCATTCCGTCTTCTGCAAAATCTCTAAATGCTGTTTGTCCTTCCATGCAAAAGGCCTCCATGCCTTCAACTCTGTTAATCTTGTAACTTAAAGGGGTTAGAGGGTGTGGCTCAGCTGATTAGCCCAACTCTGCTCCACGGTGGAGATGTAACCATGCTAATAGTGGTGTTGGCACCAGCAGCAGGGCATTAGGGGAGATTAGGGTTGGCCTTGCAAGCCCGATCAAACCCCTGACTGTTCTTGAGCTCTGGAGGAGACACGAAAATCCACAACCCATGACCAAGGCATTCTGAAAAGTCAAGAAACACCAAGGTGAACAGATTAGTCTTAAGGTCTTGGTATACCAGGGATGCTTGTTTTCCAACCATCCCATCCCTGCCCTAACCAGTGCAGATTAAACTGAACAGGTGGACAGTTGGATCTTATTTTGAAGAGATTCCTGGACTACCTCAACTGGTTCCTTCAATGCAAAGGAGTAGTTGTTCTAGCCAGAGCTATTCCAAGATGTCTGAACTCTGTACCTTATTTCTGCGGCTGAGTCTAGGAAGCTCAGTTTGCCGACAGATGACAGTCAGAATGTAGACTGATAAATTGAAAGCTTTACCTTCTGGCTCAGCTCCCTTTGTTTGATACAGCTCCCACATTAGTACTGACACATCAATCCTCAGGCATTTATGGTGTTGCAATTGGGTACAAGCTGCTAATATGCATCATCAGACGTCCAGGTATTGCAGCATAGGAAACTCCTTCTGCTCCTGCTCCTTCCCTTCAGACATTTGAGTTGTATCTAACAACTTTACCAAACCAAATCTTTGACATTTCTCAACCACTTCACGCTGTCATTGCTCAGTAGTGCAGAGGCAAGATAGGGGCCATGGTTTGAACTTGTGCCTCTAGTTCTTTTTTCTCTAGTCACTTTTTATGTTTTGTTTTGTCTTTTTTCACTTAAAACAATAAGTATCGGATTTATTCTTTACTCTCGTCAAATCCACCCATTGTGAAATTAGACTTAATTTCTCTTATAATAGAATTAACATTCCATCTTTTTGAAGTGAGAAATTAATGTAATAATTCACTGTAAGTTTGAAAAGCTTACAAATAAAGCCACAGCCAATAGACTTACTTAATTGAAACAGCTCAGGAGAGCAGTGGACCATGACCTGTATTTTACAACTACACAATAACCTCATTGCAGCTACGACATGGAGGGGTCAAAGAAGCACCTAGCTCATTAAAACCAAAACCGTACGCATGCAGGGCTGAGCACTCACACAAAGGAAGTGAACACACACGCACACAGAAAAAAACCCTCCCCAAAGCAGCATAAGTAGAGCTTATCCCTTCTTGGAGTGCTCTGATCTGATCTGGCACCTACCTCTCATCCCTGTTCACCCAATGGGTCAAACACACACACACACACACACACACACACACACACACACACACACACACACAGATTTTCACTCTTCACTCTTCATAAGGGCACAGTGTGGTTTCTTGGCCTGTATGTGGATCAATGACAGGTGGAGAATGTGCTGCGGGAGCAGGAGGTGCAGGCCTCTGATCAGGGTGCGGCTCTGGCAACACTCAGTGACCCTACAGGCCTCCAAACCAGGCACACAAGCAGGACATCAAATCTCCTAAAATGGTCACCTCCACAGTACACCCCCAATCCTATTCAAGTCAAGTATAAGTATTTAAAAAAATGTACTCACTGCAGTAAAGGTCCTGTGACTATTATATCATTCAGTAAATAACTTTATTACATTGTTAATGCTCATGCTGTAGGTAATTTTACCTGCAGTACTCTATAGTACTGTTAGGTAGTTTAGTCCATTGGGTCACAACCCAAAGAGTCGCCAGATAAGTCGGACGAGTGTTTAGATGATTAATGGCAGATGGAAGTGCTCTCTTTGAACTTTTTGCTGTTTTTGCTGGATTTTGTTATTTGCCACAATGTGAGGTATTCAGAGCGGAAGCCATTTCTCTGTTACTTATATCAACTATTGGCTCCAACTAGACTGTGTTGTTTTGTAACTTGTCACAGGGCAAAATATGGTTGGTTTTCATCCTTTCATGTTAAAATCTATAAAGCACAATTACTTTGCTAATATCACCAGTATTAGTAACATCAATCTATATTATGCTGTATACCACAAAAAATAAAACACACACTAAACCAGAGTGTACAAGCTAACATTGGTCATACAGAACTGTGCCAACAAAAGTTTCATTAGATAATAAACATTACAACATGACCATGAAAAAATGTTGCATATGTTTGTATGTATAACATCAGTCACGGGGTTCACGCACTGAAGCTTGTGCTTTTAGTACTAATTAAATCTGAGCTGTCTCTCTAATTCTACTCTCCTCTTGTGAGGTTCAAATTTCTTGGCAAAGCTCATTTTCTACCTATTACTGTACCTGTGTGACATTTGGCAGCTTATTGTGCAAATTTTATGTTGATCTCCTCATTAGTTTCCAGCCATTCTGGGTTGTTTTCTACACCACATGTGCATGTGGGCACCTCACAGATGATATTGCTCTGAAAGCTGATGCTGTGTTCACATATCCCCGGTTTCACTTTCTTTAATTAGTCTCTGCTCGTAGTTTCACAGAGAGACTAAAGGACTTTTAAAACAGACCATATCAAACTTTGGTGATAAAACTTAAATAATTAACTTTCAAATGGTCGGTTCATTTGAATCACAAAGATCTCCAACCATGATTGGGAAAATATGTTATTTTTTAATTTGGCTGAATTGACCCTTTAATACCATCACAAAAACCAGCTCAGAATGGCCCGTTGTGCTGAGAGAAGTTAGTGCCAGGTCCTTATGTTTGAAATGCACGGAGTGGTCAGCAGTCAGTGAGTGCGGTTTCTTAGTTTGGGGCTGTGATTAGCTTGCAGGTATAAGGTTCTCCGCTGAGTGACTTATGGCTGTAATTTAGCCTTGATTACATACACCATTACTTTGACTCTAATTAGACTGTCACTCAGCAGGGGGGGTGAATGATGCAGACAAGCTGGCTGTGAGGCATTCAAACAATATATGCAAGGCTGATGACAAATATGCAGATTTTTTAAAGATCATACTGCTGGAAAGCAGAGAACCGTCGAGGAATTTAAGACACACATTGGAAATGTAGCATCACAGGGATCCAGAACATTATCAGACTTGTCCATCACTCATGTTTAAATAAATTATCAGGTCTAAAACCATGTCATTTCATACACTGGGATGCAGGAGAGTATTATTCTGCCAGTTCCGACCCTGCAATGGATAATGAATGTGCCATGGGCTCCGGCCCTGAACCCGGGGTCAAGCTTTTATAGACGACCACTTCATCATGGAACAATCTGCTGGGAGAGTGCAGACAAAAGACGCACTACCTCACCTGATGACCTTGCTTCATGATCCATAGAGGGAGGTTGGAGAATAAAATAAACAGGAAATAATAATAAGTAAGAGGCGGGAACTTGTAGCTGTTGATGAATTTATAAGTTGGCTGTATACGTTTGATTCTGCTTCTCGTCATGTTGTCAGGTTGAGGAGTAGAAGGATACTTGGGTGATAATGATGATGCTATTGAGTAATTGGGGCACATAATGATTTTCTTATTTCAGGGTCAGTTAAGCAATGTAAAGAGATTTTACTGAGCTGATACTCTGAATGTTGGTTTTGGATATTTAACTATGAGCCTCAGTCAAATTATGCATTATTTCAAATTTCTTTTGTGTTCTTTTAGGTAAAAAACACACAAGAAAATAAACCATACCTGGGATAATTGAATTTTAAAAACAAAGAAAATTTTAAAGCTTCTAAAATTTTCCATCTAAGCTTTGCCATTTATGTTTTTCTGCAACAGCTTTTTGGTTAAATGTTTATTGGTCAAAGAGCCCAGAGTCCACAACTCCTTTTCTTGACATTCATAGGATGTGAACTTGGCTTATAGATGAAGTAAATTTGTTCAGTATGATGGCAACTGCTCAGTGAAATGTTACTGATGAAGTACTGCAATATAGATATAGACTGTACGTATATGAAGCTACATAAAATGATCTTCCCTTTTATTCATATACAGTCCAGGCCAAAAGTTTGGACACACATTTGGACACTCATTCAATGCGTTTTGGGGTGAGCTGGACCGCAGAGTGTAAGCAAAGGGGCCAACAAGTGCTAAACACCTCTGGGAACTCCTTCAAGACTGTTGGAAAACCATTTCAGGTGACTAC
>JAUYWH010000011.1:2848985-2936663 GCA_034779795.1 Ctenopoma multispine | reverse complement strand
GGCTATTTTGAAGAAACTAGAATATAAAAGATGTTTTCAGTAATTTCACCTTTTTTTGTTAAGTACATAACTCCACACGTGTTCATTCATAGTTTTGATGCCTTCAGTGAAAATCTACCAATGTAAATGGTCATGAAAATAAAGAAAACAACATTGAATGAATTGAATGTGTCCAAACTTTTGGTCTGTATGTATATATACATGCAGTACATATAAAAATCCTATGACTAATAAAGTTGGACACAGGAAAGTCAAATAACACAAAGTTATATCCTGTTGTTAGATGGTAGATCGTTTTTCTCACTGTAGGACAATGCAGTGGTTTTATGGCATGGGTCACATCTGCTGTGAGATAATGACAGGAGTAAGCCAAATGGAACACTAAGTATGTGCGTATTTCTGCGTGCGAGCCAATGTGCCCGCACACGCTCGTGCACGTGCGGTTGGAAAGGAGGAACTAATGAGTCTCCTATGAGCTATTATCTGTACCTTAGCTCCGCACTCTGCAATAATAAAAGCTAACATTGCAGAGCTCCCTATCCGGAGACTGCAACACAACACACTCCTCTGCGAGTGCAAGCGATAAAGCATCCACTGATGATGATGTGCAGATCAGAAACAGTAAATCAGCAAAATGTACACATTCATGAACGTTTGTCAGTTTAAAGAATTATGTCCACTGGGTACTGAAAGTGTTTTTTCAGAAAAGAGGAGAAAAATCACACACACCTTTTTGTAGGTCATCGTCTGAATGATGGCTGTATGAGGGTTTACTCAGACTGTCCTCTGGGTCAGGATCAGCCATCTTTTGGCAGATGCACTATACAGTCTAATACTGTCTGACCACTAAGCCAATAATGTGATAAGTCTTGGAGTCCAGAGTTGACCGCTTGATGTCAGCTGGCTTTGATAAACCCAGGTCCTCAGCCACCAGTGACCCACACTTGTTTACTTACTGGCACACGTAGTATTCAGAGCATTTTCTAAAACTGATTTTGATTTTACTGGTAAATAAATCTTTGTGTGTGTTGTTTATAGCAGCTGCAATTAGACATAAAGTTGTATGGCACAATGGAGCAGAATAAAAATCAATCAATCACATTAGATGAGAGTGATTATGGCACATATGAGGTATAGGGCATGACCATCATCTGTGCACTGGATCTGTTCTATCCAGGGTACCCCCAGTAAATAACACTGGAATTAAACGCGCCTCAGGCCATGACCCTCTAATCAAAGGGGGGGAGTGAGAGTGTGTGTGTGTGGGAGGGGGGGTAGAGAGAGACATAGAGAGAGAGAGATATGGAATCCCCGTGAGATGAGACGTGGTGAAGGAGACGCAGTGGACAGAGTGAAAGATCCCAGCAGCCTGAACGTTAGGAATTCAGACATTAGAGCTTTATTTTATTCTTCTCCCCAGGGTGGGCGAGTAAGTGGGCGCACACCCAGGACGTCACGCAAATACTAGTTCCACTGATTTTGTGAGGCTGACTGGTTGGCTGGTCAGTGTGTGTGTGTGTGTATGTGGGTCAATGCGCCACGAGTGCGCAGCATGAAGGAGGAGGAGAGCGGTAGAGCGCACAGAGAGACTCTCTCCAAGAGTTAACGGCGCTCGGGTATGCTGGCAGGATGTGAGATGAACTTGCGGTAGAATGGCCCCGTATCTCCCATGGATCTCTGAGGGATGGCAGCTTTTCAACATCGCCACCACCACCACCATCCAAACGCAGACTTGCGGCGGCTCTTCCACCGACTCACCATCGCGTCCTCTCTGAGCATCCTCTGCTTCTCCCTTGTCTATCTCCTCACCGGATGCTGCGAGTCGCAACTGACAGAAAACTTTGAAGTCAAGACGCCCGCGAGCGAATTCCTCGCGTCTGGGTCAGGATGGCCGTACGACAGAAACGGCACCAGCTTTGCCCAGGAGGGAACCAACGGTGCAGGCGAAGGCGCGTTCAGCGGGCATCCCGGTCTGGAGGCGAACAGCTCGGGGAAAGAATGGACAGCCACTCGGAGATTACCCCAGGCTCTGATCATAGGTGTTAAAAAGGGAGGCACCAGGGCTCTGTTGGAGTTTCTGCGGCTCCACCCGGACATCCGCGCACTTGGGTCGGAGCCGCACTTCTTCGACCGGCATTACGCACGGGGATTGGATTGGTACAGGTACGCACACTATTACGCAGGGAATCTACACAGGCAAAGCCCCTGATAGAATCTAATGCGTTAAAATATGTTTTCTTATTTTTCTAAACTTTATACTAAAATCTTCTAACCAGCTGTCCTCAGGGTTTGCAGAGTTACTCAGTTTCACAAAATGTTACTCAGTGGCTAAATAACAAATGTATGATGGACTTTAACTTAAGTTTGTGTGTGTGTGTGTGTGTGTGTGCAAGTAGGAAGTTTTATATATACATCATTGCAATATAAGTCTAAGAGCCAATTAGTAACTTCCACTTAGATGAAATGAACCCGTTCGTGTTGTTTGCATACCCAAACATATCCACAGCTATTCTGCTTAGGTTTAGGTGACAATCAAATAGACTCTGCCATCTGGCTATGCCAATCTGTGCGTGTGTGCCTGCAGTGCTTCCTCTGTGTGTGTGTGTGTGTGTGTGTGTGTAGGGAGAGCGAGCGAGGCCTTGCAGGATGAGTTCTCACAGAGCAGCAGAGTAATCATCTCTGGAGCCTGAGCCAGATGTTACTGTTGTCATGTGGCTCTGTTCTCAGCCTGTTAAACGAAAACTTGGAAATACTCCGAAGACACGCACACATGAATGAGATTCAGGGGGAATCAGATTCAACCGATTCAAGTCACTTCAATGTGGGAGAATAAAGGAAAGGTTTTGAGAAGTAGAGGATTCCAGACTCCTGGACTCCACGCTGCTTTTTATTGTGCACCTATGGTCCCACAAACTGTTCCAAATATGTCAGATTAAAAATTCATCCAAATCTGGACTGGGTGGCGTGCTGTTAACCAGCTTACAGTATATTACTGACTACAGTAGTGGCATTGGCTCCGCTCTGGGACGATGTTTGGCCTGGCTTCAACAATTTATCCTATGACAGAGATAAAGTCAAATGATGTATTTCTGCTTCCTGGTTGGTGTTCATATGTTGATGTGACCACACACCATCATGTCAAAGCTGCGGGGTAGAAACAGAACTAGAAATTTGATAAAAGCTGCTTGGCCTCTTCTTGTCTGCCAGCATTTGCAGCCTGTCTGCTGCGTGTGTGTTTGTGTGTGTCACACCAGGTGATGTGAGTGTGACACCAGATTGTCGCGTCTCCCCTTCGGGGCCAGATGGGGCTCGCTGCATGTCGAGCCACTTGACATCACTGTCAGCTCTGTCAACTGACCTCTGACTCCGGGTCACTTTATGCTGGGAGTTAATGATGTGTTCACACCACTTCATAACAAACAGCACAGGGTGTGCACAGTGACAAATGATACTCTGTCTGTGTTTGGGTTGTTGTGCTTGAGAGAAAAATACAAAGAAGTCACAATACTACTTTTTTTTTGCCATTAAACTGTATATACTTAATCAACTCTCAGTATATTTTCTTGCATCTTTGAGGAATATTACACTCTATCAGTTATAATACAATTCAAAGTCTTTTCTTAAATTGTGGGACACAGTGACACTGGCAAAGCAAAGTCTGACAAAAAAGGACAAGAGAAACATGAGTGGTTAAACAGCTTTTTAGAGAGATTACTAAACCACCTTATATGGAGGGAAAACCGAAAGTGAGCACATCCAAAGTCATTGTGCAAGTAAACTGAACACACATTTGAACAAGAACTCAGTCTCAGAGTCTTGTGAGCTGATCTGTTGACAAAAGCAGCATGTTACAAGTTACAATGTGTTTTACTTCAGAGAAACTGTATACAAAACTAAAAACTAAATATGGTTGATTGTAATGGCTATATATACTTTTTATATTCATGTTTTACAATAATATGATACGAAACTATATAATTTACAAGCTAAAACAGTTGGTTTGAGCTAGTGTGTCTTTAAGGCCCCCCTTCCCGCATCCCACTCTGTTCTGATTGGCCAGCTTGTGGAAGGCTTCCTGTGGTAACCAACACCGTCCTTTATCAACAACCTATTCAAAAATCCTGCTGCATACTGAATGGGCAAGTATGTAACAGGGGCACCCAACTTTAAAAAAGTATTACAGAATGTAACATCAGAAAATGAAATCAGTGTTTGTATATGGCAAGCTAGCAAGGTAAAAATAGCCTGCTGACACTTTTGACTGGCTGTGTTTGTCACTTGGCCATTGTGGTCCAAGAAGAGTATCGCAAATGAATGTTTATAACAAATAAACAGTTCACTTTCCTCTCTTCCACACACAGTAGGTTTATCTAATGTTGCATTTGTTTAAAAGTTGTGTGGTTGTCTATCCACATTTCTTACCTGTGGTCTACTTTTAGAAAGACTTTTTTTTAACATTTGTCTTTGTAAGTACAATGACAAAATAAATGTGAATTATGACCACACATATGAAAATAAGGCCAGGCAGAATAGAATTATGCTCTAAGCATGATTATCCTTTAAGGCAATCACACAGCAAATGGAGGGTCAGATACGGTGCTTCCTTAGATAACATTAGATTCCTGCATAGACAGGCACTTTTTTCCTTAAACCCTATTATGGACAATACAAGAGAATGAGAGATAGTGTATCTTTCTCAAAATCACTCCTTGTCTATTTGAGAGTAAAATAACATTTAGTTTTACCAGGGCAATTGAGATCAGAGCCCCTGACAAAGATCCACTAATGGCGTTTGGACCGGAGATTGGATCTGGAAGAGCGCAGCAATGAGCCTCAAGATGGACTGGAAGTTTCCTCCTTACTGTGCTGTCTGGGATCGATAGCTCTATCTCCTCGCTCTGACCTTGGGTTGACTCCAGTGTTAGAGCGGTTAGCGTTGGTCAGCTCGGCTTCTGTTACAATTAGCAGGAAGCTTTATCCTACAGTGGCACAACCCCCCCTCCTCCTTGCCTCCTGTATAGACACACCAGGGTCATGTTACGCACAGCTTTTTCTAACTCTGTTGCTTTAGAGCATCCATTAATATTGTTCAGCTGGAAATTCACATCCTACTCATGATGGTTTCTTGCTGAAAGATGGATGTTGAAAAAAGAATGGCTGAAGAGATAAGGATTGGGTGAGCAAGAGGTGAAAGGGTGAAGTCAATGTTACCGCAAACTCACACATCTCCGCTGACCCTTGCTTCAACCTGGGGGACTGTCACCAGAGCTGGTCTGGGCTTGTGTATGTGAGTTTGTGTGTAAAAGCTGACTTCTTCAGGTTCTGTCACAGTCTAGTGGGGCTGGATGTATTCTGTTCTTGAGGTACAGTGAGATTTATCAATATATTATTGACTCAGAGTTACCGGCACATTTTTGCATTGTATTGCATTGCCGGTATTTGCTGCTCCTGTTCATTTCCAAGAAGTATTTTGTCTGGTTTATTTAGAGGAAACCAGACAAAATACCCTTTATTTGGATGTTCATGCTCTCTTGCTCTTTCTTAAAAAGACCCGAAAAAAAGTTTGTCATGAAGGTCAGCTGTACCCAGATAGCAAAAGTTGTTAATTCTACATTGATTTTGTGTCACAAAGGTTGACATTTGGTTTAAAGACAGTTTTCTAGCCAATAATGATAACGCAGCAGTGAGTCTGAAGACTAAAGGAATAATCGAGTTGGTAAAGGTAAGACTATCTAATGCAAATATGTGTGGATTTGGAGCAGTTTTAACTTCTATAAGAAAAAATATAAAGCAGGATATTTTCACTAATGTCAGTCTTCTGCAGTAGTGCTAGCTTTAACATATTCTGCAATCCGACAAAATGATGTAATTAGCTAATAACATAGCCTTTGTCTTGGGAAAAAAAAAACTAGCTTACTACTGTAAATAGAAAGCTAACGCTTGCAGCTTACATTAGCGCAGGTCATAACGCCACTGCACATGTGCATTACTGTTTCCCCTGCTGGCCCCACCCACTCACTTATGCTCACGCTCAGCTCATTGAGTTTCCACTGTGATGTTACAAAAATAAAACTCACTTTTCCAAGCTCTTAGACGGTTTTCCAATATGAAACTTAACGGATTAAAAATTCATAATAGAAAGAGTGTCTGCCATTGTAATTGCATGTTGAATGTGTAAATATACAGTATATGACAAAGTGGTTGTGTACATTGTTTCTGAAACCAAAACCAAAAAGTATAAACATTTGTGTTGCAGGTTTTCATCTGTTCTCATTTTACAGATGAGAAAATTACTTAGCTGCGGAGTGAACTACTGTGCATCATTTAGAAAGTAGGAGGAGGAGTTACTGATGCAGTGAAATTTACTGACTATTGAAAGCCAAAAAGACTGTAGATTGTCTCCTTTCTCCCGCCATTTAATGTTTTATACCTGTTTCATATCTAGTCTTAAATTGCTAGCATGCTTTTAACTCATTGAGATAACCCACTTTAGAAACGTATCTTGGCTTATAAACCTATTAAAAGAGACAGAAAGCTCCGGGTGATGGGAAAAAAGATCATCAAACGCCTCTTTGGCTTTTGATATTAACCATGGGATAGCAACCTTGGCTATAGGAGCTAATGTGAAACGTTTCATTCAGCAACAGTGTTTCCTTAGTATATTCTCTTTCTGAAACCCTCAGTCATTTTGAATTTTGAGATACCATGCCTCTCATCACACACAATGACGAAAAGGGAGGGTCGAAATTACTCCGTCTATTCAGAGTCAGCTGCTCTGATGGCACTGATTAATTTGCAATTCATATTGGACTCGTTAAGGGAGGCTTTTAAATTCATACCCATACATTGGCGGCTTCGTCCTGCCATGACACAGCACATGGTGCTACTTGTGTTTTTGTGTTTGTACAATGGAATATAATTGCCATGCAAATCAGAGAAGAATGGCTGCCAAAACATTTGATGTTAAGCAGGATTCAGTGGGCGGATATTAGCAGCAAACAAAAAAGTAGGTAGACTTTCTGATGAATCAGATTTGTTGAGCTGAAAGAGTGAAATGAAGTGGTATCAAATATTTTAGTATTTCTGGCATGTCTTTGTACTGTGAAACGTCATGCTAATGTGTGCTTTAAGAATAGATTTCAAGTGTTGGCCACACTGAGCTTTGTTTGTTGTGTGTGTAACTGGGGTTCAGGTGTGGTGTGGTCTATTCTGTCCCTGTACTGTACTGGAGGAGATCACCATAAGGCCCAGACGGGTGGGGCGATCTGGCCCTCATTAAGGCCCTCCCCTGGGGCTTCAGAAGCGAAGGTGTGGGGTGAGGGGGGTCTGGGGCCCCTCTATGATGGATGTCTCCTGGAAGTGGACAGGGCAAAGCCACAATGGACCGACCCCTTAATGGTCCCCCATTCAGAGGAAATGGATGAGCGGTCCCCCAATAACACACATGATAACATGCTCATGCATGCATGCAGACACACAAATACACACTAAAATCCTATGTGTGACTCACAAATAAGCAGTCAGGTGTGGATAATGAACACAGTCAATCCTCTGCTCTTTGACTGGCTATAGTTTTTTTCTTGGATCAAACATCAAAGATTAACAGACCAGATTTTGCATCTTTGATTTCACATACACACAAATCCCCCAGTCCTTTGCTGCATATTTCCTGCAGTACACATGATAGACATTTCAATTGCTTCACATTTGTTAACACACACACACACACACACATAGCATGACACAGCATGCTACTGATGGGGCTCCAGAGGCTCTTGGTTCCCCAATACTCCACCTGCCACTCTTGGCCCCAGCTGAGGCCCAGTGCTGCATTACTATTCTCAGTCCATCCCCTTGCATTTACACCAACACCTTCTTGTGTCATACAGCACTCATCCTAATACACACAATCCCTACTGTCCCTGGTTGTACACCATCCACACCCGCCTACGAATATTTACCCTAAGCCCCCACAGGATCAATAGCCAGTGGCCTTGGCTGGCCTGAAGTAATTCACCAGGGACGCCTGCTAAAATATAGGGAAATGATTGACAAAAGAGAGGTTCCTCAGAGGCAAGGAGAGGCTTATTATAAGCTGCTGGATAATCCCCATGTTCATCATACTGGATGCTTGATCTTACACTCAGTTGTAAATGAGCAGTGTAAGGATGTTGCTGAAGCAGGTTTTAAACTGTCAATTAATTCAGCCAGTTTTTGGAGAGATTTCCGCTGTAACACATGGTGTCACCAGCCGGTTCTATTCATTTGCCAGTGATGGGGCATCTGAAGTTAATACCCCCACCCCATTTCTCAATTTTACTGCGCACAGGCTAACCAGCAGTTGTCACTGTTGCAGCAGAACAAGACGACAGTCCCCCACTGGCTTCCCACCAGTGAACCAATCTAAGTACTTATGTATTTAATAAGTACTTTAGGCTGAGATTTGCCTTACCTGGTAAAAATTGGAAATAACTTTACTTTAAAATTGGTCTTTTGTTTAAAATATGTAAAATCACAAGTGACTTTACAATAAATTGAACTCAGTTGAAATTACAATAAACAATAATACTCAAAACTTCATCTAGGAATCTAGGAATGAATTTTGCAAACAAAATAGTGTGCATTGTCGCTAGATTTAGCAGAAAATGTAAGGAACTTGCTCACAGCAGAAAGACAATTACCAGGAGACTCATCACTGACCAATCAGCTGAGGCACTGCTTTACACTTAGTGTGTAATGGTAATAATCTGGCGATACGTTATACATCATGATGCAGGGAATACCGTTATATCCATTATTATATGTTGCAGTACTATAAGCCAGGCAATATATTGCAGTTTTAGAAAAAAACAACATAGTACAAATAGAAATCGGAAATAAGCATAAAATCTGTGTAAAAAAAAACCTTCACAACATACTAATACCACCATCTAGTGGTCTGGGGTTTAAACACAACACAAAATAAACAACTGCGAATCTCTGCACAAATTATTATTATAAACTGATAGTGTGACAATTGTTACAGTACCACACAACACAATATAGCAATACTCAAGTGTATTAATACTTACTTAAACACAGTTGGGCCCATGGTGTCAGTGTGTTTTGGAGTTTTACACACACCTTGTACCTTTAATATTTTCTCATATTATGTTAATATATGAGACTTGAGCAGACTAAAGTAATTAAGTTGCGCACAAGTGCAAGTTGTCTCTAATGTTTCTTTTAAACATTAAGGTGATTTTTAAATTTTTTTTCCATATGGCTTATGCATAAAATCATGAAGTAAAAATTATAAACCCAGGAGTCTGTCTAAACAAAAATATACATATCCAGTATGTTACACTGACAAAACATTCCTCACATTATAAAATATAGCTGTATTTTCAAGATGTAATTCCATAATAATTAAATATTAAATAAACTATTGTCTGGCTCTGCCCACTGAAATTTAATGTCAACCTTGACTGTTTTTCAAAGTTAAGAAAATGTTGCATAATTAAATCTCCAGTGTGCATTTATTGAGGAGGTTAAAGATGCAGCAGTGGAATATCAAAGTTTTCTATCTTATCAAAAGTAGGATAAGACTGTATTTGGTTATTAGAAAAACTAACAGCAATTAGTGTCTGTTCACAACCTCATAGCAAAAGCATATTTATAATACATCCTTTCTTTTGATGGTGCTTTTAGGGGCAGTAATTAGCTCTTTGTGCTTAGGTAATGGTATGGGGCTCTTGGCTCTTAGGCTATTCACGAACAGATTGCTAATGGAGGCGCGTTTGTATCTACTCCCATCATTCCTTCATCGCTCACCCACCCCTTTCATTTAAAACACTCTAGAAAATGCTCTGAGACAGACACACAGTTGGATGAGTGCACATAGAGTCTTTAAGGGGTCTGGTAAAAATCCACCACACCCATCCTTAATGTCTTCATTGTATTCGTGTGTAATTTGTTTTTTTCTGTCTTTTTATGTGTGTGTGTGTTAGGCTTTAAAAGATTGGTCCACTGGGAGACTAGTGGGCATGATGGCAAACGCTTGGCTAATAAGTGAATAATGAGTGTGTGTTTGCATTTTGTGGTGTGTATGTGTGTGTGCTTCCTACATGTGCATGTGTGTGTAACAGACTGCATGGCTCCTCCTGCTCGGAGCATTGGAGTTAAAAGGGAAGTCTTCAGGCTAAGTGGTGGTAAGCGCTGCCTCACACCGATCCGATCAAATGAAATCACTGTGTGTGTGTGTGTGTTTTTTTTGTCAGATTCATAATAGTGGGGCCAGTTTGGGAGGGGGGGGGGGGATGTATTGACAGGAGGTTGTGTTGCAGGCGCATCCGAAACCTGAGCTGATACCAGAGGACAGTCAGAGCATCCTGTCCTCACTGTATCAGCACTTTGTCCTCTCAGGTCTGTCTCTGTTTGTCTCTCTATTGGTGATACGTTCCTAAAATAGGAGATTGTACAAAAAGATGATCAGCTCAGTACACATTCATGTTTTTCTAAAAAACTTACTTCTTTACACTATGGAATCTCTAATATAGTGATAGCAAGTTAAAACTGCATTAATAACTAGTTTTGTCATAACAATGGAACAAATGATTATATACTACAGTATATAATGTGGAAGGTGTTGCTCATGACAAACCCACAGAGATCTGTCTTGTTGTAATTACTAAAAATTTACTGTCTTTCAGCTTGTTGTTCTTTCCAGCAACAGCAGCTGCTCTGATAACCCCACTGAACACTACATACCCAGGATGACGTAATAAACACACAAAATGAGTGACTGTGAACATAGTGGAAATCTGATTGGCCATTCCTGGTGCCCCCACTGCATTAGTTAGAAAGGTGGTGGTTGGTACTTGACTTATGGTTATAAATGAATGTAGAATCTTCAGCAGAAAGAGAAATGACCACATCTGAGGCTGAAATAAATCATTATGTTACGTTTATCATGATTATAAACAAGTTAAAATTTTAAACAGAATTACTACCTACCGTTAAAAATAGATAAATAAATAAAAGATAAAGTTGCATATTTGACATTTCTAACATCTACAACAATGATATATAAACACATAATTAATATTGTGTGCAAAAAGAGCAACATTTAACTCATTTATTTTTATATTTAGAAATGTGCCTCTGTCTGGCCACCCCATTAAAAAATGTACTCCACTGAAAGTGATCAGACTTGTAAATACACTGGTATGGTTCTCTGAATAAGCCTTGATGGTGATTCAGAGCTGTGCATGATCATGCTACTGACGCTGTGTGTATTAAGTCAGTCAGGTGTTTGGCAGGTGTGCTGTCAGATGTCCCTGAGTTCCCAGCTGGTCCTGTGGGGCCTCTGGAGTCATTTATCTCTAAATGAGTCCCATCTGCTGGGCTTCTGCTGTGGAGGTGGAGGTGAACAGAGTGAGAGACATTCAAGGAAAGACTCCTGTGTTCATGTAGAACAGCTGTCTCCTGCCTGCATATTTGGATCACTGGAGATCTACTGTACATACTCTGTGTCATTATCCAGTCTCTCATGTGACGTACGGAAAGCTGTATAAGAATGTTTTTGGTCAATATCTGTATCTATCAATAACCTTATTAATCCCTTCAAATGCACCCATAATTAGCTTACTAGTATATAATTTTTATTTTAAGCTCATATTATTTTTTTTAAATACACTTATTTGCTTCTTTGCTAAAAGTTAGAGAGAATCTCCTTTAGCTTAAATTTGGATGAGAGTTAGGTAATGGCTAGTTTACGCATTCATTAGGTGTTATTAGCAAAGCATAGACGAAAACAAAAAGAAAACAGGTGGAAGAAGGTAGCCTATGTCAGCCCAAGTTAAAACATGTTTCTAAATGCACTAAACAACAAAGGTTATTTCCTGCTGCTTATAAGTTTTACGCAAAATTAACTACATCCTAGTGATATTTTATCATCTATCACTCTAAGAATCATTTTTTAAATCAACATGCTGTAATACATGTCACATACTGGTCAGTATTCCATATAATCTGGCGAAATAATGAGAAATTACTGTATTTCTATATCTAGAATATTTTTACTTGATGGAAATATAGTTGTTGATTTTAACTCAAATCTTTTTTATTTATTTATATTGCACTTTATTTCTTACTAATTTCTGTATATTTCTATTTTCTGGTTAAGATACTATTTAATAACCCTGGTACATATACTGTACTTTGTACATACAAAATACACATTATTGATGACAATGATTTTGATCTTTTTAATGAAAGCTCATACTTGTTTTTCTGGTCTTCAATGTGTTTCTATGAAATAACTTATTTGTCCTGTACTTTCAGAAGTATGATGCCCAAAGCCCTGGATGGCCAGATTGTTATGGAGAAGACACCACGTTACTTTGTTACAGTGGAAACGCCACCAAGAGTCCATGCTATGTCACAGGATGTGAAGCTGATCGTAGTTGTCCGTGACCCCGTGACCCGAGCCATATCTGACTACACACAGATCATCTCCAAGACCCCAGACATCCCTCCATTTGAGAGTCTCGCGTTCAAGAACCGCACCACAGGTACAGTTTAATTCTGGTGTTTGAGCTCAAGATTTTCTCAAATAACTTTACATAAAATAGACTACGCTAGTGTCTGTCTGGTTGCTCATACTGTTCCTAAGACATAGCCCATTGCTCTTAAAGCCACAGTATGCAGTGCTTTGAAAGCAGTAACTGTAGAAGTTAATGAGGCTTGAGTCCAACCTACTCTGCCCAGTCATTCAGTTGTTAAGTCTTTTTTCAATAAATTAGAATGTTCCAAAACTCTCCATTTAAGTAGAAATAAGTAACTCTCTCTGATAAAAAAAAACTTTAGAAGCAAATATCTTGGCACTGTTACCATATGTTCAATGAGTCTGGATAACAGAAGCCGTTGACAGCACATTTCTGCAGTAGAGAGTGGATAGCCAAATGAAACCCATTGGTACTGAAAGATTTGGGTTAGGCTCAGACAAATACTTCAAATCCTGTTCAGGTTTGGGTAGAATTCAGTTACTTAGCAAAAGTGGAGCAGAATAGAAATGATATGTGGGCATGTCAGACATTGGATGTATAAATGTAAAAGTTGAAAGAGGATCTGCGACGGTGACAATAGCAATGATGACTTTGAATAAAGCTTTAAAGCTTTTATTTATATTTGAATAAAACCATGTTATATTTCTGCTTTGCCTCTAGGTCAGATCGACTCTCTGTGGAGCCCATTGTGGATTGGCTTGTATGCACAGCACCTGGAGCGTTGGCTGGCCTGGTTTCCCAGAAGTCAGATCCATCTGGTCAGCGG
Organism: Ctenopoma multispine; assembly: GCA_034779795.1. Lineage (NCBI taxonomy): Eukaryota > Metazoa > Chordata > Actinopteri > Anabantiformes > Anabantidae > Ctenopoma > Ctenopoma multispine. The sequence continues at coordinate 2,923,349 of JAUYWH010000011.1, read as the reverse complement.
GGAGGGGCTCATCTCCGACCCGGCTGGAGAACTGGGCAAAGTCCAGGACTTCCTAGGCCTCCAGAGGATTGTCACGGACAAGCACTTCTACTTTAATAAAACCAAAGGCTTTCCCTGTCTGAAGAAGCCCGAGGGCAGCAGCAAACCTCATTGCCTGGGGAAAACTAAAGGGAGGATGCACGCCTCCATTGACCCGGAGGTGATGCAGAGACTAAGGGATTTCTACAAGCCACATAACCAGCGCTTCTATCAGATGGCGGGACAAGACTTTGGATGGCAGTGACTCTTTGATTACGTGGATGTTGTGGCTTTTGTTAGACACTATTTCGGTTAGAAACCTGTGCAAATCTTGCATCTGAATGAAATAGATGCAAAGATTAAAAAGTAAAAAGATCCAGAGAACACAGCGAATTTCCACTTTTGACCAGCAGAGTAGCATCTCAGACACTTGATAAAAAATCCCTGTGTCAGAACGTTCACCTCAACCTATCAAGTCATCTTGTTCAAGTGTTAAAGTGTCATTTTCTATATCATAGATGTTCAGTGAAAGAGGTGATTGTGCAGCATAAGAAAAGTGTCCCCGTTGGGCAGGACACTTAGTCCTACGCTAGGTGGTTAAGTAAAGCATTCATGTGCAAGTGGGTCATAACACCGTGGTTCCTGTCAGTTATGACTGTATAAAAGTTGATTAGTGATATTCACGGTGTAGCTTTTAGTGTCTGTCCTCCGCAGTTCAGTCTTCTAGTTGGTAGGCTGTTGTGACACAACAAACCCAGAACAATGTCACATACCTGAACTTCCACAACTTTCTTTTTCTACCTGTTTAGTCTTTAGTCGCAATGGTTAAGAATTTAAGGGCAATCAATGCATACATATTGAGTATCGTCCTCTAAGCATTGTTCCTGAAAAACGGGGGGATGAATCTTTTATGTGGCGAGCAGCAGAGGGGTTAGGAGAGAATCTTTGAATGAGCTCAGATTTGACTGAGTGGTTGTATTCTTGAATAATGAATGTGGATAAATGGATGTAGGGGAACAGATGTGGATGACTTGCTCTTGGCCTGCACATTTATGTGTCTTGGCTTAGGTTAGCATTATGACTGCAAAACCACTCTTCTGTACTGTTAGCGACGTAAAGAGACCACTGGAGGAGAACCAAAACCAGACCGGGTTAAATCGGCAAATGCGAGGGAGGGGCGACCCGCCAGTGGCCGTTTCTTTGGATGTGATGTATGAAGCTTTCAACCTTTACTGTGGTACCACGAGAAGCCTGCTTACAAGGGTTGTCATTTTTCAGTTTGCATGTATTTGCACTAGTTTGAAAGCATAAAAAATAAAAACTATTTTTAAGCAAAGTTGATTTTTTGTGCTCATCTTTCTCTCATTTTTCCTTTTCCTTCAGTATTTACCACACACTGCTGTTGTTATGAGGTCCTACTGAGCCTTAATGAGTGAGAATTGGCTTTGTGTTGAATGTAAGCACAGACAACATTAATGCAACTGCTTTGCAAATGTAAATCTGTTCCTGTCAGAAATGTATAGGGGCTGCAACAACTGCTGCGTTGTTGCTAAGATGCAAAATCTGTTGGTCACTGTAGTAATGTGAATAATTTATTTATTTTTCTGAAATTGGTTAAACTTATTTTTATGGGTGATTCTATTTTAAAATGTTAAATTATTAAAAATTTTAATGTGTAACACTTTCCATATGTGTGTAGTTACTGGGTAACTTAAACATCATTGCATCAACACAGGAAGAAAACATCGCCATCTTGTGGACAATAAATGCAACTTTAGGGAATAAGTCCAGAACAATTTTAAAAAGAAGTTCCTTCTTTATTATGTTATACCCTCCTCATTTACCTTTAAATTATGTTTTCATAAAAATGAATACATATTAATATTTTAGATTGCAAATAAATATCCACAAAAATGTAACTAGACAACACTACACAAAAAGTGCCACTGTAAATAAGTCTGACAATACATACAAAGACACAGCAATCCATGCTTCAGTTTTCATTGCAAACCCAGAGTGAAATAGAAGTTAAACTTAACCATCTCAAATCTGAAAATTATTTACACTACATTACATTTTGAATTAAACAAATAAATAAAGTACACAAATGTACATTTTTAAATGCACTTAAAATCACGGTAAATAGCAATCTTCCTTTGTGACTCTCCACCAGTACAATTGTGTGAATATATAAGAAAAGTGTCCCACAGTCAATTAAATATTAACAGACGTTCAAAAGAAGAGCGCTCCTCTCACTGATGACTTTTGGCAGTTTGCACAAACAGCTATATGTAACCTCTAAAGCAGTTGTTAGTCGAAGTATCAGCATCGCCCTTGTTAGAAATGTGAGCACAGAGCATGCTGCTGGAAGTAAAGGCACTCAGCATGGCCTATTAGGAGTCTTCCATGCATGTAACCATCATCCTACACACTTAAACATCTTTAATCCCTCTGTGAGTGAAGGTCCACACCATGCTGCTTCAATTCCTTAACTCAGTTCACCTCCTCCATAGCGAGACATGTTAAATTCTGTAGAGAATAACGTCTGACAGCTGTGTTTTATGCTACCTAATGCCATTTAATGGGAGGCAGTATGTTATTCATGTTAGAATCAGTGCCTCATCACTAAGCTGTCCAGCAATGTGTATCTATAATCCAACAAGGAGCAAATCAAGAGGCTTGGCAGTTATTGGAGTGTGCTAGTTGTGGACTGAAGAGGCTGAGGAGGACTTGAGGACTGGACCACTGACTCTCCACAGATCCTTATCTTCCTACTGAGCTGAACCTGGGTAAGGTGGTCCCGTCCTCTGATTTGTTCTCCTTTTAACTCCCAGTAACTTTTCACAACAGTATTGCTCGACCAGAGGTATGATGTACGTTAACATCTACTAACACAACTCTAGAGCCAATAAGGTGGACTCAGCACAAAGTCAGTGCTACATGTAGCATTTTAGCATCAATACACCATCGCCACATATTTTCAATGACATTAGTATAGTTACAGTAAACTACTAACCCCCTCTGCTGAAATTGCTGCAAACTTTTATATTTAGGGCCTTTTTCTTATCTTGCAAGCACAACATTAAGTGCAAGAGAGGTGTTAGATGTGTCACTAAGTGCACCTGACTTTTGTTCATGAAGTGACAAACCCAGAGAAAATTATCACTCAAATGCTGTTTTACTGTCTTTTAGCTCCATGTTTTGGTTCACTGCTCTCATAGGCCTTATTTACAGTAATCAGCTGTTTTCAGTAGAAAAACTGTTGTACACTGTACACCACGTACCCAGCTTTAGCTGGTAGCTAATGAGCTAACTAGCTAACAAACTTAAAGAAGAAGCAAAGAGTTGTATTTCACCTAATTAGTGTGGACCAAAACAGAGCTAATAGGAGTGAATATTGATAGTTTTGTCCACAAAACATGGGGTATGTAATGACGGACCCAACCAGTTTATGTTTAAATAGGCCAAATGTAACATGTTAGCCATATCACCTTTGTAAAATCATAATATACCTTATATATAATAATAACTAATGTAACTTTAAGAATTGCGAGAGCTCTTAACTGTGGTTTGAATTAGTTTACAGTAACTAAACCAATGTATCAGCTCGAACGTGACAATGAGCTGCCGATGTTTGAAAATGCTACATGTGGCTCAACTAGCAGTACTCCTCTCCCTGTGGGTCGGGCAGGTCGTTGAGGTCCAGGAAGATGGAGGTGTTGGAGAGTTTGCGGCCGTTGGATGACAGATCGAGCAGCTCCTCCGCAGTACTTGGCACAGAGCTGATGTACATGTCCCACACCTGCTCTGGAGAGTCCAGCTCCAACAGCTTCTGCTTGATCTTCAGGTTCTTCTCAATGTTCCTGCGCTTGTGCTTGAACTCCAGGATGGTTTTGGTGTAGCGGTTGATGGTGGTGACTGAGGACGCCATGCAGGCTGTGAAGGAGCTCCACGCCAGACTAAAGGAAACAGGCACAAACAGCTTGAAACTTTATCAAACTGAATATAGAGAATATACAGTCATAAAGAAAAAAGAAAAAAGTAAATAATTTGAGGTAACTAACATCACATATCACCTATCATGCATACTTAAACTTTAAACATTATTGCAAGGTGTGCCAAACAAACAAAAATATCTCAAAAACTATACCACGGATTTGTCACATTTTGAGAGAGACGAGAAGTGGCTGAAGGGTTTGATGAATAGTATAAGCATGATATGTAAAAGTTGTGTCATTAAAAGAGTAAAAACCGATACAGATTGTTTTCCAATATTACATTATAATGCCAATATCGGCCAATAATATTGGTGGGCCGATAATTTATACTTCTAATTCTTTATGTTTAAAATATCAGCTGTAGATATTTTTCTGATTCATATTAAAGTTACAAAATATAATCAACAAGTAAATCGCAAGGGAAATATCTCAGTATTTCTTCCATCACTTCGAAAAACGTTCTGAAAATTACTGGTACTACATAATGTCCCTATTTGCATCAGCAGTTTGAGCTCACATGTATGACCAGCTGTAGTCCCATGTTTGAGGTTTCCAGTCCTCGGGTCCCAGACTGACAGTCAGCTGGAAGGCTGTGGTGAACATCATGTGGGCCACCATACCCAACAGACCTGCCAAAGGGAGGGAGACGCTCTTATTACACTGGAAGAAGAGGTTCCAACACACAGCGTAAAGTACTGCACTTTCCATTACTCACCACATGGTGGCAGTGTTACACAATGTGAGGCTGAACACTCACTGTAACAGCTGTGAACCTGTTTTCTGTTACTGGTATGTACTAAATGACTTGTGAGCCTACTTGAGGCAACAAGCTAATAAACAAAAGTCGGTCATATGCCAAGTTTGAACCATTAAAAAAGTTTGTTTTAGGTGTAATTTTGTGCATTAATGCATAATTAATTATTGCATATATTGTACATTTCACTACACATCTGAAACACTACATTTCAGAGGGATGTGTTTTATCATTTTTACTCGACTACATTTATTTCACAGCTACAGTATCTTTTCAGATTAAGTTATGTTACATTCAATACACAGCTAGAGCTAACATTTAGTCATACCTGTGCTGTTATTTTTGGGTTGCCTTTTTCAATATGATTACATCACCTGAAAATGATCACACATCCATCTACATTCATCAACATTAGCTTAAAACCTTTTATATTGCCATGTTGGGCATCAAAGGTGACGTTTTTCTTACTCATGCTTTAATATATTTACCTAATGATGTGCTCATGGGTTTAGGAAAGAATGCTGGATTCATACAGTGAACTACTGTGTACATAGTATGTCAGACAGGTTACATGAAATTTGTAAAAATTACCTTTGAGATACAGAGTATGACTACCGCTAGGGCCGCACACCTGCTGCTTTCATACAAGAAAGAAATTAAAGCTTGACAGAAATGACTACAAATTAGCTAATTTGAGTGTGCCACCACTGTTTCTCTGAACAGTTTTTCATTCTTTCACTCCTCAAATCAGTGCTTCTCATTGTTGTTTTCTCAAGTATACTTCTCCCCTTATCTGGTTTTCTTTGCCCATGATTATATAGTTTTAGCTATACACTCTTTTTTTTTCAATTATGTGCCAGATTTTGTCATCTGAAGCACAGGTTCTGTCTCTCCTCGCACCAGACTTCTCATCGACCATAAAACAGAGCAGGAGTAAAAACCAACATGTGTAGCCAACCAATCCGATTACTGCATAAGCCCCCCAAATCCCTGGGCTGAGCAAGAGCGCACCAGATTCAGCACCAAACACCTAAATTCCCATCTCTTCCCTGTCACTCCTCATGTTTATTCTTAAAGATATCCCAGTCCAATATTAACATAATGTTATGTAGATAAGCGGTAGCTTTGTGTTGGGCTGAGTGGAACAAATCTGTGATCTGAGTCTTCACATCATGTTCTGTCATGAGAAAATTCTGCTTGTACGAAGTCAGATTATTCCATGTGAAGTCAATGGATGTCAGACCAGGTTATTTATTTTTAGTACCAAAGCACCTACAAGAACACACGGCATCATAGATGAGGAGCTTCTTACACTGTTTTAATACGCAGAAATTGTGGTTTAGAGCTGCAGTAATGCCTTTCAACAGCCAGTAGGGGGCAGCAGGGTTTACCATAAATGAAAATTAAAAAGAATTTAATGAAGAAGAGCAAGATTTTTAATTGAATTATGATAAGTAAATATCTTGTACAAAGTTTATAGATTTAATTTTATTTATATAAATCATTTATTGTATGTCAATTTTATTTTGTTCTGTTTTATGAATATATGTTATGCACATACACAAAATACGTTTTGTACAAAATATTTTGAATTTATTGTTATGATGTTTAGATGTGTAATTTCATTGTTTTAGTTTAAAGATACCTATACCCTGTTACATGACAGTAATTTAGAAGGGTCATTGTATGCCACACTGTGCCAGATGGGTCTAAGGAAATCTTGATTGTAATCTGTGTCACAGGTTTTAAGGATGTCAGAAAACTGCCTGGTGAATGTAGGGCTACAATGTAAACAACAAATGCAAGTAGAAACATGTTATTAACCTCCAACATCCATCTGTTCTGCCTGTTTGAAATTGAACAATAAAAAAAATGACATAGCCATAGCCTTGGATCTATTCATAGTTTTGAATGCTTATTTTCTGTGCTGTTTTGATTGCATTTCCTCTCTGGTCAAATATGAGGCACAGCTGAAATTATATTTCTATGGTTCTAAGTAATTAGCTATTTATCTGTTTGGGGGTTGTTGCAGTGGTTACACGTAACATGCAAACGTTTAAAAAACAGATATTTTATGTTATTGACTTCACAGTAGGTCCTGATTTGAATCCTCTGTCAGGATAGGTGGGTGGATCATTATTAAATTTGTTATGGATATTTGGGACCTGTGGGACTAACAGTAACCACAAATGGGACTCAGGAAACAGGACCATCCACTCCGAGCACCTCTCTGCGACTCTGTTTCTGTTAGTAAATCTAATGTTTCATTCATTCAACCCTACAGAACAGTAAGTCTGGTTGTGGTTTGGGAGTCTACTTTTTAGGAGGCAGGGTTGGAAGTACTGCACAGAAGATGTATCATCACTTCTGACTCTTTATGCAACTTTTTAGTCTCACAGATGCTCCCCAATTTGGCTTCAAAAACAGCACTTGTATTTTTTGTGCACTCACAGCAAAATCAATTAAAAACTAAGGAAAGTGTTTCTTTTTTACAAGATTATAAAATTTATCATCCACTACAAAAGCTCATTCTCACCCATAAAAAAATAGTCTCACATATCTTCTTTGTACACTCTCATCATAACTCAGATGATTGGCGGCTGTAATAAGGGTTAATTTGAACCCTTCTGTTGTTCCCTTGACTTCATTACTATAACCACTCTCAATCTATTCACACCATTAAAAACAGGCACTTTTAAATGCCTTCCTCAATTCCTACATTTTACAATCAGACTAAACCCTCTGTAATAAGCTTGAGAAGCTGTTAAGAAGCCAGCGCACTGCGACAGATGCCACAGTTTTTTTCACAAGGATAAAAACTAGTATGGACTTTACAGGGTTCACCTCCCCATTTATGCAAACAGCTCACTTCTCCACGAGCCACGTATAAATAAAACATAAGACATGCAGACATGCGGGGTTGAGAGTTTGGTTACTCTTCAACTAAAAGTCAGAACAGGCAAAATGCCAGGGCAGGGCCATGAAGACATAAATCACTGAAGCCTGAGTTGGAGGCTTCAGTGGCAGGATGGCATCTTGGGTTCGACTCCTGTCAACTAAAATGAAAAGATGAGGTCACTACAATTGGATGGCTGAAAGACAGTCAACAGTTACTTTTTTTCCGGTGTGACAACAATAAGCAACATTGTTTTGACTGCATTAACCTATGGCCTGCTCCCACCGCATATAAAATGCACCTACACCCAAATATATTCAGGCAAATTGTCAGGTGTAGGAGCTGTAGCATTTTATTACAAAAATGTGTAATGTTGCTAAAAACCTTGCCAGACATTATTTGTCAAGGTAGAAGAAGCAAGTGGGAGTTCGGTTGGAAACATTTCACCTTGTTGCAGGTGCCAAAAATATTTGGGCTTCAGTACAGAAGCCCAGTCCAACTCCCACTTTAAGAATTAGATGAACTTTCCCTTTTGAAAGGCTTTAAATTAAAGCTGCACTAATAAAAAATGTTTATATTCACAATGGCTCAAATGAATGCGTAGTGTGAAAAGGGTTTCTACTGATTTATTGTCTTTCAGCTGATTGTTTAGGATTGAGCATTTAGCAGCTGAAGACTCCCATATAGTACATCCCTCAGGAGTTGGTGGAGACCAAAACAGACCTAAACAATACACTGGACATATATATGCCAGACATATGTTATATGTTTCGTGTCAGCTGCAATGCGTAAATAAGTAACTGTTAGCTGTATTAACATCCCCGGTTCTGGTCCAGTTGAAAACCTTTGCTGAATGTCACACCCTACTCTTGTCTCACATTTCCTTTCTGCCACTCTACTACTATCAAATAAAAGCAAAGAAAAAGTTCTGCTGCCCCCATGTGGCTAAAATGACAATGCAGGTTTAGTTTAATATAGATTTCTAAATAGTTACTAAGGAACAAGTAAAAAACACAAGGTGAACAATTTTATACATGTCAATTAATATTTCTTCTGAATTTGAAATAGCTGATGTTTACAATATTCTACTAAACATTTGGTTGCTATTATTCACTTTGAAGTAATAACTATTTACTGTATTAAAAAGGAGTCGAACATATCTAATTTCATTAAATAAATCCCTAAAACAGCTAGGCCCTTCAGTTATTGCCACTATTTTCAGCAGTGGATAATGCACTGCTCGTGCAGTGCACTTGTATGTCCTGTAGCAGGAGGGTGTATATTGGATTGATTGGAGATTTGTTGCTTACTTGTCTCTTCTCAGTTTTTTCTGCTTCTTATGTTAAAACATTTTATTACCAGTTTACAACAGGCACAGACAGACAAATATCACATGAGGAACCAAGTAATACAAACTTTGTTGACTGTTTAACTAGTAGGGTCACAGCCTGTTCATTGTTTCACATGGCAGCATGATCAAAGGGGACTCAGCTGACTCAGTACTTTGTCTAAAATCAAAGCATTTGTCAGAGTGGGAGAACCTCTAATTCCAAACCGATCAATATGCAGCCACGGGCTCAGCAAGGTCTAAATACCCAATGTTTCAGAGGGGACTTCCTCCAGCTCTTGGTCAATGGAGTCATTATTGCACACGAGGGATCTCTCCATGGACATTTCACAGGAAGCCTCAAGGAAGATACTTGCTGACAATAGTGTTTAAACTGAGGCTTCATTCTACTTATCTAAACCCAGCAGAGACATGAAAGAAAAGCCTGTTTCACTGATCATAGTTGGACTGGACTAAGACTCCTTTAAAACAGGGTCTATATTTTGCTTAGGATACATTAGTGAGCCTTAAATGTGTCAGTAGGTGTATTTCAACTTTTCAGTTGTTATGCTCTGTTGGTGCAACTGAGAAAATGTTATTAGCTGAACATGTGGTTGCATCAGTTTCAGGTTGGAATACAACGATTCTCTCCAGCATAATTCTCACTCTATGCAGCCTTACTCGTCCTACCTGTGTGTTCCTAACAGAATAGATGCAGTGCATATGTTACACATTTTCAACATCAAAAAGAGTGTTGAATGTGTGAACCCTGGTTGGACAGGGGGTACAATTCTTCAGCCTGTGGCCATGGGAAACATTCTTTGAACCTGACCTGTCAAGTCAGTAAAACGCTGCGAGTCATTGCTGTTGAGCAGAGTATCTTTTCACTGCTGATTTACTGCCCAGAGTGTGGTGGTCGGGATCATTTTCACAGAGTGGATTAGAGAGAAGGTCATTGTTAATTCCTCCACAGAGAGAGGGGGCAGACTGCAAACTGGCTGGAAATCTTCTCCGGGGCTGAGAGGAAGCAACTGGCCTGAATATGAGGTTGGCCCAACGCCAGAATGGAAGCAGGACTAAAGACTGAATAGTTTTAAAGTCAAAATGATATTACATTTATTCTTTGCTAGCATATTACCATTCTTAAGGGTTTTTTTGAATGTATATGTATTTGGTCAAAATACTATTTGCCAAACAAAGAAATCTATATTGCTGATAGCTTTGTCCAGTGGATGCATTTTTCTGACGAACGTTCATGAGCCTTTTCTGTCTAATCTAGCTGTGTAACAAGCTGCTGTAAAAGGTCAGCTTCTTGTCATACAGTGTGTGTCTCTGATAAAATAAGGGATTTTGGACACAGCCCATGACTGTGACTGTCATCAGATCACAAGATAACGTACACAGTGCAGAGAGATTACAAGATTACAACAAACGTCAGTCTCCCCTGATCAATAAATGAAACAAATACTGAGCGATGCAGCTGTCTTTTTATTTGTTTGATTTTTTGTACTATTAGGAATTTCAGTAACACCTACGTAGCCTTTATCACTTCACTTTGTGAGTTTTTGAAAAACATCACTTTTGACATTTGACTATTAGGAATGCCAACTATCAATTGTCAGTCAACCTCTGCTACAAGAAAATGTCCACACAAAGTTAGGTTTCCACAGATATGTCCAAAAACACAAAGAAACACACAACAAATTGAGAACCCAACATAGTGTTCAACCATCTAACATAACATAACATCAACATATTACTGTGATTGGTTCACTGTCCTCCCTTTGATATGATACAAATTCATGCTGCCACTCACCTGAGAGCACAGTGAATATGGCAGCGAAGGCGTTGAGCTTGAGGCCATCAATGACATTGCCAAAGTGACACACCTCTATGGACATAAGGATGCCCCCGGTGGCCAGCAGGAGGATGTACAGGCACTCTGCAACAATGCACAGCCACAGCACTCCTGCGGAAAGAGTTGATTGGAGCAAAGGAATTGCAAAGTGAGAGAGAGAGAAAAACATATTCATGTCATGGAAGTGTGGGTAATACGGGTGAGTGATTGATGCAGAGGGTGTAGGGATAGGAAGTGAGAGAGAGGAGAGATGGGGGTGGGGATGTGAAGAAAGAATATAGGTAAGCAAGGGCAAAGGGAGAACAGGGGAGAGAAAAGCAGGAGTTAATGGGGGAGATGGAGCAGGGAAAGGTGGACCAGTGACTCTGTCACCCATATCATTAACCTTCACAGTCACAGGAAGGATATATGGTCTACCAAGAGGTGTACCACATCCTGAGCTCGTGGCACTGTGCATGATGAGATGAAATATCAATGGATTTAAAAGCCTGTAAATGTAAGCTGTAATGTAATTGCATACATCACCCAAGGGCAGGTGGTTATTGTCTGGTTAATTAATCACAAGGTTTATTAAGTAATATGTGTCTGTTACCCAAAATATCTCTGTATGAATTATGATTAGAGTTACATTCTTCAGCTAAAGACTTTTTACCTGCTCTAAACTGAACTCCACTCTTCAGTTAAAGATTTTGTCCTTTCAATTTTTAGTAAGAAGGTGGAGACTAAAGGAAAAGATCATTAGAGGACATTTAAAATCTTTAAAAACCACAACTGAGGGCATTTCATTAGCCTTTTCTCTTAATATTTTCCTTTGATACAGTAAATCTAATATTTTATCACATGATTCCAGCATGTGGTCAAACTGAAACTGCAGCAAAAGCAGCTGAAGGTCTCAATTGGACGTGAAGCAGATAAGGTTTCTTGATACAAGAAAACCATACTGTCTGAAAGAACTAGCATCCAAGCAGTCATTTCATCGAATCACAAATTGTTCCAGGATCACTGGGATTTTTTCTTTTCTCTAAGGAAAAACCAAAACTCTAAATTGATGCCTACACCTTGGATTAATTCACATACTGTAGGTGTGTGCTGCTTGTTTATGATTGTTTCTTGGGAAAAGAATAGACCCAAACAGAGGTGTTTATCTGGGATTAAAGGGCAAAGATGGTGTTTTCCTATGTTTTTCTTTTTGTTCACAAATCCCATAAGACCAAAAACTAACATTGTAGTCTGTCTCAGTACCTTCGGACTTCCCCACCATGTCTTTGACTCTCAGCCCCCATGACCACTTAAGATGTAACCAGACTTTAAATGGTTTAATTGACCCTTATGACAAAAAGGAATAAGACATAATATAGGTTATTAGGTAAAAATAGGTTATAGTAGTTCTACAGATTTTAAAGTCTGTTGAGGCAAATGACTTGAGTCAACATGACATGTATTGTCAAATTGCTGCAAAAAAGGCTGTTGTTTGAACTGTCCGTCCTGTTGTTTGAACTGTCCGTCTATATCTACATCTGTCCCATTCTTGTGAACATGATTTGTCAGGAATGCCTTGAGAGAATGAATAAAAATTGACAAAAAAATCCATCAAACAAATTAGATTTTCATGGTGAGAAAGGTCAAAGTCAATGTCACCATATGTGTTTCCCATTCTTGTCAACACAATCTCATTACATTGCATTACATCTAACACAAAGGTCCACCTGGACTCATTAGAATGAGTGTGGACAGAGTTGGACGCACATTAGTATGTAATTTTGTTTCATTTGGACAGAGCCCAGCTCGCTGTTGTCTTTCTATTTTCACTGTCTTTATGCTAAGCTAAACTCACTACCTCCTGACACCTTACTCTATATACTCAGATTCTCCTTAATAAGCTTACAGTTTCTTTTAATCACCGCATCAATTTGATCGACACATTTTAAAAAATTTAATTTACAGCTCCCGAGCAAGATGTTAGACTGAGCAATGTGACAGTTCAGTCTGACGCATCAATGAGCAGGTTTCAGCACAGCAGGAGGCTTTAGGATGAGACTGCTGAGGAAGTGACTGATGTGATGAGACACCTCCTTCCTTTTTTTTTTTTTGCAAGCGATCAGTGAATCTGCAGCTCAACCAAGGATCATTGATTTTGTCACATATACTGTAATGAGGATGATTTAGCATTAGCTTGTTGACTCAACTGCGCAGAAAAACAGACTAGTTCGATGGAGACAGAGCTTCTTACTGATTCACTCCAACATCAGTGTTCTGATGTGGCATCAGATCAGCAGAGGTATAAATGCAGCTCTTGGAGGCCAGTGGCCGTTCTGACACTTATTGGATATTGACTGTATCTTAAATTCCTTTTTCCAAAATGTCCTCTTTGTTCAAAATGGTCACCACAGAGCTAAGCAGCTTAGTTACAGCGCTCAGAAAACAGCCTTTGTAATGTCAGAGCTAAACGTTTTGGGCTTCAAGATGACAAACCTTAAGAAAAAAAAAGTTTCATTTTTATGAACGTCGCACTCTCATGGCACTTAAACCTGTGTCAGCAGCACACTAAACTTTTTCATTAGACGGAGCACAGCTGGGTGAAGCCTTGATGCTTTTTAGGTTTAGGTTTTATAGACATATTATCCATTTAATCTCTGCAAAAACATTTATTTTAAGGCGCTTTTGCAACAGTGACATGTAAATGCACTGATGCAGGACATAAATGCTTACCTCTTTCATTTGAAGGTGCGACATAAATGAAACTTCTGCATTGTTCACCTGGAAAAGAAGATAATTAGACATTTCATTGACACTCAGTGACAGCAGGCAACACGTTCATAACTGAGGCTGAAGGACTTCATCTGCCTTCCATTCATTTTCCAGACTGAGGAAGAATCACAGCTTCCCTGTTTGTCCTTGTCTGGTAGGTTAAAGCTGTAATGTAAAGAACAATCACATTTTGATCCAATCTGTGATGGGATTTCCTTTTGTTGTTAGTGGAATAATAATAACTCCTGCCACCTCCTCCTCCAGCAGCATGTTAAAACCTCAGTGTGTAGCAGTGTGCGGCACTGTTAACAGAGCATGGTTGTACGGTGCTGTGGAGACACAGTTTCTGGAGCTGGAGCCACACGGTCTCAGAAGATAAAGAAGATATAACAGAATTTCAGTCCTGTTTTTTTATGTATGTGTGTTCTGAGACATTAAAATCCATCTGCAATGAACTGATTAATCCAGAGACAGAAAGTTAATTATATTTTCTACACTTTCTTACAGCTGGTGGACCTTACATCCTCATCCTCACACTAAATCCTTTCTGTGAACGTCTGGTATCTAATAACCTTTGGATGACCGTGATGTGTTCAAATGACTTAAACGAGACTGGCATTCGTTTGTGAGACTGATCAGAATGGTTTGACTATTTTAAATCAGCACTAATTTTTTTTATGTGTAATGCTACCAGACGCACGTGTTTCTCCATGACGCACGTCTTGCCGCGCACCGGGTCTCAACATTAGCAGCTCCCGGAGGTCCTCTTCTCAAACTTACCGGACATGTTGATGTTCTGCTCGCAGGAGAACCATATTCCCGTGTGGAACTTCCTCATCACGTACTTATCCTCCCCGGTCTCCCAGATGTACTGCACCGTCCGCGTGTCGTTGACGCTGGAGCTGTTGTACCCGATGCAGAACGACTGCTTGGTGGTGGCCAGCCCGGCGCAGAACGGCTTCACCACTTTCCGCGTCCCCTCGCACCAGTAGCTGGTGGTGAGAGCCGACACGGCCAGGAACAAGGCGACAAAGTTCAAGGTGAGAGCCAGCGATGCTCTCCGCCGCCGGTCTATCCCCATGACGGCGGCTGGAGGAGTGCAGACGCCTAACTTAATCCCCCGGTTTGTATGACACCAGATTCTCCTCCTCAAATCCTCATAATCCGGTTATTCCCGTTAATATATCCGCAGCTAATTATCACGGCGCGTCTGGCCCCTACAGTGCTCCGCTCACATCTGCCCCACCAGAGCAGCCGACTCTCTCATATTGTAGGCTACCCCCCCATAACCACCTGACACCCCTCCCTCCCCTATCACACACACACACACACACTGCTCAGTGTCATGTCACAGAGAAGCTCATGTGGTTTCTTTGATGGTATTTCTCCTTAAAATCATCATTTACAGTCTACAGAAAATAACCGTACAGTCTAATAAAACTTCTGTAACAGCGGCTGCTTCATCACTTCTGTTGTTATCTCCTCATTTCATTTATTCTTTCCTCAGTACCTTTAAACAAAGCTGACATGATGCAGACCACTCGCGTCAAGGCTACTAACGACTCTTATTTTGAAAAAGAAACAAACAAACTGCACTGAAAACAGGTGATAATCCACTGGCAGAGATCTTTTGTTTAACAGTCAGTAAAAAATGATTTGTTCTAGTGGATTTCATTTCTAACCTGTAAAACATATATGAGCCATTTGGATTTTCCAGCTTTTTGTTACTGTGTTTTTCATTACGTTGGAAGATTCACACAGACACATAAAAAAGAAATCTGTATGTATGGAGCTGAATGTTAGGTATTCCAATATTACTGGATCAGTTCATCAACCAGTGCGTTATTTTGACAGCCCTTAACGTCTCCTTCAGATGACATCATCTCACTAAAAATCATCTTGATGGCATCACACAAGCATCACCATGGTGATTTTCCTAGATGGTTTTAAAAACAGTGTTTCAATGACCTGTGCAAAGTCTTACAGATTTATCTTTAAAACAACTGTAGTCGTCTGAAATTATATATATATATATAATATCTCACTTTAACAATATCTCGTTTGTGTGAAGGCTACATGAAAGAAATGTTTGAGGGGTTATAAAATATTTTTACTGAAAAAAAGCAAAAAAAAGCGTAAAGCTGTATTCAAACATGTAAACATTTTATTTTAATTTATTATTATTATTATTTTTTCTTAATTTTTATACATTTTGTGTTTATATGTGTATAAACATTAAAACAACCTTGAGTTGTTATATAATATTGAAATCAGTGATTGTCACTACAATTGTTTTTGTGCTGTGACATAATAACACAGAGTGGAGTCAGGAGCGTTTGAAAGGCGTTAATGACAAAGACTCCAGTGAACTGAACAGTACAATAACAATGAAAAGAGCTCATATAGAATCTAGATTTTGAAATAAAGTCCCTTCAAAATAATGATTTTACAACCTCAAACTGTGGAGCAGTCCCAAATATATCAAAAAAACTGTGGAAATATGATTTAGTTTTTAGGCCATAACATGTGGGACCTCTGCTTCCCCCCCCCCTGAAAGAAGAGGAAAAAATAACTGCTGACAGCAAAGGTTTATCACTCCACTAACAGACAGATAGCACCACCACCTAATTGCTACCGGGGGAATAGCTCCGCCGGTGTCGGGTCAGGGTGGGCAGGAGGATGGTTAAACAGTGGGAGTAGTGAAAATATTCAAACATGATCCACTAATATTCTGTGGCAGGTTTTTAACTTATGGAAATATGTGTGTGTGTGCGTGTGTGTTTAGGCGCTTGGGCAAGGATTTTCAGCGCATTGTGATGTCCATTAGTAATTTCCTCTGGCTACACTGGATGCTGTGAATCTGAATAACAGTGTGTGTGTGTGTGTGTGTGTGTGTTAGAGGCTGTCGAGGAACTGCATACATTTGTCCCATGAGATTAAAAGTCATCATTCTTTTCTCTTTGCCCTCCTCTTTCTTCTGATCTACACACAACCACCCATACACCCCCCCCCCCACACACACACACACACTGGATCAATGTAGCCCAAGAAGCAATACTAGAAGTTTCATTTTCAACCCTCCTTTCCATTCTTCCCTTCATTGAACTATACTGTAATGATCTTAATTAATATCAGTGATGTATGCACTGCTTCTGCCTCCCGTCATATCCTCAGTGTGTGTGTGTGTGTGTGTGTGTGTGTGTGTGTGTGTGTGAGTGTGTGTGTGTGTGTGTGTGTGTGTGTGTGTGTGAGTGTGCCAGATATACCATATTGTGTTGCTTGGATGGGGCACACACGCGCACACAGTTTGATCCTGCATCTTCGGGCTCTTTCACCTTCAGGATGATCTATACCGTTGCTGTAGGAGGGAGGACTCACTCTGACTGGAATATTTCAGTGAGGGCCAGCTCTGCTCTGCTCCGCTGCTCCACTCATTTTCTGCCCCAGAGCGGAAGTAGAAAAACTCCAAGGACGAGAGCTGGGGCCTTGCACGACCTCATGGGCGCATGGATAAGACATCTCAGGTGTCTCGTGTGCTGGCTGTGTTTATGAATATGTGAGGACGAGAGGAAGAACCAGAGATAAATATTGCTGGAGTTATTGCATGCTCGCAAGAGGATATAAGATTGCAGAGTCAGCCCAGGCGATGGACTCCAGGGGGAGGTCAAATGCAGAAATGGGCAGTGTAAAATTCACACATTTTATCTGGGATTTATTTGTATGCATTACAATTGAGAGCACTGTGCTGTTTGCACCGTTTTACAGTAGAGTCACGAGTTGTTTCCTGAATCACCGTCTGGATCCTCTTGTGTCCAAATTTATACAGAATACTGACAGACTTTGTCATATTTTAATATTTTATCCTTCATGAAAGAGAAGTAGATTTTTGTTAAATTAAATTACCTAATGGAGAATTCAGATGATGCTGATTGTTAAAAGTTCACATACGAACACTGAAAGAGGTCTCACTTGATGTAATCATTCTTCCTGTACACTGGTCACACAAACATCGCTTCCTAAAACCCTTTCTGTTGTTGTAGGCAAAAACTTGTGTGCATATGTTTTAAAATGGGAATTTAAAGCTGAAATGAGGCATCAGAAACTCAAGCTTATTAAATAAAGGGGGTTAGGGTTTATGAGTGAAATCCCCCTCTTTGAATTTCGTACTAATAAAAGCTTGATTTTCTCTGTTGAAGCCTCAGTCAAAAGGTGAAACATTGACACTAATTAATTAAATTAATTAAACAAAATTGAACGTTAGTTGAAAGGTTTTATTTCGTGATCAACTAACATGATTCAATCTTGTGGAAGCTGTTGACAAGATCAAATTAAATGAAGTCATGGTTCATTCCTGCACAGTCACACTGTAATAACAGTGTCTGTAGACCTGTAATGAGTCATCTAAACATGTGGCAGCTCTCATTGTCTAATTATTTCTATTATTCCTCTTCTTTCTGTCTTCTCCTTTTTTTTACCCATATCAACAAGTGGCAGCAGTCTGAAGGTTTCACGGCTCAAAGACTGCTGGTTTAATGCCCCGGGTCCGCTGGGGTGAGAAAGTGGAGGATTATTTGACGTGCTAGCTGCTCAGGCTTGCAGCAGCCGGCTGTAGCCGGGTCCCGTTACAGGTGATGGAGCCTTCAGATCGAGAACACCACCTACCAAGTTGGGGGCTGGAGAAGGAGAGAATAAAGACACCAACAAAGCAAAGCTAATGGTGCATTTAGGAGACTCTGGTATAATAGCTAAATGTTTGACCAAATATAAGTTGGCAGATTTGACCTGTGGAACTCCATTTAACATACTAAGGTTTCTGCAGTAACCTGTGGATTGATAAAACAAGTTTTTAGATGGGATGAAGAAACACGGTCTGGTTTAAATGCAACATGCTGGCAACCAGACCAAACAAATGTTTGTCAGCACATACACCTGATGGATGACTTCATGTACGTAAATTATGCAAATGTGATGGATCAGACAATGGATGTGAAAAGCTTCTTCAGGTGCACACTCTTTCTGTTTCAGTTTGCATTTAATAAAGCCTCTAAATCATGTACTGTCTGTGTTTCTCAAACTGAACTTTTCAGATCATATTTTTCTTTTCTCTCTGGTACCTGAAGCAACACGCCCTCACCAGGACAGTCGTTTGCACCTTTTTACGAAGGCCTACTTAGAATAAGACTGAACTGAAGATAGAATCAGTCCCATAAGACCACTGCAGTCTGAACGGGGATGTGGAAGAATAAAATACACTCAGCGCCAATGAATGCTCGAAATAAACTAAACAGTTTGAATGTTGAAAGTCATTGAAATTTTTCAGAAGCTAAAATTATAGTATTTACACTATTATTTGTTTAGGATTTTCACTTATGGCCAGTGCCTGTTTGGACTCTTATTTTGAAATAAAGTGCAACATTAACAGGACGCCAACATGTGAGAAATAAAGCAGTCAATTTATATTTTACTTTTCTGACTATATTGCCTAAATTAAAGTAATCTATTGATTAATTTGTCCTCTTAAGTTAAAACTCACACAGACATTTTGCCGTTTCTCTTGCGGTGACCAAAAAACTGAATTAAACCAAAGGATAATAAAAAATAGCTTTCAATCTAGTAGTAAAATCAAGTGGTTACACATGGCAGAACATTAGCAGAGCAACGCAAAGCGTGTCTATGCATGAGGCGTTTGAGTGTAATACAAAATGTAGGTCACCTGTGTTTGGGAGAGTCCGCACATACAACACAATCACTGTAACTATACGTCAACATGGTAACATAGACTTGAAGCCTAAAAGTGCTCTTCAGGACATGTTACGTATGAACCAGCTGACACGCTTTTGGATAACTGGTGCATAGAAAGATGTTTCCTACGTACTGTAAGTGGTGGAGGGAAAAAAATCCACAGTCTTCCTCCAGACTGCTGCCACAGAAAGACAAAAGTGGAAGTGGAATAATGGAAATGATTATAGAGGGAGAGCTGTCACATTTTTATAATCATCATTTACAGTTTTACTGGCCTGACTTATATTACAGTGTGACTCTGTCATTGTAACACACGTCATTACTGAGGTTCAAAGATTTAGACGATGAGGATAATAACAGGACAATAAGGTTTTATAGCTGGTGGTATTGCAGTATTCTGGACACATTTTATTTCAATTATCTAACAGGTTCATTTGAATACAGACACAGTTTATGTGGCTGTAAAACACCTTTAGGTTCATTTAGCTAATTGAATTTTACACCCACTTATCCAGCAGTGGGGGTGTGATACATTTAAAGACATCTGTTGTCTTTTTTTCTGTGTGTTTGATGAAAACTGCTTGGCAGGTTTTCAAAGGCTGTGAAATGTACATCTGAGTGTTGTACGTACGCAAACACAGAGGTGTGTCACCTCCTTTCTTTCTCTCCTTGCTTCCTCTCTCCTTCCCTTTTCCTTTTCCTTCCCTCGCTCCCTCGCTGTCTTTGTTGATTCATGTCTGCGCTGAACGAGTGCGAGCTGTAACCAACAGACAGAGCGTGACAGATGCCGGCAGCCGACTCATCCCCATCACTCCTCGAACGCATTCATTTACATAATTACTGCTTTGCTACTGACAGGGGCCATATACACACACAGTAAAGCACATATGCGCACACACACCTCACGTATGCACAGTTTACACACACACACACACACACACACACACACACACACACACACACACACACTATAACTCAATAAAGTTCCAAGAATGCGTTGAGAATGGCAGCGCTGTCATGTGGTTTGTATGAAAGCTGCACAATCACAGATGCTGCCATGTCTGAAATTGCTCATTGTAGCTGTGGTTTTTATTTTTCTGACAGTGCACTTATCAGTGAGTGATGGCTTCTCCGTTGATGAGGTTGGAGTTTAAGTTGCAGCCCGGGCCCTCCTTCCCCCACCTCCATTTCTGTGCCTGGAATCTGTGCAGTCTAAAGCGTCGAGCTGGTAGAGCTTTTTGTGGGTAGTGCAGATCAAGAGACGTACAGTAGAATTGCCTTGGAGCCCCAGTTCAGGACAAACAAGCTCCTGAATGGCCCAGGATTGTTCACTGATATTTATTTATCGAAAACCCATAGGTACTCTGCTAGAGTAAGTGTGTAATAGAAAACAGAAATAAAAATTAAAGGTGCAGCTTTTGTTTAACCAGCACAATTTTATCACATCTAATTATTATTTTATACATGAAAAATGCCAAACCGGAGTTATGGATCTATGGACACATGATTAGTGCTTTGTGCCACCTGGCTTTTCACCATCAACAACTAGAACTGACTGAGCGAGTGTTTTGCTCACCCTACAGTCTGGGTGAGTTTTAGTATGAATATAAGTCTGGATTTGATTTAGAGATTCGTAAGTACATGTAAAAAGGTCTCTGCTGCACATACAGTAACTGAGATGTGAGTCCTTATACTGCAAACTGCTGTCGTCTAAACTTGACTGTTTTTTCCATCATGTGAAAAAGAAGCATTGCCTTCTAGGCTAAATTCAGCTCAGGGCAAACAAGGTCCAGACTTGTGGTTAATCTTTCTTGTTCTTATCTGACAACCACATATAAAATTCCTACATACGCCACACTGACCTGTGAACATTAATAATGTTTGGACTGAAAGCAACAAATGGGCCCAGTTTTTAAAAGAAAACGCTCGTTTTTCCAAAAAGCAAAACACCTGCCATCAGATTAACATGAAAAATGCTCTAGACAGAAACTGTACACAGAACATTCATTGCTCCCTTTGTCCCAGATAATCCCAGTGAGAGTATGGGCTGAAAAGCATTATATGCTGCATATTATGCATTTCTGCCTGTTGTTATGTTCTGTGTGATGAAGCACGTGAATGTACGAGCAACATATTCACAAATGATTACATTCACACAGAGACAACCTTTAACTTTAGATAAGATTACAAACGTTGCCACCAAAGGCCAGAAATGCAGATAATATTTGATATAATGTGAAGCGTACTCTGCAGTAACTTACTAAATAGAACAAAGCATCTAATTTATCATCTACTATGCCCTAAACACTATGTTAATGGATTAGTCCTCACTGTGTGCACCACTGTCACAGAAAATGTGTTTACATTTGGTTTTACTTTTATTTTGAATGTTCCATCAACCTGTTTCCTCAACTTACCACTGACACGCTGTTCTTTACACGCACAAAAACACATTAAAGTAGACTTTTACTACCAAATACTCAAGCATGTGATGGTATCTGCTTCCCGGGACTGGAAGAATATTGAAGGAGTAGTTAAGAAACCAGCATCCATGTGACTTTTTTCTTTTATTCACACTTTGACATGAATGTTCGATCAACCTGCTGACTCGGTGATTTGCTTTGTGGACGTACCACACACGAACACATTTGTCGATCACTATTTCCGAGGTCGTCATCTCATCATTGCTTCCCTCCAGACCTCAGAACTCCGTTATCTCTCCTCTTCCATGTTTCCCGCCGCTGATGATGTCTGCTCACCGTGGCTGATTATGAGCGCCTGTAATGACTCACAGCTTTAATGCGTCTCATTTGGTGGAATGGACAATCACTCTCAAGGTTGAGAAAGTGTTTCTGCGGTGAGGGTTTGTTTGTGAGTGTTTAGATGTGAGTGTGTGCGTGTACATGCTTCACAAAATCAACACAAGCGTATGAGTTATACCTAGGCATGGCTGCGTGTCAGTCTTTCACACTGTCATTGCTGAATGTCAGAGCTTCTCCTTCTAATAAACTAATCCAACCTCAGGTAGAAACTCATCCTTCCTTAAATGTGATTTACGGCTGACAATAATGTCCAAAGTGCATCACTAACTCGTTACCGCCTCAGCTAATGGAGATGCTTGCTGCTGTCTTCCTCTGAGCGCATCTGTGCCCCAGCTCAGGCTCTTAGAGTTTCACTTCAACACATATCATTAATCAGTATTTAACGCGTTATAGTCACTGCCGCTGCAGCCTGTCAAAGACAACTAATAGCCAGTAGCCCCAATGTGGGCTACAGATTGACAGTAATAATGGGAAACAAATAACTGTTCACTAAATACCTCTCTCAGACAGCAATTGCTTAGCAACTGTAGTTAGTTCCCGCAGGCCTGCAGAGTTTTGAGTGTCTCTACACATCATCTCATACACACTGTCTATATTATGATGTAAAAAGTTTAGAATTTTTTCTATTTCTTTTGCAATAATACCAATTAAACAGTTTATTTGCATTCTCTAATGCAAGCTTAGAGGCTGCAAACTTAGAAAAGCTTGCATGGAAACAAAGTCAATGGTTCAATGTGCCCAGCCATTTTGTGTAACATGAAACATACACACTGTATAGCTCCGGTTCTGCACTAACGCATATCTAACTTAAAAAGTCAGAAGTTATAAACTTGAAAAGTCAGATGTGTTAAGCTTCTAAAAGTAGATTTCTTGTTAGAGCTGCTGTGCTGGCTTGCACAGGTGTACCACAAAGTGGCCACTGGGTGTATTTACACAAAGGACAGAGAACAGGCAGAGGTATGAGGCAGAGGTGAGATGTCATCTGTCCTCTAAATCATCACATCTTGTGCAAAATGAACAGAATCCTCAAAGCCACTATCTCATAAAAAATATAAATACAGTCCAAACCTGTAGATTAAACAGGCAAAAGCTTGAGAAGTTGGAAGAAGAAGACGGGTGATTTAGTGAGTCTAACTCTCAATGCGTGAGAGTTGGCAGCTCTGGAAGCTACAATTGCTAGCATGTACAGGTAACCAGCCCTTCTTCCTCCAGTAGCACATGAGCTTTACTTCCAAGTTCTATTCATGAGCATCATAACTGTTTGGGTGTTTTTATGTTTTTAGGTCAAAGTAGCTCTAAACCACACCTCCATTCTCATTTCATTGAATGGACTCCAGGTTTGCTAACACTCGACTCTAGTTGGAATTTAGTAACATCAGAATCCTTGTGTTTTACTTACTTTTTCCACAATCACTTGGTATGTTTAATAAAGACAGGAAAAATCACGACTTTTTATGTTTTACAAATATTGTGTTTCTTGATATTTGTGGTAAAACAAGGAAATATGGAACGGTGCACTTAATTTTTATCACCACTGTATTTTTATGCCTGATTTGGCCTTTCATCAAGGACATTTTCTCAGTATGTTGATAATGGGCGGCATTTTTCTCTCTTTTTCTCAAAACTGATTCACACAAATTAGTACTAAACAATATAATGTGTATGAGACATGGTTGAGTTCAGGGTTTCTTGTGCAGTACTGACAGTTAATATGCAGTAAAAAAAGACAATATGGTTAAAATATTTGAATTAATCTGTTTTGCCACAATCAGCCAAACATATCTTTTAAAAAATCTTGGCATACATGACAAGAAACACTGTATAAGACTATGTGCTTTCAGCCAGCCAGTGCCATTCGTCTCAGTGGCCTACTTTTCACCGAGCTGATTTTGTGGAGAAACAATCTCATCCCCCTGCCTTCAGTCTTCTCTTGTTTTTTTGGAGGTTAAAGGGAGTCTCAGGTGGCGGGGCACACTAACCAATTACACAACAGATAGGAGTGTAACAGGAAACCAATGACAGTCATAGGACTGGAAGAAGAAATCAAAGCCGGGCTGTTACAGGGTAGCGAGGCCAAAGCCAGATGGAACAGACAGGGATTATGCCTGTGAGACCCCTGTTTTTACCAACAATATACATCTAGGGCATCAACCAAAGGTGCAGCTACAACTGAAGATGTAAACAGGATGTGAACAGTGATCTACAGTACTGGCAGGTGGATTTCTAATGAGATCAGAACACCTGGTTGGCTGCTTAATGAAAGATATTAAGCATCAGATGATGATGATGATGACAGTAATAAATGATTGTATCACAAGCTCTAAAGAAGCACAGATTTGGTTGTTCATTTAGATCAAGTACATTTTTAATGACAGATGAAAAAAATTTAAACAATTGGTTTACTCAAACTACTGATAAAACTGGTTCTCATCCTTGGTTCAGTCTGCTCAGGTCATGATAAATCTGGCTTAGATTTCTGGCACCGCCACCTTTGTGGTGCTTACAGCATCAACTCAAACACTTCATATTTAGCTTCTTTTTTTCTGTGGATTACTCCCTAGCTGGACATTACACTGAGGCCTGTGGACTGTGTAACAGATGATAACTATATTCCTTCCACCGTCATTATAAAGCAGAAATCTCAGAGACAGAATCTCACTACTCTTCTCAAAGCATTTCCCATTTTGGATCTGGTACCAGTTTGGATAATTCCCAGATTCACTCACCCAGATCTGATACCAAGTGTTCTCTGTTAACAAACCTTTTAATTTCACCTCATGTCTTTTTCCAGCAAACGTGCAAAACATCCCGGCCTTTCATTTGTGTCACTTTCATTGGACACAAAACCTCACCGGTGGCAGATTATATCAGCTGTAGCTAATTAATAAGATAACCTTTGGCTGCACAGGACAAGCAAAAAAACACAACTAAAGCCATGTTGGGAAACCGTTGGCTGTTTATTAACCATTGTCTGACTCTTTTAGCCTCCACTAACTACAGAGGGAAACAGAGAATCCAACTCTTAAGCTAAATTGCTAACTTTACAGTATATGTGTGTGGCAGGTACTGTAGCACACACTGTGTTTATTGGAGTTTTTTTGGTATAAAAAAACAAAATGCTGAGGGGAACTATTGAGTGAAATGAATCACTTTTTGTTAGGTTTACCCTGTTAATCTCTTTAAAGGGTGCCCATACTGGGTTTCAACCTGGTTGTTGAAGTCAAACTATGTAAAAAATATGATGCAGAGAGCAGGCGGGGGTGCACACAGACACATGGACAGGATAAGAGATGTCAGGGGCTAGTAGAAAACTGTTGCTGATTCTCTTTAATTTAACACAATGATCTAGAGTAATTGATTACTAATGGCCATTTTCTAATCAATTTAGTATGAAAAACATTCTATTAGATCCCTGGTGACTCTCATTACACCACATACGGTACATAATGTACCACAGAGACTCAACTGACCCGAACTCACTCTGAAATCATTCATATGAACTAAACCTCAATATGTAAATAAGTATAAATGTACAGCACAGATAATTTAACATTACATGTGGTGCAGTATAAAGTTGGTAGATCAAAATCAGAGTCTATAGTATAAGGTGGCTTATAAAACACAAGGTGGGGTTAGGGTTACACTTTCATTGTAGACTGACACAAAATGTATTAAAACAATTTAGGGATATGTTAAGAATATGTTTTATGCAAACTCAAAATGTAATTGTGGAACAAGGAAGTAATATCACAATAACTGATATA
Source organism: Ctenopoma multispine (assembly GCA_034779795.1). Taxonomy (NCBI): domain Eukaryota; kingdom Metazoa; phylum Chordata; class Actinopteri; order Anabantiformes; family Anabantidae; genus Ctenopoma; species Ctenopoma multispine. The sequence goes on along the minus strand of JAUYWH010000011.1, from coordinate 2,897,422 downwards.
AACATTATGTTCAACAGTACTATATACAGTATATTCTGTAGTATTCCCCAATAGCTCTTGTAAGACATGGATCACGTGATTGTTTTATGTGCTACATACTTCACAACTTTATTGTCCATTTAGCTGCCTTCATGCAGCAGGTGAGATATTAGCCAATATGGCAGATATGGAAGGTCAATAAGCTTTTAGTCACGGTTCACTTAGACCCTGGCACAGGTCTGAGATGTATGCCCAAGTAACACAGGAATTACTGTATCAATCTTACTGCTGCTTGGTGCTCGGCTAATTCAATTAAACTGTATTTTCCCTGTGGGGTGTAAGAAGCTGATGAAAATAATGGATGTTTTAACTCGAGTGGAAGGGCAAATAGTGATATTTCTGTGTGAAAGCAGATTACTTGGCTTTGTTGTGTGATTGGGTGGAAATTCAGTGAGATTTACTCAGCTCCAGACGGCATTAGAGGAGGACTGATGAATATAATGTATATGTCTACAGTTAAATAATAAAAAGAAATCATAATAAAATGTCTTCCTGAATATATAAAATATGTGTAGTAAATACAAATAAATGAAGATAACAATAATATCTGAAATCATAAAACAGACATAAAAATATAAACATATTGAAACTGAAGACGCAAATCCAACAAACATCAAACATTTTTAATGAATTTTCATAATTGTTACAAATCACTATAATGAATGTGAAAATTATTGTTGCCTGCTATGACAAACACACATTAATTAATGAACATTACGGGAAAAAAAATCCTACAACATTTTAGGAGAGGACATTACTTTGAAATGGTCCAAAACATTTCAGTTTAAATATTTTCAATATTCTCAGTAAGTAAGAAGTAAATAACCCTAACCCTCTCAATGTTTAAACATCCGCGTGCTTATAATTTGTTGTTCCCATAACATTAATTGCAATCCTGCAACCAGAACATCTGACTTCTGTTTACTTCTGGTGACATAAAGGTTTATTTTACTGTTACTCAGCATTGCCTGAATGTTACCCTAAAGTCCAACATTGTCAGTGTCTTGATAAAGCCAGAAGGATTGTAGAGTGCTTCAGTTCTAAAATATTTTTAAATGTATAACATAGCAGGAATGTTTCACAGGAAATATTTTATACACAACATCCTGACATCATTAACAAAAATATAACATTGTGTTAACATTCTTTAAAGTTGAATTGTTTTTCCAAAAAAAGTTTTAAAACAGTTTTTTTCTTCTTCTGTGACATTCACAGAACTTGTAGGCAATGGTACCAAAAGTTGTGTGAACGTTGTGTCCTAGCCGGGAGGAACTAGGGCGAATGTGCTCAGAAAAAGTCGGTTTCTTAGGAGTAAAAGATCCGGAGACAAACTCACAGCGTGAAGTAAAATGATGAAGGTCACAGGGTCAAAATGAAGTGGTTTCCTCCTTTGGGAACATGAATGTGTACTGAAAGGTTCATGTGACTCTGGCCTTCACTTCACTATTTGGCAGAGATAACCAGACCGCTGTTGTTTAGCTGATGTCATCAGTTTCCTGCTTTTGCATTCCTCTGCTTCATATCTAGCGATTTCCCGCAGCTCTGAATGGGAAAGATACTCCATATTGCTTTTATGGTGAGGTGTTACTTATTCATGTGACAGACGTCACCACATCTCCATGCTACAGCAGAAACTGTGTGGCAGTCAACACTACGCTGTTCTCCCAACAGTAAAAAGCAGCCGTCAGCACATTAAGTCGTGGAGGCCCTGAAGTACAGTACTTGGAGCTTCCACTTTAATACTGCAGCTCCTGTGGCAGTAATTCAGCATAGATGCTGTCGAGCTGATCGTTTCGGTGTGTTTACTGTTAATAAAACGGTTGTGCAGTGCAGTCAGCTGTAGCTGTATTTTACTGGGCCACCAAGGACAGTTAAACATGAGCACATTTCACAAATCCAGATACTGAGCTGCCTTAAAATGTTGATAGCATTTAATTAGAATTGTTGGAGCTTGTATCATTTAAGTCATTACTGTCTTGCTGTGGGAAGAAATAAACTCTAAGGAAATAATATACTTGTGTTGACAGCACCACTACAAATATACCACAGAAATGTCTCCTTGGAGAGTATTTGAAGAAACAGAGGGTAAACAGACTTCACCTACACCAGTCAAAGCTTATGACTCTGACTTACACAATGAATGATGCCCTGTGAGCATTTAACTTAGCATATATGGTAACGTAATGGTTAATGCACATGTCATGTAAATGAGTCCAGCTGCAGACTGGCATAAGTGTAACAAGTGGAAAATATTATATAATAAAAATAAAATTTAAATATATACATGAATAAATATGATGATACAGGTTATTTTCCTGTATGCAGAACGCGTGTAGTGTAATGCAGCGCACTGAACAATCATTTCTGCAGTCGCATTAAACACAACACATTCCTGCCATAGACCTTTAAGAGATATTTACAGCAAACAAATGTTAACTGTGATAACCAGCATTACTACAGCTGCTGCATATGCTGACACCCCCTACAGACAGACACACAGTCAAGCCAGCTGCTAGTTACTAGCTCTGCTGCAACACATTCCTTCACCTCTGAATATTTGCACCCATTACCCCACTGCCAGCTGCCTCTCTACACCTCCAGACTCACTCTCAATAACTTTCCAGCTTGCTTCTTTGTGTCTGAATGTGTGTTTCATTGTCTCTCCGTGATTACCACCAGATTCATGGACAATGTCTGCACATTGTCTAACAAGGACAGTGACAGTGTGTCTCAATGTCTCTGTCACATCTCTCACAGACACAGTGTGTCTTACCTGGAAATAATCAAAGTGGCTGCAGACGGCTTTCAGGCCAGATAATACGCTGGGTTGTAAGTCACCCTGAATTAAACAGGTGGCTGAGATATTGTGTCGCAGAGGACAACAGGCGAGTGAATTGATAGGAGGGTCTGATATTGTAAGGGACAGGAAAAAGGAAATGACAGGGCTGAGGGGAGAAAACAACAAAAGAGCTGTGTAAAGAGAAGCAAGGAGGTTGATTGGAAGTGAAGGATTGGTTCTGGATTCTTAAGTATGAGAAGCGATGGAGACTGAAGGAGACACTTGAGTGATGAAGTGATAGAGCTTGAGACTGCAGGAAAAGATAAGTGAAGACAGTAACAGCGGGCTGTGACAGGAGAGGACATCTTGTTGGATCGAGATGGGACAACTCATCGGCAATGAAGCTCCTCTTCAGCTCTGAAATATCATTGTCTCAGAGGACAGGCTGACATGACTGTGGTGCAATCAAAAATGTGCATGAAAGATTTAAACTAGAGCTCAGAAGAAATATAAACTGAATTTTAATACTGTGAAAAATCTGTAGATAAGCAGGGTGATTTCTGGGTTGGCCTACAAAAATGCGTCATCCATAGGATTCTCTACTGCAGATAGTTTATGGAACCAGCGTGTGCCTTATGAAATGTGAAACATCGTGCCCATGCCAACTCTGCATGATTCCTTGTTGAATATTCACTCATTAGCCTGTGGGACTAGTGGAGAGTTTGGGCTCTAAGTGACTAAACAGTGAATGTTTCCATAAGATCTAATGTGATAAATGTCGGTGGTTGTTGGTTAATGAAGTGGGTTTTTTTGTAACGTGAACCTTGTGCTAACTTTACAGCTAATACTTCCTGATTACCAGTGTTATAGTTTTGTCCACTGGTGATACCCACCAGGAGAAGAAGGCTCAGGGATGGAGGTGGTTGTCACTAGCGAACCATTGTTATCGACTCTCGTGTCGTAAGTTCTCTAGTATGGGTGACTCCTTAACTGCTGCCAGTTCCACTTTAATTAGAGATTAATTGCGATAAAAAATTTTAATTGTTGCCCAGCACTATAAATTAATTAATCCATCAACTAAATACGGGACTCAAACATGGCGCACAGCTATTTAAATGAAACCTGAGTTTCTTCTGGGTTTCTGTCTTCATTGTGCAGCCCCCTGCTCATGTGCATTTGCGTTTGTCTTGCGAGCTCTCTTAATACACCTATGATCCATGGATTATCACTGTGTAAAACATACATGTAAAGATTTTAACATTAATCATAGCAAAGAACTGTTCTTTAGTTTAACGTTGGATAACATTATTGAGGAGCTAATGCTGCTAATAGTGTGTGAACAGTGTGAACAGTAAAATGCTGAGTTAAATGTTTCTCACAGTTTGATCATCTCACAAATCCATCTGGTTTGTGAAGCTATTTCCAGTCCTAACAAGAATGAAACACGCCTAGGGAAACTCTGAAGACTTCTCAACTGATAGCCTAACAATGATGTAATGTGAAAACTCTTATCTGACCTCAAAAACCTCCACATCAGTCGATCTTAATTTAGACACTACATAACTAGGCTGACGCTGTGTCCAGCCCCGGTTCTGTCTCATCTGTCAGAGAGGCTGAAAAGTTAGTATCATGTCTGAAATCTCCTGGGTTAATGAAGTGCTGCCGCATATCAGGCATGTGTCGCAGTGCAGAAGTGGCCTGGGATCCATTCTGGCAGGACAGGTTCCTGATAAGAGTGTTTCAGTGAAAAGAGAAAAGCAGCTCAAGTGGAAAGGATTAAAAGTTAGTGTGTCAATCTTGGATTCACAGCTGTGATTGACAATAGTTATGTAATATGCCACGGTCGGTGACAGATGACTTCCTCTTTTGGACGTGAACGTGTGTGGAAACAGTGAGTCGCTGAATGATACAGGTCAAGGCTCCTCTCATTCTTGAATTCATAATCCAGTCTTAACATCCCAACGGTGCAGATTTATGTAGAACGTAAAAATAATGACTGGAGAGAGCTTTCAAATCAAATCAATATTTGCATGGTTTGATTTGACCAAGTAAAGTTACATCTCGTAAAATTCAACATGATAACACATCATCTGAGTCATTGATCTAGGTTTTGGGGGTGATAAATAGTTTTTCACATTTTATGACATTTAAAGAAAATTCAATTTGTTACGTCTTGGGTCTTGCACACAGTTTTGGTCGGTAACCTTGCACTTGACAACTACATTATGGGTAAACATATTGGAAGTATTGGTTCAAAGTAGGAATCCATAATTGGCATCAGCCTATTTGCAAACAAGACAGCATTCACCGGTGGCAGTGATCTTTTTAGACCATTATTTTTCACATAAATAATCATTCATTCCCCATTTATTACTCAGACCGTGGCAGCCCGCCACAGTTACATTCAGCGTTTCCCATCAATTGATTTATTTGGCATTTAAAATATGTAAGATCCATTTTACTGTAGAGCTTTACATATCTGCTACTCAGTATGGATGTGTTCATTCTTTGACTCTGATGCTGCCAGTGTCATTTCGCTATGTTCATTAGTTTGCAAAACATGTAATACATTATTACACGCAAACTCCACACAGAAAGGCACCCGGGTGACCCCGGGAACCCGGGTCCTTCTAGCTGTGAGGCGACCGTGCTAACCACTACACCACCATGCCGCCCTATGTAGAAATATTATTTTTATAATAGTAATGTATTATTTAATACTTATTTAATAAACCATAGGCATGTGTATGTATATTTAACTATATATGTCTTTCCTACTGCTTCACCTACTACAATTCAAAAGGTGAATTGAGCATCACAAAGTAAAAGGAAATAACATCAACTTGATGAGAAATGATAAATGTTAAGACCACAGCATGACCACATTTTCCATCAGCCTGGTGGGAGTGGCGAGGGATGGCTGAGCCACGATTATCTGGTCTAGACAACAGCAAGAAAGCAATCAGGCTCTGTTGACAACAAGGTGAAAGCTCAGTGACTGTGTTGGAACAAAGTGGGCATACTGGCCCGGCAAGATGGAGGTCTTGTGTCAATCCATGAGTTGTTTACTTCTGCCAACTCAGACTGCAGTTTCATGATGTAAACTGGGAACTGACCTTTAGCAAAACCCCTCCACTCATCAGTGAAGATCCAGTCATAGCTTAGCAACCGTAGCTAGGCAAACATCACACCACATCCATGTGTCCTGTCCACAGTAGTAGTAGAAACAGTAGTTTCAGCTCTTCTTTATTGGATTTAACAACTCAAACAAGACCATGAGATAGCATTGCATTTGCTAAAGCTATCAATCATTACAGGGGCCTGTGCTGAAATCCTCAAGCTATCAGCACCATATAATATACTGTATATAGTCCAGTATGGAGCCATCAAGAACAAAATAGTATGAAATCAAGACCCTTGTTTTACGAAATATTAAGAATTTTCAGTTGAAAATCTGCAAGCATTGGCAATGTAAATGTGCCATGTGAATGTCTCCGAATGTGCTCCAACCTTAAACTGTATCAAAGGTGCTGCATCACAATACATTTAACTTAAATTTCTCTCACGGTGGCTGTAAAAAACTAAGAAAGAGGCAAACATGGCTGATTTACCAAAATCACATTCTGCTGTACACAGCATCAGTCTCAATTGTAGATCTTTCAAACATGATCTAACAAAACTGGTTCTGATGAACACATACAGCACAGGGCGGGCTGCAGCTCGGCTGGTGCTGCAGAGAGCCCAGTCAATCACATTTTGTTATGTATGGGAGCAGCAGGGGGTATTATAGCTACAGTATAGGCTTGGCAGGCTGAGCTATATTAGTTAGGCTAGCTGGGCCCTGATCCTAGCCAGCACTGAATTCCCCAGCTGACTGAGCTGAGTGGAGCTTCTGGATGATTGCTTAGGACCTTTCAATTTACCACTCTTCACACCTGGTCCCATGAGAGGGGGGGGGAGATGAGCAGAAACAAGTAATACGAGTATGAAATTGTGTGGATGGTGGATTTCATACAGTCCTAATAGCTTATATGCTGAACAAATAACACAGCTCATTACAGCTCTTAAAATATGAGTAAATAGATATTAGTGGGAGACCTGGAAGAGTGGAAGGATCCAGATGTTTTGTTTTACACATCTCATGCACAGCAGCGCTCGTAGCTGAACATGGTATTTAACACCAGGGCACACGCACGAGCATGCCCCTACTGACCACGGATTGAAGAAACAGAGATAAAGAGGCGGAAAGATCTGAAGAATCACAGCATGATCATAGACCCTGAAGCCATACAGCACACTCTACCCCAGGGTTCACTGCCGCTCTGACATACATACACTACTTAAACTTGGGGCAATTACTGAAAAGACGATTTCATGAGCACAATTCCTTAATTAGACATGCTGTTTTGAACTGCCGACTGATACTGGTGGAATTAATCAGAAAGGAGGATGGGCTGCAGGATGGGAAAAGATACGAAGAAATGAGAGAAAGGGGAAAGATTAACAATGCTGCAGGAAGGCAAAGTTATCCTGGGAAAAGTGTGTATTTAACTATGCCAAACAAAAGAATTGATTTGTTTTTATAAACTTTTATTTGGTGTTTTTGTAGCATTGCTGTCAATATCCCTCACTGCTCCTGCATATCTGAAATAGATTACTTCTGTGTTTTGTGCATCCCTGCACTCCTGCTGTTTCTATTATTGATCAATCGTACAAGCTGAAAAATAAGCAAGTATTAACATGAGCTGGAAGTAGGTCAAAACGGTTGCGTCTGCCGACTTTGTGTTAGCTGCCTTTATATGAGTTCTTATGCCGTAACCGCAGTCAATGCCAGTCAATCCCAGAGACTAATAAAAAAAGACTTTTATTTGACTCTGCTGTTGTGTGGTTTGATGAGACAGAGGAGAAAAGTTATGGAGGTGAAATAGGGGAGAAAGAGGGACACAGCACGTCATTTGTTCAGACACTTAAAACCATCGACAAGTGAACTTATAATGCCACCTTTAAAGGTGAAGTTAGAAGTCAGACTTTAAAACCTCATTCCCTCCTGTGCTGAGCCTGTAGTTCACTTTTTTTTTTACAGATTTACATCAATTCTGTAGCAGGGTGGTTAAAGAGTGTTGATTGGAAATATTTAGTTAACTTCTGGGACAAGAGCATAAAGCCTAGGTCTGCCACATCCTCTGCTCCTCCTGTCTCCCCTTTGTGTTTGGCTTCTGGAGGAGGATCAGTGAAAGTGGTGAACAGGTGTGAGCAGGTGCGCTGAAAAGGGGGTTTGATCTCTCCCTCGCTGGCCTCATTCATCTCTCTCTGTCACATCCAGCTGTGGCTCTCTGACGCTACCTCATTGTCATTCCGGAGGGACGTCTGTCCCCCGAATTTATCTGTAGAGAAACGGCTCTTACGCTGATTATACAGAGGAAGAGGAGCCCACAGCCTGCTCCATCTTAGATATTATCTCACTGTAGTAGGTGGCAAAAAGAAGAAACCAGAGGCGTTCAAAGGTTCTCTGATATGAAAGACCAATGACAATATTATGGCTGCTGTATTAAAAATATGCTGCAACAGTGAATACAGTGATCAACAGGAAATGAATCGGATACATTGGTGATAATCAAATTATCAAGCAATAATTTGCTGGTCCCAGCCTCTTAAATGTGAGGATTATTTGTCACATATGATGTGAGGGAGACTAGGTTGGGCAAAGTCCATTTTTCACTCTTATATGATACAAACAAAATGACGTCCACTACAGCATCCGTGAGGTAAATGTTGTCACCTTGTTCGTGTAGTGTGAACATATGTGAGTGTGAAGTGTTACCTATTCCATGAACATCCAGGAGACACTATTTAATGTTCATGGACACCTGACAAATCTCTGTCTCACTGTCACCTCACCTCTAACTCTTATGTTCACACATACACACACTGGCACATGCATATTTATTCCCTTGTTCTTGGGAAGAGGATATCTGACACCTCCGAATAGACCAGAACAGTATCATTCTGTTCTAGGGGAAGTAAGTGAGGGAACAAAGTGCCCTTCAGACAGTGAAGCTGTGCGGCAGTGAACTGACATCATAGGAAACAAACTGAGTGAAAGACTGGAACGGTGCTGTTGGGTGTAGAAACCCCAGCAGCCTTAAGGTACATACATGCTTCCTTTGTAACCTCTGTAACAATTCAATACACAGTGATGCAAGTTTTCTATTATTTAATTTGGCTGTGATTTCATATTGTTAATGCTGATATAAGTATTAATTGCATTAGTGTTGAGAATTATTTCCTGTGTTTTCAAGCCAAATATGGCCCAGAACATGCCATTCAGCAACAGTCAACAGGAGCAGTGATTGGTATTGGTAATAAGGAAGAAGGAAGGAAACAGTTTTCCCCATAGCAGTAGCGACCGGGTTTAGCTTGGCTGCAGGATCGGTCTCAACCATCTTTAAAGTCGCTTAGAGGGACCATACTATGATTTTCATGATTTCGTGATGCTGGTGTTCATATGAAAAGAAAAAGCAGCTGCTGCAGCAGCAAAATTCAATGTAGGTAACTAGTAGAAGTGCAATTAAACTTAATTAGCACAGTTAATATAGATTAAATAGATCCTGGACTGGATTTGGAAAGAACAGATGAAGAGAGGTGGTAGGCGGTTTCTTGTCTGGCCTTTGCGAGCAGGCTGGACTTTTTGTTAGGGGAGCCTTAAAGAGACAGGAGCTAGAGCAAATGAGTTTCTGACAGAGGGTGAAATATGTGCAGAGGAAATACACTAATGTAGCTACACACAAACACACAGACTCATAGAATTTGTTTGTGTCTTTTCTTGTGTCCTGATGTAGCCATATCTGACTCCATATGCAGTAGTTAAAATAGATCTTTTAATCTAGGTTTTTATTGCTTTGACAGATGGGGAAAAGCTTGATGACCAGTTGCTGTTAGTATTCATATTATTTTCACTGCAAGAATATTTTGTCAGTTCATTCTTATTGCTGATAATTCTTCAAATGCTTCAGATGTTCCAATTGGCTGATATATCTTCACTGACCCAATTTATATCCTGACCTTGCCTCGTTCTGCTGCCATAGACCATAGCCACAGACATCAACCAGACAGCTGCATGATGTAATCAGCAAAACAGTGTCAGTGTGTCCAGTCAGCGCATTTTTCCCTCACAGGCAACACTGAGCAATGGGATTAACCTGATATGAGCCTATATAGTTAGTGCTCTTAGTTAATATTAATGGACATACGTTTATTTCCCATGAGACCTGCAAGAGAGGAAAAAATCAAGAGCTAGCAGGTTTTCACACAATGAATGATTAAAGGGTTGGAACAAAAACACAGGCTGCTCTGGGTTCATAAACTCTGGGTTGATTAGGTTGTAAGTATATATAAGCTAGTTTGCATTTCACCACAAATGTATTTTACCTCCTTTGCTTTATACTTGTACAATCATCAGCTATTGTTGAGCACATAACATTCACTCTGTGTGACGTTTCATCTACAGACGAGGCTGTAAAATCACGGGACATGCTGACATGATTGACATTACAGCGCATAATAAAGTCTAACAAACTCTATTTACACTGTGCTCGACTTCTCTTTTAAAAAGAGTGTAACACAGAAAGCCTGTTGCACGTCCTAACCACTTCTTTTGCCTTCAATACTACATCCATAATACTTCATATGTGGTTATCACAGTAGTTAAATATAGCATAATCACAGGGATGAGTTTGACAGAGACGCCAATTTCCGGCTGCAGCCACCACCTACCTGCTTCTGCACCGTCATGTCACTAAGATAAAGAGGCTGAACTCACAAGGTGGTATAGTCAAGGTAAAGAAGAAAATCTTCCCTTCAGAGCAGAACAACCAGGTGCCCTCACCCCATGTATGACTGTGTAGTTAGCCAAGGAGGTTAATTTGGGCTTCAGTGATAATATCTGTGTTATCGGGGGTTTGGCACTGCTCCAGCTCCGAAACAGCTTCGCTGGAGTCGGGAAGTGAAGCAGTCCTGATGCGTTTTAATGACGTGCGCGCATGTGGCCGTTCTTCCAGGTCAAGCGAGATGAGTTTAAAATTGCAATCTGTCTTCTGTGCGCTAATGTGTCCACCCAGTGAAAGACAGATATGAGAAAACATTTACCAAGGCCCCTTTGGCCCCCCTCCACGGTCCTGCGCTATGAACTTGCTGCATATCACATATATTTCTAAGCAATAGCACCTGCTACTCAAAACATTTTCATACCTAAATGACAAAATAGGTCTCTTGTTAGTAGAAGCTTGCTTCATGTCCAGCGTGTTTGAACTACTTTTGGTCTGTTCTTTTGACTTCTCAGTGGTCTGCTAAAAGAAGATGGGGACCACACATGCTTTCTTTGTACTTTACATTTTACTTACATATTTTGTGATTGTCATTTGTTGCATTGACAGTCAAAGCCAATGAAAGTGTGAAGATGACTTCAGTAAAATAGGGTACTGTAGTGTGGCTGGAAACAGCTGCTTCAACAAATGTGATGACATTGTAACCCGCGTGCCATCCCATCTGCTGAGATAACAGACATCGTGTGCAATCACAAAAGTTTGATAACTAGACGTGTCTGCTCATAAGAGGGGTCTGTTGAAGCGACATAAAAGACATAAAAGGGCTACAGAAGTATTTCTTAAGCTCAAGACCTCAATCAGTCAACAGAGGGATGACATTTCGAGTTGGTGCTTCAACCACAAAGACAAACCACACTGCAAAGACCCCTGTGAGAACGATGTCAGAGCACAAGCAGGGATTTTGCAGGGACCAGTTGTTCTAATAAATGTGTCTCTCACGATGTCAATGACCAAACCAGCAGTGTTATAACAAACAAATGACTCATCTAACAACATGCGCTGCAGCAATACTGGACTTTTCTATCCTGCAGGCAGGAGAAACCTTCAAACCATTTTCCACACTTCACTTCACTATCTACTGGAGTTCTGGTTAAAAAAAGCTAAAGTAAGTATATTGGATTCATCTTTCTCAACGGCTTCTTATTGGTAATTATGACTTTGTTCTTGACCAACCCTGTCTCCTAAGAATTACGTCCGTATAGAACGAAACTGCGTTCCCAATTACGTTCAGTATCAACGTATTTCACACTTCTCATTTACGTCAGTTGTGGACATAATGATCATTACGTTCTATAGAAACGTAATTCGGTCGCAAATACGTTCTGTAACAAAACGTAATCCGGAATGCAGTTTCGTCCTATATGGACGTAATTTTTACGAGACAGGGCTGTCTTGACACATCTCTGTGATAGAAGATGAAAATAAAAACAAGCAGATCACACAGTTTTTTAAAACTATTTCCCAGGTCAAAGTATATAACAGCTATGGCCACTTCCAGGGCTCTACACGGGCTTTCAGTTCATTAATCTCCAAAATGTAATCAGTGTCTTATGTTAGTATTTTTGTGGTACTTATAGACTTGTATGACAAATGGGATCATTACCACAGGGTTCCATTGTTACTAGACTGGACCTGGTAACATTTGGTATGTTTATTATGTCATTAGTTATTTTTTAGGCTGCTATCATCACATCACTGTGCGCTTACATAAGGTTTTAAAAGGTTTTCATGTCGACTGTTGTACAGACTGAAATGTCATGAATAGCATGAATCCAGCTACTGTCTAATTTGGGCACAGATGCTCCTTCACTTTCACTCTGAGATTAAACAATTTTTGATGTCCAGTGTGGAGGAAGGTTGCTCCCTGCAGAGACTGTGGTTCATGTCGCAGTAATGTCACCTGTCACAGCACTGCATAGCCAAACTTTGTCCTTAATGGCTGTCTTCAGTGCACTCTTTTCCAGAAATGTCCAGGCTATTACCGTGCAGCTAGACAGACCTCTACAGCAGCATCTCTCCTTCACTGTCTTCTTGTAAAAGCAGCTCTATCAGTGCTACTTTGATATTGATTCAAATGTAAAATCCTCCTCTTATGTCGTCCTCCCCTCTTATTGAAGCCCACTGACAGCACACTATGCTGTTTCCATAGAACTTGTGTGTCTCTGTGCCGGCGCCCACATTAGCATACAGGCGTGGCCTTTGACCCCCCGCCCATGTGGAGCCGTAGCGCGGACTAGCTGCAGTGGGAATCACCGGGTGTCAAGGAGACAGAGGTTCAGCAACAATTGGAGATGACAGCTCATTCATCATGGCCGAGGTATCCGTTCCACTGAATAGAACACATTCTCCACCCTAGACTCAGTCTGGCTCGCTTAATTAAAAATGGGTTCCCAGTAAACAACTTCAGCGATTTCTTCTCCCTGCAGTGCTGCCTCATTAAAAAAACAACAACAACAACAAAACATACTTTTCATGTTGGGAATTTTTCATGAATGAAAAATGCAATTGAGCTATTACGTCTGAGGACACACTTTGATTATTCTTTTTGTTCTGCTCTTTTGTTTTTCAGAGCTGTGTGTGTCTGTGAGTGAATGAGATAATGCCTTATTGTCCACTACAGTCAGAAGAAAGATGACTGTGTAGTTCAGAGTGTGCACAACTACACACACCTGGGGCCGGTTTGTACAGACAGACTCTGTGGTTTACGTCCAACAAATTGTTCTAATAATGTTTAAAGGACTAATGCACTAATAAAATGTGTTTTTTTTCTCCAAAATAAAACTACCTACTGTATAACCTGTCAGTTTCTTTAACTCTTTGATGTAAGAAACCTTCAGCAGAACAGGCTCAGGGTGGGTGGCCATCTGCCTTGACTGGTTGAGGTGAGTGGAAAGAGAAGAGAGAAAAGGAGAAAACATGATCAGGGACAATGACAGTATCTTCCTCATCCAGTCAGACAGTAGGAGCTGGGCCACACAGCCACCTCCCATGATGAGGACCTGGAAGAAGGTATAGGAAGAGGTATAGGCAAAGCCTGTATGCGTATGTGCTTTGGAGAGAAGAAACTAAGGGCCAAGTACAGGCTCATTCACATTACTGTGGATGAACAGCCTTTGAGCATACCCTGTTCCTTACCGTGCATAAGGTGCAATGTGCAGCACCACTGAGATCTGCAGGGCCCTGACAGGATGAGGAGAGTGCCGAAGGTGACCAAAGCTGCAGCTAACCACTGTTTACCACTGCTTGAATGACAAATAACTGAATGTGCCTTCTTGTGTTTCTGAATTTCATACAATGTACAAGTTAACCTCATATGGAGACTAGACGGCCAACTTCTTTTGTGGAATCTCAGCATAGAGATGTACTGTACTGTTTGCAACATTAACATTGTAGTTTAGTTCGCCGTTTAGTACAGCGCCCCCAGGAGGTTTGGAGGTGGAAATACTGAGCATCCAAGTGAAATGTGCAACAAAAAAAAACTTGTTTTCTTGTTCAAAACCTGAGTGATTGAACCATACTGTATATTTCTGTGCTGTGCTTTCTGTGTCTGCCAATACAAGGCCGATGTGCAACCTTTTCCACTGAAATAAATCTTTCCTTAACCTTGAGGAAGTTGTTTTGGAAACTCAACTATTAAACCCAATTGTCAGAACATCTAGAATGAAAGTTTGGCAGTGAATACTGTGTGATCCAGGCAGTCGAGCATTGCAGTTCTTGAAAAATGTATGTGTTTCTTTTGCAGTACACAGGATTGGAATATGTCAAGTCTTAAATATTCTGTTTGTGTGATGGTGCTGGTGAATCAGATACAGCCACTGTTCTTGACACTTTGTACCACGGATCACGCACATACAGACAGAAATAGAAGAAATAGCCTACTAATGTCTTCACCCACATGGCTAAAGAAACACTGAGACGTCCTGTGTTTCTCAAACTCCTCTAACAAAACCATAAGATTTCACCCAGAAAAGTAGGCCATAGTACAGCCAGAAGGCCAGTATCACAGTGCATAATGATGAGTTAAAACAGAATCAGTTCTCATCTCTCTAAAAACTTTAATATCCTCAAACTGTGTTGCTCTCTGACTGCTGAAAAACATTTAGACCAAACCAGGTAGAGTTCTCTTTCAAGCTCTCCGGTGACCAACATGCTCACTGAGCTGTGTAAGTGATACATATTAGACTGAAATTGATGGCATTATAATGATCTTCCTTTTATGAATCTCACATATTGAGATGAGAATACTTCAAGCAGACTCATAAAGACCTTTCCAATGCTGGTCAGAGAAAACTCCTCCGCTGCATTTTTATGGTCAAACATTCTCCATCTTATCATGAATTGCACGATAAAACTTTGTTCTAAATGTTCATTTTGAGGGCAGCAGCATGTTCAGCCAACCAATCAGCAGCCAGAAAGCAGCATGAGTGAGTTGTAAATGTAATCAACCAATTACTAATCTCAATTATTTGTCCAGATATAAAGCCCAGAAAATAAAACCTAAGTAATATTTATAGATACTTTATTAAAGAGTGCCCCTCTGAGGCACCAAGGGTTCAGCCTATCAGCATCTTCTCCAGAAAGACAGGGAATCAAACTGCTCACCCTCAGGTCTACCCACCGAGTTATCATGCCGCCCCACTAAATCTATGATTTGTCAAGTTGTTTTTTTACTTTTCTTAGATAAAACTTAAAAAAATATATTTTCACTGGCTAACTTGTTGTAAAGGCTAAAGGTTTGGACTCAGAGTTACCTAACAGACTTTGGCAGTGATCCCAAAGCTTGCGGGGAAATTAAGATAATAAAGCACAGTGCAGGTTAACAGGCAACGGCCTCGTGAATAATCAGAAAATCATTTCTTTTTCTTATTTTTCACTTTGTGCAACGTGCGTTATGTCTTTAGTTTTTAGCTTAGTTTTAGTTTAGTTCAGTCGTGATGTTTTAGTTGTATGGTGTCTCTTGTTCTGCTGTAGTAGGAGAAGCCTGGCTGGAGGAATGTATATTGTTGAAATGAAGATAAATCCTACATGACTTGACTTTAACCACAGCAAATGGTTGGAAGTTTTCTTTGTGTTGGTGTTAAAGTCATACGCTGTGTCGTAGCCTAAACCTAATAAACTTAATAAACCTAGTTAACTCTCATATTATTTTCAAAAATGAGAGAAGTGGGTTTCATCTATAAGGATTCTTTTGCTAACAATGCTAACATCCAGGATGACCTACAAAAACATGTCAGCCCTACGGAACTAAACTGCCTGCTGGCCAGTTTCCACAAACATGTCCAAAGTCTTTTATTGTCTTTGTAAAAATGGGAAATTATGTTTCTATTATACTTTTATTAGTAACAGTTGCAGACAGACTGTTGTTTCTTAGACGAAAGAAATTAAATTTAGTAATTTGAGGAAACAGGAGGTTTAATATCTTTTGAAAACACTGCTGAACATGCACTTGTTTTACCCATTAAGAATCAGATAACACCAACGAGCCCTGGGTAATACAGAACAAACAGGGCTTCCAAACATGTAATGTTCCTTTTAAAGCCAGCACAGTCTGTTGGGAGACTGAAGAGAGAAAGCAAAACACTATTTCTAATTACTTTTCTTTTTTTTGATTAAAAATGAACCGTGATCTGGTCTGTGGGGCTGTATTGGTTGTCTGGCTGATAAGTTTTTCTTGGTTTCTTGAGGCACTCTCATCTCCTTTGATTCCAATCTTTTAGTTTGTCTCTGCTCTCACTTAGCTTTTTACGCTGTTTCTCTGCTCAGCGACTCATCAGCATTATGTCTGTCCTTGGACCTGAGACGGACCACAGTAAGCCATCTTAGGCATCCTAATCTCAGGTAATGGAAGAAAATTGGTCTCATCCTCCTTTCCTACTACATCCTGAGCCTCCTGACCTCCAGGGAAGCCTATTTTAATGAATGCTGAGTTAAAAATAAATAGCAACATTAAATCCTGTAATCCGTAGCCTGTGCAGTCTGCTCGCCGGTCCATTTTTAAACATTATAAAGTCCTGAGGTGTATGATTTTTTCTTGCCAGATGGCAGAACTTTGCTCATTTAGACTAAATCAATTACACATGACATTATTTTTCTATACAGAATAATTAAATTGTGTCCCGTCCCTCAATTAGGCTGATTCATGACCAGATTCATCAAAGAAGAAAGAAACTGAGGCAAGTCTGACTCAATTAGCGGAATAATTACAACACAGTGACCTTGAATTGAAGTCAGGTCTTTCTTTTGTTACTGTGCAGAAAATGTCATGTACTCACAAAGCAGCAGAAATAAACCAAACATCTACACCTGAGCCTGCAAAATATTTGCTTTATTTTGCAGTGGTGCTAAAAAAGTTTTTGAACCCTACAGATTTTTCTCCATTCCTACATAAATATGACCTAAATTATCCTAAAACTAGCTAAAGAGAACATAGTTAAATGAATGTGAAGCATGTGAAGCCATGACTTCACTGGTGTGACCCAATAACTTTAACTAAATGTTTCCAGTAACTGTTAACCAGCCCTTCACATTGACTTGGACGGATTTTAGCCAATTTCTCCTTACAGAATATCTTTAACTCAACCATGTTGCTTAGCTTTCATGTTGCCTGCTCCAGGTCCTTCCACAGTTTTTGTATAAGACAAAGGTCAAGACTGTGCCAAAACATTACATTTCCACATGGCCTTGAGCAAACTGTAGATGGGCAGCAATGTTCTTTCAGAATAGTGGCTTCTTCCTTGTAACTGTCATACTGACGTCCAATGTTCTCCTGATGGTGGACTCCATGTATAGCACCATTCTATTTGATGCCAGAGTCAACTATAGCACTATAGCTATTTTTATCAGACAAAAAAACATGGCATTAACATTATTTTAGTCTTTAGCTGAGAAAATGTAGCGTTTTGAAACTTGATTTTGAAAATGGCTGCAGACAGAGAGTCCCCACACATGAGTTCTGCAGTCGCTCCCTTCTCCCATCACTGAACATAAGCTGAAACAGTTGCAGCCGTGGTTAGTGCCTGTATGAGGAATAGGAAAAACCATACTTCCAGTAACAGAAGTCGCAGTGGCCATCCTCAAAAAATGAAGCCGACTCCACAGTCTTGCACTGAAGAAAAGATAATGACTTGGTGGCACATGGACTAACTGTGGAGATGGTGTTTCAGAGACAGTGAAAAAAACTGCATGTAGTTAACCTCTACAGAGTATATCCACACTTTGCCAGAGAACATGAAAAGAAGCCTGATGAATACTGGCAGCGCATTCCTTGGTCACATAAAACCAAAATGAATTAGTCTGGATCAGATTGGATCCAGCATGTTTGGCATGGACCTGCCCAGGACCACCACAGCGACTGCATAGTTCTGCCTGAACAGTGGAGGTGGCAGTGTTTTTCACACAGGCAGCTTTGAACAGCTTTATTCCCTGAAAATGAAATAATTGCAAAACTGCATTTTGTTTTTATTCAAGTTATCTTATCGTAATATTAAAATGTAAGTGTGACAAATATGCAAAAACTAAAAAAAATTCAGGAAGGTGACAAATCCTTTTTTAACAGCCATGTATTTACACTTGTCCTTTGTCTGTCAAGCTGCCAATAAAATCTGGGAGAGAAATAACACAAGAGGAAAAAAAACAATCTGTGATTCAGATAAACAAATTCAGGATTTTCAAGATCAGTCTAAAGCCTCAGCGGGACCGGCTGACGTGATATACAAACATCCACACACCTTTGCTAAATCCCAGTGATTGTTGAGCTTTGTCACCATACTCGTCTCATAATCTTCAATTATTAGTGTGTTCTGTGACAACGGCATATTTCAAAGATTCGTAATGTTTGCTTTGCTTTGTGTACTTAAAGAAAAGAGGAATGGATCTGATCAGGGTGCTCAGGTGGTTTAGAGGTTTAAGATGCTGACCAGCAATCCATCCTCCCGAAGTCGAATGGCAGACGTCTTTCTTCAGCTTTACCATCAGGCATGAGGGTTGCCAGATCACCATTCATGTATCCCCCACATGTGATTTCTTCAGTCTGCATCACAGTAGTTCATTATTTACAGGAAACACATAATCCTCAAAACCCCTTCCTCTGTATGAACCAGCCTCAGGCAGCTGCCCCATGCAAAGAGTTTTACATGATGTTTTAATGAAGCCGAGACAACCCTGCAGATCTACTGGATTAACTTCTCATGCATCATTTTTCAAGTGGCAACGTAAAGTTTCTAAATTAAAAAAAATCTCATGTCAATTAGTTCTAGTCAGCTCGGATCAGGCTGAACATCTGAAAGTCACACATGATGTGGTGCTGCAGACAAGCCGAGCTCCTCTGTAATTGGCTGAGCTGTCTCGTTAAGGGCTCCATGTTCCAGCCCCTCTGGGTGTTAATTTGGTCTGTGAGTGGCTTGCAGTTACTTTGAACCTTTTTTTACTTTTAACCAGGCTGCCTGTCATCACGTCTCCTAGAACCACACCCGCGACTGTGCAGCAATTAGCAGCCATCAGCCTGTAAACAAACATCCATGCTAGACCAGGCTAAGTGTGTTTAAAACTCTGTGTGTGTGTGTGTGTGTGTGTAGTAAAGAAAGTATAGTTCGTATACAGTACTGTATGGGGTAGCCTGTTTTCACTTCTCTTCAGTGTTGCAAATCCAAATAAAGCTCTATTAGCGTAAATGGGTCTAACGAGTCACACAGTGACATTACAAATTAAATGAGTGGAACAGCAGCAGAAAATGAACCTGCAAATTACTGCAAATCTATTTACTCTGTCTGTTATTGGTAGAAATGTGCTATGCTATACAGTCATATAACTGAGCTGCCTGTATTTCAGATTTTGAGAGCGTGATGACAAAGCTCAACAATTAGCTGAGACTCAGCAAAGGAATGTGAATATTCTGTATAGCAGCAGGGGGTCCCGCTGAGGGCTTACAGTGATGCTGCAGGAGATTTGTAGGGCTTAAGTGAAAATCGGAGTTTGTTTGTCTAATTCCCTGTTTTTTAGTTTGCTCTGGTGTTATTTCTCTGTCAGATTTCAGGTTTGATAGGAAATCTAAGGTTTCATCCAAATCCCTGATCATTCACTTGTCAGCTGACACAGTGGACACTAAGCTGCAAGAATAAAGAGAAATGTTGTGTTTTTATCTACTAGTGCTGTTTTCATGTTGATTAACCTTAATAACAGACAGATACTTGTATATACTGTATATATGTAAAAACATTCATGTCATAATCACTTCTCCTTTTAAATGAATACATTTGCACTAGCTAACATAACGTGCTAGAAGACAGTAGTAATGTTTGCTGATGATAGGACAGAACATTCATTAATATTAATATAATATTATTAAAAACAGCTGCTGTACAATAGTCATTTACTATATTAACAGTGTCTACACTGTATTTCTGATCAATCTGACATAAAATATGCACAGCATTAAATAGGGCATCCTTAATCCATCGTGAAAACTCACCCGGAGGATAGTTTAACCTCTGACCTTGTGGAAAGCATGGGGCAACAGCTACTAACAACTAACATTGCCTTTTCTCATTATGTACAGATTAACAAATAACACTGTGTGTAATATGTTGTAATATGTTGAGAGGTGTTGGTACTGAACAGATTCAGTCGAGCTAATACTGAACTAATCTTTTAATTGCAAACTGTATTAAACTCAGCTTTTGTGTGTGGGTATGCATGTGTGTGAGGGAGTGATTGAGAAAGAGAGACTGCTCCCATTCTGCCAAGCAATAACTACTGTTATTGCTATTATTTTTGAAGCATTACTTGAATAATGGATAAGATTTTTCAAATCTACTAATCCTGGTGGAATTCAAACTGAACATGGTTGTGTGCTTCCAGGCAGTAACAACGGGACAACTGGGCTATTTTGGCTGATATCAGAAACCATAATGAATATGGAAACACACATGAAAACGCCATGCTGTGACTCTTAGTAGCTTGAATGAGAATGGGGAGTCTGTCGTAGGGAGGCTGGCTCAGAGGCTCAGTCTGAGTGGCACAGTATCGACCTGATTCATCAGCAAAGAAAGTTTTTCAGCAGCAGCTTCTCTCTCTGAACCTGCCATCAGAGAGCTGGTAAATCCAGATGGCAATGAGCTCAGCAAAAATACTGTTCTATACATTTTAGACCCACTCCTTAGAAAAATAATGGTACCTTAATGCACCATTATTTTTGATATGCCATGAATTGAATAACCCGCGAAACTTAACTATAAAGCTTTGGAGGTGAATAGTCAGGTGATAAGTTACTGTAGGTTTGAGACCAATTAACCCTGTCACATTACATATAGTAATTACATTTCATACAGAATAGATTATAGCTGCTTCAAGACAAGTTGATAACTAGACAGATGCAGTTGGACACTCATCAGTATAAAACAGTGCCTATGCCACAGTTTTGCTAAATGGTATAAATGGTGCATATATATATATATAAAGATATAAATAAAAATGATAACTAGCTTAGCATGATCCTATACGTCCCAAACCCCAGGATTAATGGCTAAAGCGCTGCAACTGTTAGTACCATCACAGCATCTTTATTGTTATGGTTATAATAATAAATATGTGTTTAACACTGTGGGAACTTCCTGTGTTTTCTGTCCCATCCATTCGCACCAACCACCTTCCAATGTGGCTCTATGACTGCATCATCTAATTTTCTCCGGAAGCAACAGGTTTTCTCACTGTAATCTAAAGAAGGGGGGCAGACGTTCTGAAGATCAGGTACACAGAGCAACGGAGAATTCTGAATGCCAACCTGCAGTAAAGACTTTTTTATAAAGAGTCATAATGTTAAGACTTTAGCCTTTTTTTATTTCATTTGATTGCTATGGTTCTGTGTTCAGTTAAAGGTTTGATTAAAATGTAACTAAAATAGTAGTTACATTTACATACTACTTAAAATAGTAACTCTGTATTTTTTTCCAATATGTATAAAAATACATGCAAATAAGGCTTTATTGAAAACACCAACATACAAATCTAAACTAGACTAAAATAGACGGCTCCGACTGAGCCATCTGGGTGCCGTAAGAGCTGGTTCTTTGTAGGTCGGGAGCCGAGCTGAAGCTTTGAAAATAGTCAGACTTCCCATCACTAACATCCAGATTCTAGGATCACCCCTGACATCATGATGTTGGTCATAATAGTTATCCTCCTGTTTTTGACAGGACTAATATTTATAATGTACTTTTCTAATATACTAACTTTAAACTATAAACCAGCCAACAGACACTAGGAACTATTGTACATATAGTCATGGATTTATGAGAAGCTGGTGCAAGAAAAGTCCAGCTCTAAACAAAAGTTTTATATTCATTCCAGTGTCTCTCCAGCTCTGTTTTCTTTCTTCATTCCTCGGCATGAGTGGCACTTCTTCTCCCATGCCACCCTTAGCGGACACCTGACAGGCGCAGTGAAAGGCAGCTGGCAGGACAGTATTGAAGAATGAAGTGAATAATTTATCAGAGCATCTGTGCTCATGTCCCTCATTCATCTCAGCCCCCTTTCCCTCTATTCCCTTCATCTCGCCCCCATCCCTCTTTCACCCTCTACCCACAAACCCGTCAAGAAGAGCTTTTGCCTTATGCTTTTTTTGGACTAAATCATAACTGGGCCCTGTTCTCTTTTTCCTTCAATATAGCTTCTCCTTTTCTTAGCTGGAAGTTTTTTATCCTCTGCCTCTAGCTCAGCATCCAATTTTGAAATCAGATTTTCTAGCCAGAGATGTTCACTGACGTCTATGTTTTTGTTGTATGAGCATTAAAAAAAGCAGACGATCACTCATCAGATTAAACCAGGTCATTTGTGATTCTGGCAATAGGTTGTTTCTTCACACACGCTGCTGCAGCATTCGAGGGAGAGGAATGAGTGAAATTGGTGTAATAACAGAATGCAATGATTTGCAAAATTTTAAATCCTGAAAATAATACAAAGGCAAGATATTAACTGCTGAAGCTGAGAAATGTGGATGTTTTTTTTAGTAAAAAATAGGTTGGTACAGGGGTATTTTTACCACTGTGTTGCATCACCATCTCTTTTAACAACACATGTTTGGGAACTGAGGAAGCCAGTTGTTTTAGTAAGGACAGCAAAAAATCCCCATTATACAGGCCTGTGAAAACACTTTGGATGCTGCAGGTCTGAAGCCCCTATACAGAGTCACAGAAATAACCCACCTATAACCCATTAATCAATACATGGTCTGATTCTTAAATTTATTTTCAGAACTATCTTAGACTATTCTAACCATCCAGATGAAGCAGTCATAGTCGGAGGTGCAGTATTAGTTACTGTACAGTTTTTCTTAATTTGTAAGTGCAATTATCACAACAGTTCATTGTACTTCAAAACCTTATTGATAGTAAGTCATCCAAAACATTTTATTTGTGCTTTAAAGACCTAGTTTTTATGCCAAAATGTATAGATGCTTTTTTACAATGGCAGTCACAAATTACATTATGATTGACAGAAAAGATCCGTAACTCAAACTCAATTCTAGCTCTTTTAGTATTTTAAATGAACACACTAGCATTCATTTTCACTAATGTTGTTCCTGCCAACATGGCAACAGAACTACTCACGTGATGTCCAGTGCTCAATGCTGAATGTATGGACATGAAGAGCCATAAAGCCTTCAGATAAGAGCATATGTTTTAGTAAAGCTGAATATTTTCAACCTGCATAAATACATCTTTACCCTGGTTTGCACAACCTGCAGCAAAGTTTTTTTCATGTCAGCTTGTATCTTTGCTTTGAGTTTATATATATATATATTTGAACCTCTAAAATTAGCTCTTATGTTCAACTACGTATGTTTTACTCTTAAAGAAACTGGCTTTCTGAAAGTCACGTGTGACTAATTCATGGTTTCTATATACGTATTTGTACACATTCTTTTTCTTTGGTGGGAGCTTAGTTACGTCATGCTATCAGAGCAACAGAAAGTGGTGACATTCTTTATGCATAAAAATATTATTCAGTGTGAAGACTAGAGTAAACAGGACTGAAGAGAGGCAGTGCGGAGGAATAGAGAGACTTTGTGAAGGAAGATGACTGGAGAATGTAACAGCCTGGCAAGTTATGGAGGATTGTTTTTTAATCCCTTTGCCTGGTTTCATTAGAGCGAGCCGTCATTCGTCATTGATCACTGGTTGTCATGGAGGATATGTGGCAGCCTCAAGCCCGTCGGCTCTGCTCCATCCTGCAGCGTACTGGGATCTTAATGGAATGATTCACTCTGAGAGAGACAGACGGAGACAGAGACAGTCAAACATGCAAAGAGAGGTCATAGCACTGTTTAACTCCTCCGGCTGACAGTGCAATAGTAAGATGGTTGCATGGTTTCGCAGCATGGCCTTAATGGATTTCACTGTTGTGAAGCTATTGGACAGAGTTGAGTTCACTTCCTTCATGGGTCAGGAGACATAACTGTGCTGAGTCTCCCAGTGGTTCCCAATTAACTCAACCAGTTCTATCATGATCTTCAAACATCATTTAAGTTAGCTTTGAAAATAACATGGCTGCCTATTTTGCCCCCACGTTAGCTGGATTTCTAACCTTACATTTAACTTCGTTGCAATGGAAAAATATGGGTATTTTACTTCAGGTCCATTTTATGTTCATACTGATCTATTACAAAAGAATCAACGTGTGCAAACTTTAAAGTTCTTGCTAAACATGCCAGAATGTATCAGCACATCTATGTTTTTTTGTTCAAACATGAATATAATTGAAAATACTAATGTTTTATTCTCCTGTCTGTGTGATTAATAGCCTGCAGTCAATGACCTTACACATTTCTTTTTGCTTTGAGTGGTTAGCAGACTATTCTGCCACCATGTAGACAGAGGATGCACACTGAAAGTGTTCACCAAGGAATCATGTTAGTGCATGCTGGGCCAGATGTCATTTGCATCTGCACAGATTTTGTTAAAAGCTATAGTACTTTATTACTATTCTACTACTTCTTGTCTTTTTAACTATTATGCCTCACACTGAGTCAGCTGCACCTTCAATTTCAATTTTGTTCCTTGAAAATGACAATGAATCAAAGATTTTATTATTTATTATAACGATTTATCTGTTATCTAATCTTTTTAAATATTGGTACTGGATGTTAAATAAAGTTTTCCTTGAAGATCACTCAGTATTGATGCTGCTACTCAGTTGTTTAATTTGTGCTCCTTTGTATGTACAGTATGTGTAAATAATCATTATGTACAGGTCATTTGCGCTGGACTGACCAGCAGTATGTTCATGGTCTTCCCAGGGAGACTCAGGCTTTGACTTTATACGAACCCAGTAATGATAGACTGCTGTTCATATGCCAGCCACATTCTCTGACAGGAGATAATGGATAATAACAGGATCAATGATCTGTCTTTTCTGACACGTGTGAGTACAGCGTACTGGAATGAAATAAAATACATTGTGAGGGAAAATGAAAACAAACATAATAAGATAAAGAAAAATTTAGTCCAGTTCAAACTTTTCTATCACTGTCGTCATAACATCATTAGTTAATATCCGGCGCACAGGCAGGATAAATATTAGTGTTTTGTCAGCCTCTATGGCTGAAAAAGAGCCTGTGTGTCAACGTATAATCTCACCTGTCAACAGCATCAGAGGTTAGAAACACTTTGGGAGAGATGGAGAGCATTTCTGGCATGGGCCTCAGGCAGACTGTACTTTTAAATTTACACTATTTACATTTACTGTGAGACTTTGTCACATATCATCCTCTGCTTCCTAAAAGCTCTTCGTGCACTGACACCTACAGACATGAAATCTTCCAAATCTAGAGTCTTTTTCATGGCCTTATAATAAAGTGCTGTATTTTTTTTAACACACAATAACAAATGGCTCCAGAGACTGCAATATTCATTTAAAGCCATGAAGAAGAAAGACACCCACTACAAATGTTACCAAACTGTACCTTTTAGTAGCTGTTGTCACTTGTTATACACATTATAAATGGGGGTTAACAAGGCACTAATGCACCGCTCAGTTGGTTATCATGTACAGGAACTTTGTTGTCATGGTTGACTTGGTTATGTTTAGGGAAAGATCAAATAATGACTTACTATAATGCTAGGTATAGCTTAGGCATATGAAAGCATATTTCTAATGTCAAACTAAATCTCCTAAACCATTTGAAAAAGTTGCTGTTACATACTTAACAATACAACCTACCTGCAAAATCCATGGTGACACGCCAAAGATACAATATGCAAGTAAAGTGAATCGATTCTAGACTGGAAGCCTCCACTAGAAGACAAGAAGGTCTCCATGAATGCTTCTCATCATCACAAGTGAGAACAGTCCAACAGCTGCTCAGCTGACACCGAATCTAAACTGCTGCGTGGATTATAACAATCATTCAAGTTCAGTGTTTGGTTCATGTGCTGAAACATACTTGAAGACTTTAGAAAAAGGAAAGGCACTGTTTGTATTTTCCTGGTTTTAATCATGTCAGGGATCTCACATTATCTTGTAGGATACCTTGAGAAACATGGGAATTCATTTTTCCCGCTATGATGGTAAGCTATCCAGGTCCAGAGGCCGCAAAGGAATCCCGAATCCGGAAGGATGCTCCTTCCACCATACTATACCAATGGTATGTTTTCATGGATTTTTTTTGCAACTGTACCAGAAAAAAAATATTTTAAAAAACCTGTTTTGTGTGTCATTTTGTTCCATTTACTTCAAACTACTGCTCAGTATATTTATGTTTTGGCACTGAATTTAGAATAAAGTTAGACACACAGTCTAAGAAATTTAGATCATCGTAAACCCCATTGATTCATTTCAGAAAAAGGATATGCTCCTTCTACTCCAGGGTTTCACTTTGCTCTCTTTTGATTTGAAAATGGATGAGGATGAATGACATTATGAAGAAGACTGAAGTATTTGGAGTTAGAATAGTGGAGAGATGAGCAGTATTACATTTTGTTACAGAGGAAAACTGGTTGTAGCACACAAATTCAAATTGTGTAGATAATGTAATTTATTGCTAGTACAATACCACACGTGGCCCATTTTAATAAACACTGCACCATACTGTATGGTTCTGATGCAGTCTATTCTTCAGAAGAGATATGTAGAAGAAAGAGATTGACAGAAAATGACTCAAGGCGGTGGATGAGATGATGCTGTGAGCCACGGTGCAGTGAAATTCAATCCCTCACAGTGAGACAAACTGTTCCATTAGCGACTCGCTGTCCTTTCAATTTCTAAGCCTGTTGATTAATAGCTAAAGAGCACTGTCTGTCACAACGGGAGTCTAACTTGGCGTGTCTTCCTGGCTTCTCCTCAGCCAAGGCCCCCCTATAATGAGCCTGTGCTCTCTGTGCCCGGCAGCAGATTGCTTTGATGCCTATTTACCCAGTTTCTGTTGGCTCACTGTAAAAAAAGGAAAAAACCGCCCACTCACCTGCCCCCCGCCTAAAAATTACAACAGTGTGCTCGTGGTGTTGAGAAAAAATGAGATAGTACCATCAGTACAAATGAAAATCAGCGGGGTGTTGTCACTCACTTTAATGTAATGCAGTCAGATGTACATTTCCAATTTCCATCACCTCTTGCTTAGAGTTCTGTTCCTATGGCTTGACTGGCCTCATCAAGAGCTTAGCAGACGGGCAAACACGCAAGGCTGCATATTTCACCCGTAAGGATGAAATAAGAGAATGGCAGCAAAAATCAATTGGCTCTGGCTTAGACGCTCAGTAATGCCTCGATGTTGGGGTGGAATGCTAATGTTGTTCCAGCTCTTGATCAGTGCCCTGTGGAGACGGACTCTCATTCTGGCTTTCCCTCCTTTTATCTGTTTTATTCCTAAGAATTCCTTTTTATTTTACTTCATTAACTTTTGAGGGTGATCCACAGTCTTCTTCTGTCTTTTGTGGAGATTGTACAAATGTGAAAAAGCGTTCCAGTGTATCAAAAACTTGCTCATAGAAAAAAGCATTTGAAGATCAGTAGTGAAGCTGCATGGTATGCACTGAAAGCAGTGTGATAAAGCAGAATGTAATAGCGTGGAGGTGGATGAGAGTGCAGTGAGCCACAGAGGACATTTATTTTGTTGACTGGCAAACCAATCTTTATTTTCTGCATATAAATAATTGGTGGAGTGGCCCTTTAATGAATCTATAAATCTGGAGAACAGAATCCACCTTTTTCTCCTGGACCTCACATTTAAATACAACTAAACTGCTGCAGGAAATATGCTTTGACTGAAACATAATTGTGACCAGATTACATTTTCTATTAACATAATGAAGAACACGGAAGGTCCACTACAGCTCTGATGTCCTAATCCATCATGCATGAGAGCTGGACTATAAATGGGTTGTCTGAAATCTGCCACACTCCCGAGCCTGCCCGGTAATTGATACATCTGTAAATGTGATTGTCTTTTAGAAGCAATTTCCATCCAGATGACAGCGGCGACACGTTTCAGAGGATTGACACTTGCAGTGTTAAGACCAACGCTGCCTTTTGCATTCTGCTTACTCCCCTCACTCGCCGACAGATGAGCGGTGGATTTTTGTAAACGATTGTTTTCTTGATTTCCCCCGTGACAACTAAATTGAAAGGCTTCCCTGATTGATTGCACAGAAATCCAGGCACTTACATGCTGGCACAAGCTGTCACCCACAGATAAACCATTCCTACTCACCTGAAATGAAAATTCACCTGACAGATATGAGCAAGAAGTGGGGATATTTCTGCACAAAACAAGACACTGTTCAACAGTCGTTAAAAAAATATATCAACTATCTGAAAACTATCAGGTATAATTAAAATGCAAGTGGGACTTAAGCTGTACTAGTGTGACTGACAGTTCAATCAGTGAGATGAAGAAGTTAGAGATGAGAAACTCCTCTTTTGCAAGAAAATGAATAATAAAAAGCTCCAATAAAATATGAATAAAAAGGAAAAAGGGGTGACTTTTAAAGAGTTGGAAATCCAAAAGAGTATCAAGACTCCTGGTGAATAAAAATGGTTCTTTTAAAGAAGCTTGCGGGAGCCGCATCTCAGCCTTGAATTCTGATCATTAACAGCGGTGGGCAGTTCTGAGGAGACTTACTGCCATAGTGTAATCTGTCATCTGCCTGGAATCCACTGAGCTGTTCAGGTACAGTAATGTAATCCAATTTTTATAAGTTCTTAACTAAATAACTAACTTTTTATCTTAACCTTTAAAGCGGCATCAATACATTTATATTAATATTAGAGAATTATTATGTGCAATAAGAAGTGTTAGCTGTTGTGAGTCTTTCAGCATCTTTCAGCTCAACAACCTGAAGCTGCTATGATCAACATTTTCATTTGTTGCATGGGAAACAGCATGCATGTAGGGACACCTTCACAATCCAGAGCACAATTAGCATTTTGGAGTAAACAAATGAAGAGAAAGATGCTTGTAGAGCTAATGTGACTGAGTTGCACGTCCCAGTTGGCTATTGGTGTTAGTTAGTAGGTTAGTTAGTCGTCTAAGGAGCCCAGGCTGAGTGTTTTGATTCCCAGTAACTCCTGACTACATGTTGAGGAGTCCTTAAACAAGACCGGATTTTGGTATCCAGCCTGAGTCACCCCGTAGACAGCTTCCCCAGCGGTATCAATAAAGTATGTCGTTGTTATTATTATAGTGGTTAGATGACTTACAGCTAATGTAGTTCACTTTCACAGCTGTAAACCTTTTGTGCCACTAAAGGTCAGTTTCCTCAGATCAGCATATGCTCACAGCACAGCGGACGAGCATGCACGTCAGTTCATACTAAGGTTGGGGATGTGTACGTACATGCGCACTAAAAAACACGACAAGAGCTTCTTTTTTTGTTGTATCTCACTGAACAGCAACAAAACGTAAGAAAATAAAATGTGTTCTTCTGAACACAGAGCCAAAGATAATCCAAGTGGCCAAAGATTCAATGAATGGAGGTTTAAGTGTTGTAAAATGTTAGTGTTAAATACATTTAAAATAATAACTTGGCTCCACACTGATGTCTATTTTAGGTCAGGTTTTAATTTGACTGTTCTGAGTCACGCTTTTAACCAAGCATCCAAGGCAACATCATTAATCCACTAGCAGATGGAGAGGTCATGTTTACCAGCTACAGCGAGACATGTGTGTCAGTCCCAGTGACAAATCAGCCCCTGTGTTGCTGCAGTCACATACCAGGCAAACAGATTTAATGAGAGATCACTTGGTATATACCATTTGTGACCAAGAGGCTGATAATTCACTGGACGAAGACAAGCCCTGCTGTTGGGGAGAGAAGGTTATTTAGCAGGATTAAGTGAGGGATTGTGTTTTTGATTTAAAGTTAATGATGCACAGAGCAGATTATCTGTTTGTTTCTCAACAATGTGTTGTAGCTTTTGCTGTAAATATCTACTTGCTTTACCACAAACACTTCTTCTTCTTCTTCTTCAAGCTCTTCATCAGTTTGAAACACTCGCATAGATACAGCCTGTATGACATTGCTTCATTTGGTTATGCACTTATCTTTTTTTCTCAACATGCTGTTACAGAGAGTAAATCGAATGGAAATATCTGACGTATTAATTGCATGTGCAAACTCACCCAAGCCACTGTGTACCAAAGCTTTATGGATTAGTTTGCTGTCACTTTCTCTTTGGAAAGCCTTCCATTGCGGGTAAGGGGATTAGGACTCGGCTGGTCTTAAGAACACTTGTATATTAATAAGTAATTGTGCCAGCTCGGCTGCAGTCGAGACCCAGCATACATTCTGAATCATAACCACATAAATAAATCAAAGGATGTAGGTTACAGCTAAAAACCGAGTGGTTTGTTCGGTCTTAATCCGACCTAGAGCACCTTAGGAGTGCACTGTCTCAAAGCTCACCGCCCAGGCATCCTAATGAGCGTCAAAATGTCACTGACAGCTGAGGAGAGGATGGGAAAACACACAAAGCTGCTGGTACAGCCCCTTTCGGTATGCATCAGAAGTTTCTCCATTTGTCTGGGGAGTCTTCACTTTTGGAAAGAAGGTTAAGAAAAGTGGACAACTTCTTTTATCTTTCCTGGAACCTTTAGCTGTTTGTGCAGCAGTTTGGTTTAGTGGAGAAACCTGTGAAAAGTAGAAACTTTGCTTTGGACAAATCAAATCTAAGATTTGTCCAAAATAGTCACAAGATTTTATTTTTCATAATCACTGTTGTTTACTGGACATATGACTTTAGAAGCATTAGCAGAGTACTTTAGAAGTCTGTTTCTTGACTGTGCTGCAAACACAGCATGCTGACTGATGGTGTTTAAAAATCAACCGAACAACTAATGCATGTGTTTAGCCTTATTTACTATCAACTGAACGTCACCGTGGAAAAAGAAACACGTATAATTAACAAAACCCTGAAACTGGAAGCGATATGCTTAAAACAACAGCATCTTTAAGTGGAAGGGATCAAGCGTCTTCGAATTTGTGTGCGTTTTTTGCGTTTTTGTCATCGTCCTGTGCAGGCAGTTAGAGCATATCGCTGATGAAATACCAGCATCACAGTATGGCAATTAAGGCAAAAAGCAGGTACCACTACCGGAAAACATAATACACAATTAGTCTAATTAAGTACTGATTGTGAAGTACTGAAGTACTGGGTGTTGTCACTGTAGCATCGTGATCCAGCATTCACTTTTTATACACGTTTCATCAATGTAAACAAAGTTTTTGGTCAAATGTGAAACTTTGAGAATAATAAATAAATAAATAAATAAATTCTATTAGTTTTTTAGAATTTGTTTTTAAGCTATTTACATGAAAAACGCTCTGATAAACCAGCACCAAAAAACAAAGTTAGCAACTAGCTGAGTATTTATAGATAAAGATCCAGATATTTCTCTCAAAAGACAAAAGCAGAGCAATTTACAATCATGGAGGCGACAGAAACCGGACTTCAAACAACTGCTAATTTTGCTTAGTGTCTGTCGGTTGTTTCAGTAATTAAATATATTACCAATGTCAACTTTCCTGATGAGTGGCTCCTGTGTGGCACCAAAAAAGTTTTAAATATCTGGGATTACAGCTTTTGCTGCTGTTCTGGGAGAAAAATATTCCACTGTATTATATACTTACTCTAGCATGTACACTGATGTTACATTACATTATGCTTGTAATACGTCATGTGAGTTATTAGAGGTCATATTATGCTTTTGGTTCTCTGATGCTACATATAAATTGTTGTGAAGCCCATGTTACAGCTCAAGGTGAATGTGTTTCACCTACTCAATTCAATTTTCGCCCCCATCTTGTATCAGTGGAACCCCAGAAAAAAATATAAACTCTAAATTAAACATAATATGTCTCACACATCTTAGCAGCAAATCACACTCTTCATTTCTTCAAGTTGCCCAGTGAGTGTTCAGTTATGCAATTTCAGTGCGAGTGGAGAGGCATCATATCGCACATCATCTGGAATCAGACAGGAGAGACAAAAGACATCTCAGATCCACTCCATCCTGCCATGCATATTAGGAGACAAGGTGGCACATCCACAGTACTCCATCATGTCCTGAGATAGGACAGCCTGACAGAGTTATTATATTTTGTTACTGCCTCTGATGCCTCTATACTGCTAGAGAAATATTAGTTGATACAGCTCATGATTCAGACATCTTGGATGTTATATTTAATAAATGAATTGGCAGGAGAGTTTTATGATGGTGGTTATTCATCCCGGGCTGTAGTCTAAGAATGAAGGTAAGATATTTTCTCAGGCTGTTAATAGATTTTAGACTGAATAGACTGACAATAGATTTTCTGCATTTTGTTCTCAGTACACAGTTGAATGCGTGAAGGGTTCAGTACGGCTGCTTTGAACGGAGATTTTCATGGCGTGCTAACAGGATCTTAACATCCTGCACTCCCACCAAAACATCAGATCTACATCCCACACTGTGAATATAGCATTTTTAAAATAAGCTATGTTTACACATTCACAGTACATAGTTAAGATTAAGTATTTAAAAAAAAACCCAAAAAATGTTTCTCTGACCTAAACCAAAGTGCTTTTCTTAAATAAGCGTTACTGCACAGGACATCTGGAGTTGAACTCTGGTCTGTGACGTATCCTCATAATCCATCCGGTATGCTGCACTCCCTAAAAAAGGTGAATGTGGTTGTGGTTCAGTTGCATAGAAATGTATTTTTTAACCCTTTCATGCATGGTTCAAAAGCCACTTTCTTTAATATGCATGTGTTTTGTTTTGCTGTGCAGCTGAGTGGACATATAAAGAACTGACAATTACATCTCCAACAAAAAATTCTCTGGAATTGTTCTTATCATGTTCATGCTCATGTAAAGGGTGGTAAAAAATATAAAAAAACTGTTGACTGAAAGGATAATAATTCATGCATGAGAGGGTTAAGATACACAGTTACATACACCAGTGGGAGAAAAAACCACAGGAAGTGTTACGTTATTCAATTTGTGGAAACAGCTACATCCCCTTTTTTAACATAGATACAATACATGTGACAGCTACCTCTTCTTTTTCCTCATGCAGATGTGCCCCTGGCGTGCACACTTTAAAATCAAGTAAAAAATTAATGATTTGTATACATGCCAGAAAAAACTGTGTCCTCCAGGAGGAATCTACCTGGGGAAATCAGGTTTCTCTAATTATTGTAAGTTTCATGATGTAAGTTTTCGTGATAAGCTACAGGAGGGAAATGTTCATTTAAGTGCCTGCACGGTAAAAACAAATCATTCAGGCTCTGTAACATCTACAATTTTACTGTTCACTATTTAAATCGTACAGGTTACGACCTGTCTTGTACCTATCAGGGCAAGAAATACATCAGTATCCGATAGCAACAGTGACGGTGTAATTTGCAGCCTGTAACCTAAAGTGATACTAGTTATTTAAATGTAGCAGTAATTAGGGACATGGAGACCTACTAGTCTTCTATGGTGAGTATATGAAGTAACCAGCTCTTGGTGTAGGTGGACTGGGCGGTCGCCTAAATGGCCACTTGCAAGTCCTCAGAAAAGACTCTCTTTGCTCCCTGTATGAACCCCTCATGATTCTCTCCCAGTGCTCCACAATAAAGTGAAGCACAATAGTCCTTAGGACCACATCATCAATAGAGTTTCATGTTGTCTTGTTTGCACATTCTGGTTCTGGTTTCCAAGTACTCACTGACCATAGCCCCACTTTGAGTTAAATCCACACTACAACGTTTGTCTTCATATTTTATTCACAGGGTCAGGGTTAGGGGTTCACGAGACAGGGGGCGCCAAACTGTAATCTAGCCTAACCAAAAATAGGTAGAGGAAGTCAGCAGTGCTGCTTGGTAGGGGTGAGTTAATTTGTCCTCTGAAACTCTTGCTTTTCACGGGAAGCGGACAGGTCTGGGTCAGCAGGCCACTGAGGGAATGTGTCTTTCATTTATGTTTGATTTGGAGCAGCCTCACACTGCAACACAACGCAGCAGGGTTGCAGTCTGGGTTTGTATTGTAAATTTTGTATTGTTTGATGCTGAGGGCTGGAGGCACAGCACAGCGTGTTTAATTGGAAGAGGAGCTTGTTATGTCCTCTCAAGCTGAACATGATGAAATCGTATTTTGTCTGCCTGTGCAGCATCTATGAAGAGAGGCTCTGCTGTACGCTCCTTCCCTCAATCAAGTCTCGCCAGCAGTTTAACATAATGATTGTGTCTTTATCTGGCACAATTGGCTTCATTTATTTAAATTCCCTTTATTGGAAGAGTTCAGAATTTCAGCTCCAGTCAAACTCCATTATGAGAAAAACTCTTGTCTATTCTTTTTCATATTTTTGTATATTCCACTGTGGAAATTCTGCTGTAAAGCCACTGAGCCCCTGTGGGTGTGTGGAGATAGACTTGTGGCGGTTCAAACACCGAGCTCAGCGAGGCCGCATCATAAAACAGCATTCACATTCCCACAGCACAAAAGAAGTCTTGTCCTAGTGCTTCTACTGTAATGAACACCATGCCTCCACACAACTCGGAGTTGCCTGGGATTCTTGAAGTTGCAAATCCTCTTTCAACTTAAGTTTCCAACAGTCTTTCTGTCCCAGGAAGCTGGGCTCAAAAACTGATCATCTGGGTTTACTGGTTCAACCTTACAGACAAAACTAAAGCACTGGTAAAATTACTGACATACAAATATGATAAAGGGAAATGGAGGATATTTAAAGGACTGTTTAAAAGAGACAGACTGAAAACAATCTCATGTCTGCACATGTTAGTTAGGCTAGTCAGCTAGTTAGGGGGCAATTACCTTAGATTAGCATAAAGATTGACAGCAGGCAAAAGGCTTGCATGGCCCTCAGAAGTCAGTTATACCTGTGTTGTATCTTCAAAGAGAAAAACAAATCTATATATACTGTATTTATAACAATATATATAAACTATATATATATATATATATATATATATATATATGTGTGTGTAGTCCATTGTCCATTGTGTTTTTTGGGCTGCTGCTGCAGACTAGTTACGGACTCCCCTAAAAGTAACCTGAAAATAGCCGCCTACAACACTTTTGTGTGTCTTTGAGCACAATTTTTTGCGCCCCAGAGTTCTCCTATCTTTTATATTGGAGCGAGATCTACTGCACTTGTGTACTGTATATCCAAATCAATATGTGTGTTGCAGTATTCTGTGTACTCCAAACCTGCTTCTGCATTAAAAAAGGGAGTCATTTCTTTCCTATAGATGGGGAACATATACAGTGGATTTATCTCTGTGTAGACACACTTCAGATATGCAGATGTGTTTTAAAAAAAGTTTGGTCTAATCATTATCATTTATCAAGGCTTTTGATTTCCAGTTGAGAAGAACTGTTTTTGTTCTTGGCGGCACTTGAAATTAGCTTTGCCAATTTGAGTATAAGTTGATTTCTGAGAGGTCTCCAAGTAAAAAGAGCTGTGGGGGTGCTGGGATTCTGCAGTCCAAGATGGAAGAGAGTGTTTGTGTTAGAGTCCCACAAGCAGCGCGCAGGTAGGCGAGCCCAGTGTGCGTGGAAATAATTAGCTGCTGGTTTCTTCTCTCACGGCTCTCTGTTGAAACCTGGACAACCAAGGTGTGTGTGTGTGTGTGTGTTTGTGTGTGTGTTTGTGTGTGTGTGTGTGTGTGCGTGTGTGTGTGTGTGTGTTTGTGTGTGTGTGTGTGTGTGTGTGTGCGTGTGTGTGTTTGTGTGTGTGTGTGGGTGTGTGCGTGTGTGTGCGTGTGTGTGTGTGTGTGTGTGTGTGTGTGTGTGTGTTTGTGTGTGTGTGTGTGAGCTGGACTGAAAGTGGGATTTATCATCTGAGGCAAACAGTGAGTCTTAAAGTCTGGGCTTCTTAAGCTATTTCTGAGGTCCCCCTGTTTTTGTATTACAGATCAGGGTAATGATCCAGTTAAGTGTGGAGCCTGAAAAACAGTCAGTCATTACAGCACAAACTGATTGTTTATAATGACACAGATGGCCAGTTCTTGCTTTTCACTGTCTGTGAGCATCCAAACATAGAATAGTGGTTGACTTTTTCTTCTTGATGTCAGAGGTTCATCGGGTTTTCTATTGTGCATGAGGAACAGTTCCAGGAATTTGATAGAGTTGTCAGGGTTCGGAAAGAGAGCACAGCTGATTTTCAATTTCTTTTGAAACTGCTGCTTGCTGTCAAAATTAACTGGTTACAAATGACAGATGAACAAGTCTGAGTTGTTTTGTTTAAAATTGGGGCAAGCAGAAAGTAAGACGTGGTCTTTATCCTTTGTTCTGCATCAACAGGGTATCTCTTTACCACTGAGGGTGTCACAACAACAGTTGGTAAGTGGAGGATTGTACTGAGTCAGTGTGGAAGCCTGTGAAAGCGCCACCGTTTCCAACAGCTCACATGAAAAAGCCAAAAATCACACAATCTTCAGAAAGAAAGAGGTTGTCAAAATCACATAATCACAAAATGATCATGTCTTTTTCCCATCCTGTTTTTATTGTTGGTTATTTCATTGCCCTTTACTATTTTAAAATGTATTTATTGTGAATCACATTAACTCACATTAACACACACATTGACATTCAGTAGTAGTAACTTTTAGAAGCATGTATTTTTAACTCTGTAGCACTAAACTGTAGGTAAAGACTCGAGCATCAGTTAAAGAGCTTTGAACTAAGGTTATTTCTGTAACCACCAACAAAAAAGGATGCATAGCTTCTTAGTGAGAAGATGCAGAGATCATTTCAAGTCATATTTGTGTGAATCTGTCTAAATCCAACTAAAAGTAGAAAAGTTAATTAACATGAACCTAAAGATGTTAGCCACTGTGAAGCTAAGCTGAATCCACACAGAAAAAAAAGAATGTTTTAAAACAGAAAAGCTAGTTATGGCTGTTATATAAGTTATAGCTGTTAACAAGTTAGTACAGTACATTCTCATCAGCTCAACAGACTCCAAAGGGTCCTACAGTAATGCACAATTATTCACACTGGGCAAAGGAACTAGTGAGGTGAGTGTGTGTTAAACTGAATTTCAAACACACCATTTGCTTCCAGTTAAAAGAGGTGAATTTTTTTATTTCATCTTTCAGTCTGACTAATGAGGGAAGTTCCTTCTTGTCTATCTTGCAGGGAGGGAGCATAAAATCACCTTCATTCTCATGTAGTGGGTTAAAGATGGCTTTGATAGAGGAGCTCCAGTGTGGAGGAGCCTCTCCTCTGAAGAAGACATCTGTGGCCACTGCTGGGCTCTCTTCCTCTCCCTGTGGCATGCATGGCACCTGGAGCTGGATGTGGCCCTCTGAAAGGGGGCCTGGCTGGGGGTCCTCATCAGCTGCTGCTACTATTGAAGGATCTGCCAGGCTGGCTGGATGGTACAAAGGGTGATTTTGGAAGATGCTGCCACAGAGTCCAAAACTCATAACAGCCAAGTAACAGTACAGATTTGCTGTTGCTGGTGTTACATTTACATTACATTCATTGCATGTGATGTGCAGTTGGTAACACGATGTCCCACAGTAGCAGTAAAAAGCCTCCATCAGGTGCCTTCATGTATACCTGTGTATTAACATTGTCATTTATGTCAAGGGTTTTGTATTTTTTCTAGAGCTACCACTAACTGCAGGTTGTGGGAGAGGATCAGAGGAAACACACTCAAGAAGCCCTACGAACATACTGTTACTGTAAAACACCAGCATCATTTCATTCAGTCTAAGACAGCGGCAACATTAAACATGAACACACACACACTCTCTCTCTCACGTCCTACACGCAGGCAGCCTGACTCATAAACTCACGAACCCCCAATGGGTCACAAACTCAGACCTCACAGAGGCTCTAATTTCCATGCACTCTTTCCCACATTTTAACACATCCACATATAAAAGTAGGAACAAACAAAAATAAAAGAATGGAAGAAAAATCTCATGCATAATCAAAACACAGCAAACAACAGACCCAAGGGGACTAAACAAAGGCTGGCTTATCAGAGGGCCTGAGGTTGTCAAAAAGGGGAAAACCATTGCAAAATAAGTTTGTGATTTCAAAGTGTCTGACTTATTTTCTTGGGGCTTATTAGGCCTTATTTTGTTCTTATGCCTGTTCAAAAAACAAGATGAAAGAAAAATACAAACAAGACAGAAGTGAAGTGTCTGTGGGGGAAACAATGCACCCTGTGGGGGAACATAGGTGCAAGTCAACAACACTCAGTTCTCTCCTGTAGTCTGGCCTCACCATCAATTAGATTTTAAGAATTAAATTAAGAAGTGTTGTTCTAGATTCCTTCACTTTTTTACTTCAGATTTCAGGCTTATCATAGAAACTATTTTACAATGCATT
Source organism: Ctenopoma multispine (assembly GCA_034779795.1). Classification (NCBI taxonomy): domain Eukaryota; kingdom Metazoa; phylum Chordata; class Actinopteri; order Anabantiformes; family Anabantidae; genus Ctenopoma; species Ctenopoma multispine. The sequence continues at coordinate 2,858,902 of JAUYWH010000011.1, read as the reverse complement.
TACCCCCTGAAATATACAGCATAGTTGTGTTGTGTTGTCATGCATAATGCATGAAGAGGTGATAGAAAATCATCCATGGTTAAAGAAGTTACAATCATAATAATGTTTATGTTGAAGATAATTGTGTAGAATGTTGTTGCTGGTAGAAACAAATGCGCAGATAATTAACACCAAGTTCCTATGGAGCCTCCGAGCCTCTTTCAGCGTATTGTTTGGGTTCATGTTGTCTTATAGCCCTTTTTATACAGAAAACTGTACATAGAATTATTTAGAAAACCCAACAGTCCCACTTGAGCAGCACTAGGCAACAGAGGAGAGGAAAAACTCCCGGTTATCTATCTTGAGCTGTTAAGGTGAGTGGAAAGAGGAGAGAGAAAAGAACAGCAGGCAACAAAAGAACAACAACAAGCAGCAGAAAAAACACTGGGCTAAAGTTCCAAGGCCATAGATACCAGCAGAAAAGTAGAGAGGATGAAGCTATGGGAGAAAACACAAAGTTAATAACATGCCATGGTGGTATATGAGTGGATGGAGAGGAGAGAAGCTCTGTGTGTCAAGGGAGGTCGCCCAGCAGTCTGAGTCTGTAGCAGCATAACTAAAAGGGGGATTCGGGGTCACCTGGACCAGGAGAGGAGCTGGATGACCTTTTGCTTGGCTAAATGTTTTGTTTCTAACTGCAATGAGAATGAAGGAATTGGCACCATTTCTTCCTTGTGCCTCTGGTTTATTTACCACAGCAACAGCGTTGTCCAGATCTCACTCAGAACCAACAGAGCGACAAAAATGAAATAATTGTTCATAACACAAACAGACACGCTGACAATATTAAAAGAAAACTTTTATATAGGACTTTAAAGTAGTCAATTTCAGTTCTAGAAAAAGTGGGACCTCACATTTGACTTGATGAGAAATAAAGTTATATACACTTCTGTAAATGGGAAATGCCATAAACCATAATCCAATTAAAATTTAATTCAAATAACTGAATTGAAAGGCTTCAACTGAGAAGTAGTCCCTGTAGTTCAAAAGAAATTTTTATTAAAACGTTTCTCACGCATATAAAATATGGCATAGTGCTGTGTTCAAGCAGCACCACAGTCACACCTGGGAGCTTCCTGCACAGTTCTGGTCTGATACTGAACAACACCACTATGTTCAATGTACAGTTCACCAGTTTGTGGTTAAATAAGAGCATCACTTTTATTGTTACACTTTATTCTCTCGTATTTTTGCAGACTATTCAGATGTTAAACTAGCACCTTTCTGTTCATAAGTACGGTTTTCCACCCTTTAGGTTTCTGCTGCTTAATGAAACTGCATTTGCAGGGACAGTGTAATGACATTGTTTATAAGCTCCCAACCTTGGTAACAGTCATTTTCAGAATAGCAATGTTCCTACAGTGCTTTCTGGGTGAAAACAGACAAAAAAATCTATGCCACAGGTATAAACAGAACGCAGAGAGTACTCAGTGTTGGCTGGTGTTTGATTAAAGGCCTGCAGCCACTCCTTAGGGAGCAAGACATGACAAATCTATCCATGTGAGTAGTTGCTGTCAGAGCGTGCTGACGTTAGAGTGACGTGGTGAGAATGTGTGCTCACTCGCAGCTCGTGTTGGTTTGTGTTCGTCTTGATGTTGGAGAATAATCAATACTTAACTCATCTCAGGAGAAATGGGTATCTGACTACAACTGTAGACCAAAGAGAGCTAAGTACCTAAAGGCTGCAGAGCACAGCAGAACAACAGCTGGCCTGAGATAATGGAGGTGTTGGATTGTAGATTATTACCACCTCTACAATAACCATATGCTCTATACAGCTTGTTATATCAAGTATATCAATATAGATATGTATCATCAACATATCGTGTTACACCAAAGTTAATGGATTTGTTCAGCTCATGCGAGAAATTGGTATTTGCCAATTTGCCCTAGGTTCTAAAAAAAAAATCAGAAAGAAGGAAACAGACGTTATGCATTACAAGCAGAAAATGTTTGGAGACAGCATCTTCATATTCACACCTCAAGATCAGAGAGATGCCTGTGCGATTCCTCCTTGTAACACAAAAATAGCTGGCACCTAATGAGGCGAATAAAATTCACACGGTGTGCGGGTTCACTGGAGGAATGAGAAAAACTATTTTGGTTTGACAACAAGGTTAAATAATTGTCGCCCTGCGTTGTGTCTCTGGTGACTTCTTGCAGCCTCCGTGTCCCCCTGTGACTCCAAGCCGGTGAGTTTGATACGTAAACCAGCTCCTCTAATGCACCTTGACACTGTGTGGGTGTACAGCTCATTCTTTCTCCCATGCGCTCCCATCTTTATGCTAATCCTTTGGCCAGACGCTCACAAGATCTCCAGAGAGAATAACAACACACCCATGAGCAATGCATGGGAGAATGGTCATACACACGCAAAGCACACAGCTCCTGTGCAAGCTGCAGTTGTTGTGAGAGTCTCAGAAGGTCTCATTCAGAAGGTTTCAATGAAGAACAAGAGATTAAAAGATTAGATTTCATTTCTGCAGATTTCAAATCACAGATTAAAATGTGCGTATCTTAAAATATAACTCATAACATCTGTGTATGACTTTCAAGAGGCTCTTTCAAACAGTGTGTGTCTGAGAAGCAGCGGAAAAAAAACTAATCTGATGATCTACTGTCTGATCTAATGTTTTTTTTTGTCCTGTGTTGTTAACCTAAGAACAACAAACAAACGTTTTTGCCTTCATAATCTTTCCAGTTGAAAAAAGTTTTGTCAGGATCATTTTTTCTTGCTTTTATTTGTGAAAGGGTTTTTTATAAGTCTGTTTTTCTAAAGATGCACAGTTCGTGCTTTATGTTTACAATGCATGGAGAAATTCAAATTCACAACTCAGCTGTAGTCCTGTTTAGATGAAGAGTCTGCAGTCACACCTATGTTCAGAACGTGTCATAGTGGTTCACTCATGTGGCCAAAATGTGTATTACAAAAAAAACACACACTAACTGAGGATTTGTTTCTGTAATACTCAGCTTCACATCTCACATCTTTTCTAGCATCTCTCTTCTCTTGACTGTTAGTATTTCTTCTTCCTGGAGGAACATGATTACCATCACTTGGAATTGCTACATATAGCCTTCTTCCTCTGTTTGTCCATTACTACTATGTCCAGTTGTATAGCCATTACCAGTTTGTCAGTCTGCATCTGGAAATCCCTCAGCATCTTAGCTTGTTTATTCTTAACGGAGGATCCTATTTTAACCTTATGACTTACAGCTCATATTTTCACAGATGTTCCTGTGACACTTGTTTATGGGGTTCCATGTACGGCGTGCCTACTAGCAATTTGCATCCTAGCAATGGCAACATAAGGCAGAAGCTCAAGAGATACCAACGACTAAGAGAAGAATCAAAAAATGTGGGGACTGTGAAGGCAACTGTGGTCAACATGATAAGACCGCGGTCCAATATTCAATATCTACAATGGCATTTGCTTGTGATGTCTCAGGATTTTTTTTGCATAAATATGATCTAAAATGGGAAAAAAGGCAAAACAATTGAGGGGTTGAATACAATATACTGAAATAGTCTGTATGTTAGCATTTTTTACCTCAGTGAATTCTCAGTCCCTCAGGTAAGTGTTTAGCGCCACAGTATGTTAAAGTATTTCCTACCTGTTTGTATGAGGCTGTGCTGCTTATCTCAAAGGCTGCTGTTAGTTTTATCTCAGGCCAGAGGAACATGGTCCAAAGCCTCAGTAAAACAGTCTTACACTGCAAGGGGCTATCTGCCCAGTGATAAGTAGCAATGATGAAGAGGTGTGTATGTGAGGTTTTCAGAAGGTCTTTCTGCTTCCACTTCCCTTTGAATTCTCTACTCCCTGTCCTCTTGTCTCTTTCTTTCCTGCTTTTTTTTTGGGGGGTGGGGGGTGAGGTGTTATTAAAATGATTAGTAAGACAAATATATTTAGAATGAATGGGATTAAAGGTTTTTGGAAGATGTCTTGCACTTCCTGTCCTGTTCCTTCCTGTTAACATTTAACACAGTTAAACTGAAGTTATCGTAGCATGATTGAAAGATTTAAATGGTCTGAGCTGCCACATTATATTAAACCATTTAAAAGTGGCCAGTTTAGTGAATACTGGATTGTTAACCCACACCCAAGATAATTAGAGTAGATGTAGCATATATACAGAAATTGCCTCCAAATACAAAAAATGAATATTTGATGAAGCAATCTTGAGTTCTGAGATGTTATGAAGAGCTGTTGTTCTCATGAAGCTGCTTTATTACTGCCATCACGATAGCTACGTCTTAACGATATCACACAGAAGCAGTAATATGGAACTCATAAAAACTGACAAATGTTTGGGAACCACTCATACTTTATAATTCACATTCTCTGTGGTAAATCTACGAATGATGCAATAATAAGAAAAGTTTCAGAAGTGCTGTAGTAATAGCTCAGGGAATGTCTTTTCTCATCTATGTAACATTTTATAATCTCCTATTCAAAGACCACAGATGACATGAATAATTTCTTTATGTCAAGTATCTCTAAACATGTTGGGATTTCCTGTGGTGAATGTCAAGTGTAGCCACAATCACAGAGACACAATTCTGACTCATCTTGTCTTCTTCAGAAACCTTCCAACACGAGTGGGGAAATGAAGAATGATTGCAAAGATAGTTGTGCTTTTGTATATGATAAAGCTGAATGACGAATGAATGAGCCACTTTCCTCGTCTAAGCTCAGTAAGTTAGACTTCCCTGATTGTCTCTCTACCTCCACCACAATGTGGTCTGATTTCATTTCTCCCCCCCCACACACACAGTCTTATTGTGCGTGATGATTGAAGGAGGATAATGGAGAAGGAGACACCCTGAAATCATTCCTGATTTCAGGGACAGGAAATTAATTTGTGATAGGATTTATTCCTCTTATCTGAGCTTTGTATCACTGGAGGGTCCAGGATTCTCACCTCAGTTCAACTACTGACTGGTGTGTGCTGATATCAGACTGACTTCCAATAACAAATATAGTATTTTATGCTGTTATTTAACATATTTTTTTATCATTAAACATGGAAAAAACAATTAGATACTCTGTAAATATCTGAGATTAAACAATCAATAGCATTTTTAGATTCAGGTTTAGGTTTAGTTTTAGGGTTAGGCATTTAGTTGTGATGTTAGGGTTAGGATAACGGATGAGTGAATACATTATGTCAATGAGTGTCCTCACAAGTGTTGTGAAACATTACATATCATTTTGTACAATTCAGGATATGAACTTACCACAGATTTTTCATAATATCACATACAATACTTTATATACTACACTCACTGGCCACATTGATCTTAATGCAGTTTGGCCTTAACATATAGTAAAAAAAGCAAAGGGTGAACGGTTAGATTCTCAGTCCCGGCAAGCTTCATGTTCGAGGTGCGAAGACACTGAAACCCTGTAGTAGCGCTTACACAGGTCTAGCAGCTGTCCAAACAACAATTTCCCCAAGGTAATCAATCAATTATTATTAAGTACATTTCAAAAGGTCAACAGTCCATATTTTTCCCATATTTTTGCAAGCAAAACTCCACTTAGGAGTTAGTCTTCTAGAGTTTTTCTTTTTTGTACTCACATCTTGAATTTTAATATCTGCCTTTGAGTCAAAACAACCTTGATTTCTGTACATTGATGACTGGCGTTTGCATCACTGTGGTGAGATTTATGAGTGGACTCGAAATCAAAGGCAATTAGCTCAGCGCTATTTCATGCTGATAAAGTGGAAGAGTATCTTTGTCACGCTGCTCCTCTGCTTTCCCTCATCTGTCATCCCTTCTTCTTTCATTATCCCTGCAGCTACCCAGAGATCAAGTAATTACACCTTCAGAGCAGCATGGCAGCACCTCACCAGCCATACACCATGCCTCCACCTCAGTTTATTCATCAAGTGTCAACCTTTAAACTTTATCAGGTGCATGACTCCATCAAATCCAATATGCTCACATTGTAGAGATTTTCAATTACTTTGCACACAAACAAGCACTCTCGTGTCTTCCCTCTATTTACCTCGCTGTTCTTGAAATTGCATCAATCATATCTAATTTTACTACCCACTCTGTGTATGTTTACTGCATCACGTCTATTCTGTGGAGTACTTGTGTGCTTTGCTGCTAATTGTAAGACAACAATTAAAGCAAGGAGGGAACAGCTTCATGCTGCGGCTTCAATAAACTCGGTCTGTGTGGCACTGATGCACTGATGACATTGTCTTTGAAAACTTTCTGAATCAGTGTATAATTACTCATTAAGCTGGCTAATTAGGACATAATCAAGCACTGGTAATTTAAATGTCAAAAATGAAGGGCAGGGAAAGAAAAGATCATTTTATTTTTCTAAGTTTGGTGAAGTGACAGTTTGAGGGGCTCCGAGCCACACATGGTGGCAATCAGACCCAAGCCTCATGTGTGTCAGTTACACACTCCCCTCCTCTTGTCACGCTGAGGACAGCAGATGCAACACTGCCCCCTTCAGATCACATTTTTACTGGTTGTCTGCAGGCGACAGAGGACCTCACGAACACTAAAAGCTGCTGTGGCTGAAGTGTTTTGGTTGCATCAGTATTTCTTTTTTCTCTGTTTTTGTGAAACTGACTAGTTTGTCTTGCATTTTAAATGGACAAAACAAGGTGGAAGAAAACAGAAGAACACACAGCGGCACACAGAAGCATATTTCATGTCCCCTGTCCCCCATCAGAATATGAGATAGAGAATAGATTTTTTTAATATATATATATTTATATTTATATTTTCCATCCTATCCAATACTCCACACCAAGATTCCCTCCCCCCTCCCGAGTCCACATAATCCAGTCTCATAAACGCAAAAACAGACTATAAAAAAAAGTATAAACACATAAATACACTTGCACATGAATATATCAGATGTACTGTATATCTGTATATCTGATGACCCTAAACAAGGCTAAAAAAGAACCATAATACACTTGTAATAAAGGACAAACATGACAAAAATGTATATTACAACAAGGAAATAAAACTATGTATATATTTAGTATATATGTATATATATATATATTGTATACTTATCTACACTAGCATACAAAAAATAGACAAATAGAAATGAACATGTTTTGAAAGAAAAGCATATTTTATGTCAGATTGATCAGAAATACAGTGTAGACATTGTTAGTATTGTAAAGGACTATTGTACAGTAGCTGGAAACAACTGTTTTTATTAATATTATACTAATATTAATATTAGTAAAAACAGTTGTTTCCAGCTACTGTACAATATTCTATTAATATTAATAAATGTGCTATCCTTTTCATCATTTTTATGAAAACAGGGTATTTCCTGTGTCTGTCCAAACATCCACATACCATATATACATATTTGAAGTTTGACAGATGATGAGAAAATTGTGTAGGTATCTTATTAAAAAAGGTATATATGTAGTTAAACTTCAACTGTTACTGCAGATATGTAAACACAGGCATACACTTCCAGAAATTAAATAAATACATAAATACATATTTATCTTCGTTAGGTCATATCAACTATGGTTCCGAATTACAGTCATATACACAGTAGCATGGACACATGCTTGTGGAGCTGCTTAAATGTGCATATGCTATGCAAATTCTTACATTACTACTAAGGTTTCCACTATATTCTGGGACGCAGCTGCAGAGATTTGTTCCCATTGCCACCAGAGCATTAAGGTCCAACACTGCTTTTGAATGATAATGTCTGTCTTGCAGTCAGTGTTTCCGTTCTTCAGAATGGAACACTGGATGAGTTTGACGCAACAACACTGTGCAGGCCCACAGCAAACAGGGAAACCATTTCTTTATGGATTTGTGGCTTTGTGCATGGAGGCAGGGGTCATATTTAAACAGGAAAAGGACAAACACAAACTGGTGTCACAAAGAGGGAAGGACACTTGGTCCAAACAGACCCAAACAGAGACATAACTCCCTATTAGCAGTATTGTAACTTGTTTTGCTTACCTTTATGAGGCAGCTCCTGATCAAAATGATCAATAAGCTTTCTTTACATCTATTTGTGATGAGACGTGTTGGTACACCAGTCCGTCCTGTTGTTTATGGACTGAGGTCAAGATTCAAGATTCAAGATGCTTTATTTGTCACGTACATAGTTATACAGTGTACAACACGCAGTGAAGTGTATCCTGAGCCATCCCTATTTATAGACTGTGCAAAAAAATAAGAAAAAACTCAATTGAAAGTGCAAGCTAAAATGCAAGCAAGGAATTATATTCCAAAGGAACAGTAGCACATCACATGGTAGAGTGGATGAATGAATGAATAACGTACTGATACAGTATGAACAGGGTGTGAATGTTGCAGTGAGAATAGTACAGTTTACAGATTAGAATAGTTATAATACAATGAACAGATTAACAGTTCAAAGTGCATTTGCAATAATTTAACAATTACCAGTGTTAGTAGTTCAGATGTGATGAGGAGAATGGGACCAGCAGTGTATGTCATGAGTGTGAGGTGTGGTGGCATGTCCTGGTTCAGAACCCTTATGGCCTGATGACAGAAACTCCTCCTCTCAGTTCTGGCCATGATGTTTCTGAGTCTTTTTCCTGATTTCAGAAGCTGAAACAGGCTGTTATTGGGGTGGGATGAGTCCTTTATAATCCTTGTAGCTCTGGTCCTAAATCTCTTGTTGTAAATGTCCTGCAGGGATGGGAGAGCTGACCTGCAGCACTGTTCCGCTGCACAGATCACTCTCTGTAGGGCTTTGTGATCCTGAACACAACTGTTACCAAACCATGAGGTAATGTTCTGTGCTAAGATGCTCTCCACAGTGCCGGGAGTAGAAAGTCTTAAAGATTTCAGAGGAGATCCGAAACTTCCTCAACTGTCTTAAGTGGTACAGGCGCTGTTTCACCCTTTTGGTCTGAACCTGGATGTGTTCAGACCATGACAGGTTCTCTGAGATGTGGATGCCCATGTACTTAAAACTGCTCACCCTCTCCACTGGTGTCCCACTGATGTTTAGGGGTTCACTACCAGCTCCTTGGTCCTGTTGACTTTCAGCTGGATTATCCTGACACCATGATGCCAGGTTTTCTACTTCATCTATGTAGGCTGCCTCATCGTTGTTAAAGATGACTCCCAGTACCACCGTATTGTCTGCAAACTTAACAATGGTGTTGGAGCTATGAGTGGCCACACAGTCATGAGTGTATAGGGAGTACAGCAGGGGGCTGAGTACGTATCCTTGTGGACCCCCTGTGTTGACAGTGATGCTACTGGATCTAAAGTCTTACTTAGGCAAACAGTGATATGTGTAACATAACACAACAACAATATATAAAAGTTCAAAACACAACAAAGGGTTAAAAACAAGACAGGCAGAAACACTGGAAAATCTGATAAATCTTCGTGAAGGGCCTGGCAGCAGAATGAGTGGATAGCTGCAGGTTTTATGATGCTTGAGCATTTATGAGCACATAGGAAACAGGTGAGTAGTGGAAGTGAGATAGGCCAGGTGATGGAAGAGGAAGTTTAAGGATGCAAGAGTATAGAGGGCAGTGCAGTAATGAAGTAGTATTCATGAACACTCTTTAACACTGACCCTTTCTCCTCCCTCTCCCACTTACTTGACGTTCACCAACAAATAACTAGAACACATGGCCATGTTACTGTGACAGGTACTTGTATCTTACTCAAGTATGTTACTTTTTACTTAATCTCTTGTTGATTTAACTACAATTGTATATAATTAATAACATATTGTATACTCTTATATACAATATTATTAAACTAAGATAAATTACGGTATAATCTACTGTATATATCCATCCATCCATTATCAACCGCTTATCCGAGGTCGGGTCGCGGGGGCAGCAGCCTAAGCAGGGAAGCCCAGACC